>OU015496.1:2414544-2802044 GCA_907164885.2 Dolomedes plantarius
CATTGCTGGGAGACCAAGGCCTCCTTTTACTCTCCGAGACTTGGAGATTGCACTTCTTGAAGAGTGGTACAGCATTCCCCAAAGTCTTATCGATAACATCATCGCATCCATGGAAAACAGGTGTGCAGCAGTCTTAGCTGTTCGAGGAGACCACAGGCCATATTAAAAATCTTGCATCATTTCTAAACAATACCTTTTTTATCGTTTACATGTAACCAAATTGTTGCCCTAAATCATCTTTTCATGTTTTTTCCATATTTTCAAAGAATTAAAGCTTAATTACAAATTTTTTTACGACTTTTTTTCTGTATTGTGCATTGATACGCGTGTACTATCCATTTTATGCCAATACGTGGCTGTCTCGCACGGATTTCTTAACTTCTTTGCTTGCTCCCCTAATTTTTTTGAGCAGTGTATATCGCTTTCAGTGTAAAAGAAGACTTAAGAGATACACTCTCATTTCCGAGGGATCATTTCCGCGCATGAATGCTTATAAAAACTGTTACAGTTCGTGCAGTGCAATCTTACTATTGACTGCTGAAGGTAAACAAACGTATGTTTGTTAGTGAGCACACACGGGGACAGGCTAATCTCGCGAACCGAGCATAGCAAGATATCGCGACTGGTACCGATGGACGCGGACGGACGAGACGTGTGCACTGATGCCATCCTCAACTTTCGAAACTTTAGACTTTTTTAATTATTAAATTAAAACCGCCGAACTCAAAAGAAGCGGACAACAGAAACAGCTGGCATTCCGGGTGAACCAGCTCCTTTCCGTTTCGCAAATTTCCACTATTTTTATGTATACAAAACTCAACTTCTCCGCCCTCCAATCGACAATTTTTTTTATTTCCATGTGTTCTACAACTCTTCATTTTTACGGATATACACATTTTTATAAAGTTAATAATGATTTTCATTGCAAACGAAGCTTTTTATAGAGTTTTCCGAATTTTACGAAATTGACAATTTTGATGGACAAATATTTCGGTTTTCTGCACCTATTAATGTCAATTTTACGATTTATCGGCATTTGCTAGATATTCAGCTTGCAAAATATACGAAATACGTTTAATAAAAAAAAATTATCATCCTAAAAATGTGTTGTGTATCGCTTTATAAATTAAATATTATAATTTAAATATACAGAGAATTAAATACGTTAAAAATTTTCTCCACCTATTGTTTAGGTTTGATGAGTGTCATTAGATTAATTTTCGAGCGTATTAATTGTAGTGGCATTCATGAAAGTTGAGCAAATTATAAATCATGTTTTATGTGCTATAAATGTAACATACAGTTATTTAATTTGTTTTAGTGTTTGATTGACAGACAATTTTCAATTTATTTTAATTCTTTTTCATGTTGATTGACTAACTCAAGGTAAAGTTTTTTTTAATTAAGCTTTCTTTAGTCTTTTTATTTATTTACCCCCTTATAATTTTTAAGTTTTTATACGCTTAAATTTCCTTTTTTTAATATATATATTTTAAAATATCGTGTACTGGATTAAAACACAGAAGTGCTTCACGAAAAGCTTAAACAAAATGGCGATAACAGTTTATTCAGTTTCATTCAAGAAAAGAGACACATTTTGCTCACTTTTTCGACAGAAATGTACTGATAAGCGGACCCCCTGGGGCAGACTAGGTCCCATCTGTGAGGGGTCATGAGCCCTGGAGATGCGTTCGGCCAATAAAAAGCAGAGATGATGAAATCGAAAGGGGCCCCGTAGAATGGACTAAAAAATTACAAAAGTCTGCACACAAAAAATAAGGCGACTTTCTAGCTGACTCGCTGACTGACCACGCTATTGATGCCTGCTACGATTACAATCTGAATGATCATGAAGAAGCGCTCCGGAGCTAAAATGGTTTCTCTCCCGATACCCGAAGATAGCTTTATTATAAAAGAAGACACGAGCTCCCATAAATTCCCTTTCAGATAAGTTTTTGTTATTTTTTAGCCATGGCGTAATTTAAGAAATTTTTTTTTTTTGTTTGTTTGTTATTTAAGATTTTCTTGTCAGTCAATCACTTCTTTTTATAGTGGCCTTTTTTTCTCTTAATGATGTTCAAGGTGATTCTTAATAATTTCTATACGAGAGATATTATCTTTGTTATTATAATTACAAGTGGAATGAGGTTGTTATTAAATAATATTTGTATGATGAATTTATAATGAAGATGTTCAAGTGAACTCTTAATAATTTTAATATGAAGGATATTATTTAATGCTATAATTATTACAAGTAGAATGAGTCATTATATGTTTTTGTATGTTGAATTTATTATGAAGTTAAAGCAATGAGGGAAATTCTTTACTAAATTCTATTTTTAAAGTAAAGTGAAAGGAATTTTATTAATTTGTGTTAAAAGAAATTAATAAAATTTTTAGTTTGTTCCCTCAGTTAAAATTGTGTCTGTAATGTTTTGTGGGTAATCATTTGTGAATTTCTGTTAGCCATAGAATCTATGTTATTGTTTTAGTTTGGAGAATTAATACACAAAGCAAAGCTCACCACTATACGATTAAATGAATTGAAATGTGTAACTAAGAGAAATTAATTACTCATCCAGTTTTAATAATAAGAAATAAGTTTAAAATAATTAATACTTCTTTGATTTAAATAAATAATAACAAAATAAAAGTAAAAGTTTTAGATACAACAAATGCGTATTGACAAAACTCACTTTTGAAATTTCCCACACTGATCGCCATAGTATCTTATTGTAACTGAATGCCGACTTCGTAATTTTTCGACTTATTATTTTACTCACTAATAATTGCAGCAAGTTCGCGAAATTTGTTTCTAATTTTTGAGCAACTGATGAAGATTCTTCCGCCACCAATTTTGAATTCATCAGAACTGTCTTTCTATTTTTTAAGCATTTTTCCCCCACGAGATTTAATATTTACATTCGGCCATGTTGCCCAAAGGAACAATTATTATTTCAGAACGAGTCTGAGAACGAGTCATAATAATTGAAATCCAGATATAATTTTAAAGTACCAGAAATAATTTTTGTTTTAGGAAATGTGAAGTTAAAACCTTTAGAATTTTTTCTAATTCAATAAACTTCTTTTTTGTTTAGAAAGCAAAATTTGAGAAGTACGGAAATTTGAAAAAATTATTTCAAAAGCCAAAAACCGAAATTTGAAAAAGAGAATTTTAGATAATTATTTCGTTTTTTAAAAATTCTAATATATTTTTAAGTGATTAAACAGTTTTTAATCTTTAATAAATAAAATTTTTTTGAAGCGAAAGTTTGCAAATGTTAGCCATCATCATCAACAGTTGATCATCGCATGCGATTAAAAACCGATCGTATCTGCACTTGATACAGTCTTTTGCAAATTTGTGATAAGGCGTCAAAACGTTGCCTTCATAAAAGTACATTTATCTTTTCAGAATTTACTTTAAAACATGTTACACCACTAGGCGGGCAATCTTTCCAAATACAATAAAAACATTTTTAAGATCCACTTCATTTTAAATTGAAAAAGAACACGTCGGGTTGGCACTCAGCTAGTGATTTATGTATCAAATGAAACGAAATTTAATGCTGAATTCAACACAATAAACAGGGATCAAGTATTTGCATTATAAGGTAAGTTATGCATTGAAAACAACACTTAGGGAGAAAATCCCTGTGTTGTAACACTCCTAAGCAGGCCTCATTTTACAATTTTATCTGGAGTGGGTTCTTTAAGAAACAGCTCGATTCACAGCCACAATATTTATTTATACCAAACAAGGACAGACATATTTACAGTAACATCATCGTCTGATCTCTCAGTCAGCACCGGCCAATTCTGCACACTTCAAACTTCAGAGGCGCGTGCAGCTCCCGCTTTTCCCAAAATTCTCATTGGCCGCAACATGTGTACTTACGATGTCACTGTCCTATCATTATTTCGTTGGGTATCCTTTATTTTTCAAGACAGCAGTACAGCGATATGGCATTGGGTCAACCAAAGTTTGGAGCTCTTCCTTCTTTATTATGTGGTGCCATGAGACAATTACAGCCTCATTTAATTCTCTTTTATTGGATGGACGCCTCAGATGTACTAGCTTTTTCAAACGGAGCCACAAATGTTCTATGGGTTTCAGGGCTGGGCTGTTTCCTGGCCATCGCAGCACCTGTATGGCATTCTCCGTCAACCACTGTTCGCATACCCGTGCAGTGTGGCAGAGAACTGAATCCTGTTAGTAAAAAAAAAATGGGACATTATCAGGCAAAAGATCCGTGATAGAAGGTAGAAGTTTTGGTTGTAGGATAGTATCAATGTACTTCCTGCTGTTTAGTGACGAGAATGCGGCCTAAAGCATCTGCTGCCATACATGCCCAAATCATAACACTAGTAGGATTCTTTGTTGTCCTCTTCCCCGATGCGACGTCTCACATATTTTCTCCCATCACCATCGAATATCGATATCTTAGTTTCGTCACTCCACACCACTTGTTTCCGCTGACCTTCTGTCCATGCAATAGCTCCCTTTACACGTACGTTCTTCCGCGAGTGCTTGGAGCGTACGGGATTGCGCGTGGGAAAACTTGCAGTACGCTTCAAAGCAGCTTTCCCTTCCTCTCCGACACCTTCACACGTGCACTCAATCACGCGGGATCGTGGTTTCATGCGGGAAAGAGCGTAAGTGTAAAGGGCGCTATTGCGTTCTTTTGTCCACTGTATTCGTTCCTGCCGCTGCTTCTTATTCAGCAGTGGATTTTTTTCGGGGAATCCTACCTTTTATGCCAACCTCCTTTAGTTTCCTCTGTACCGATCTTGCACCGATAAAAACATCAGTTGCACTCAGTTTATTGCTAATGGCCGCAGAAAACATCCACCTGTCCCCGAGACAAATTCGTTTTATTCTCCTATCATCGACAGCTGTTTTGCACTTATTCCGGCCTTTGTTTTGTATAGATTGTGTTTCTTGGTAGCGTAAACAAAACTTCAGTACTCCCGATGTTGTCACATTTCCACCATCTTCTCTCGCAATACGAAAGACCATTTTCACGTAACACAACAATCCTGGATCTCTTCCTGGGTGACCAGTCACCAATTTTTCCTGGACGACATCGTTTTATTTATTTTTTATACTGTCAATAGCACTAAACAATACACACAAACGTCCAACCGTAAATGCCGTTCAGTAACCAACGTTATTCCGCAAAATGAAACAGCCAAAGTGACCTTTCCCAACTTCGAACATGACCTTGCACCATCTCATAAACGACAGCTGATCATTGGTCCTCAGAACGACGATTCCGATCGGCTGGTAGTAGTAGCTGTTACTACAATCTGCCTCTTGAATTTTACTAATCTGTGCTTCTTTGTCTGACTGAAAATATTTGATCTCTGTTTACTGTGCTGAAATCGGCATTAAATTTCCCGTCATTTGATATATGAAGTTCGTCTGATATATCACTGCACTGCGTGAAGTGTGACAGTTTTTATAAGCATTCAGAGTTGAAAAACATTCAAATTTCAAAAAGTGTCCGCAATTTTGGCCGCCACTGTATGTACATACACAAAAAAATAATTGCTTGAAACTTGTCGCACGGTTTTACGACATTTTAACGGCAAAAAGATGGCTTACGACCAATGTCTCGGTCCTTATCTCGGTCGTAAGTCAAGGAATATCTGTATATATAATCCTGTCTCTCGTGTGTTTATTTTCAACCACGAGGATGTTACAACACAAGCATAAGGTGATATAATGGCTGATTCCACATCGTGTTGCACTTTATCTACCTTTGTATGCACAAGTTACTGACAAGAAATGGACCACAGGAATTAAAAATCGCGATCAAAATCAAATCAAACTGGTAATCTAATATAAACGATATTACATGTAAATAATAATCACATATTAAACGTAAATCCAGTGATATAACTTCAAGAATTCTCAATGAAATTTTTTTTAAGAAATACACTTATTTAAAAAATAATAATAATAATAATAAATATATTTAATTAAAAATATAAATAAGAAAATTTATTTATTTATTTAAAAATTTATTTAGTAATAAATAGATTTTTAAATAAATTAATTAATTTAATTTACATGTCTAGCCTAAACTGATTAATCACGAATGTTTACACTAATTACACCAATCATAGAAGGATATCAAATTGTAAAATTCCAGCTAAATTTCTATGAGAGATACCTCGTTTACAGACTTTATATCTCAGTACACATTACCATGCATAGGCGTAGCGTGCTTCTAACTTTTTTTTTTTTTTGGGGGGGGGGGGGGGCACGAATTAGGGATGGGATATCAAAAGGAAAATATCGATAGGAGTATCAATAATAATATCGGCTATTAATATCGATATCAATAATATATCGGCACAAAAATATCGATATTTCAAAATATCGACGATATTTCAAAATACTGGCGATATTTCAAAATATAAACGATATTTCAAAATATCGACAACACATTTTCCTTTCACAATGCAGTCCATCATATTCGGAGGAATGATTGTAGAATAAAATAATATACTTATGGTAATAGTCTCTCTATTCTAAAAAAAAGGGACTGGCGCCGCCGCTGTCAAACGTTTGTCACGCTATCTCCTCTGAAACCGCTGGGGGTATGGGGTCGAGATCGATACCAATAGATGCAGAAAAATGCGGGGAAGAAAGTAAGACATGTCTCATCTCCGTCGGACTTTAAGTTTTTTTTTTTAATTTTTTGTTTTTTGGGAAAATATTGACTTTTTCATGTTCAGATTACGATAACTCGCCAAAAAATGATCGTAGAATTTTCATCTTTTTACAATCTAAGACTACAGGCATTTCTCCTTCAAACAAGACCTCATTTGTTTAAAAATAATTTAAAGCAGACTAATATTTTCATCAAAATATTAAACCCTCTTTTTCGAGAAATAACGTCCCCAAAGTGGATATAATATCGATGCTCCTCGAGTTTCTATCTTACAAAGAAAATATTTATATCATCTGGAAGCTGAAAGCTTTCTTATTCATATAAACCTCATTTCAAGTCTTTATCTTAAATTTTCAATTTTTAATTGAATTTTAAAGCTGAAACAGTGATTCCTCTTCGCTGTGATTCCCCTTCAACAGTAAGGGCCTGTTCACAAAGGAGTCCGTCGCGTTGCGTTAAGGAAAAGATGACGTTAAGACGAAAATAAACCAATCATAGGCCTCCAAACGATTAGCAATGAAATTTTTAACGCCTATGATTGGTCAATTTTCGTCTCAACGTCATCTTTCCCTTAACGCTACGCAACGGACTCCTATGTGAACAGGCCCTTAATGGACGAGAGCTGTTGCATTGCCCGAGAATCATCCCTATGTATCTCTCTATTAGCAACTTATTCCATCAACATGCTGTGCCATGATTGGCGCTGTGCTTGAGAGCGCTGCTCGTATGCGATAGTCCCCGGTTCGGTCCCGGTGGACACTCATTATTCGAAATATTTGAATTTTATTCTTTCAATTCTTATTATATTTTTTATTTTACTTATCTGAAGAGGGCTTAATTTTTATATTTTTATTTTACTGCTGAGCACATATTTTCTGATGTACATATCTTGCTACTGGAGGTGAAGTCGTAAGACCATGGCACTCCAACAAACTCAATATACCTTGACCTTGACCCTAACAGAGGAGCGAGAGTAGCGAGCCTAGGGGCGAAGCCCCTAGTACGATAAAAAAAATGATCGTAATTTAATTCAATAAGGAAATAACATTTCAATAAACAATATTTTATCAAATAAAAAAGTTTCTATTTAGAGAAAGAAAGAAATCCTAGTTTGGGTGAAGTAATGGCAACACTAAGTGTATGTAAACAAATTGGAAGGAGATATTGGCGATAACCGGTTTCTGGACCGAAACCCTTCAGACCCTTTTGTACGTCACAGTCCATTATTTGGAAAATGAAAAATTAGCTTCCTGCGCCGTTGGAGTCTTTGAAATGGACCACAGCCATACTGGAGATTACATTTCTTCAAGAATCCTTCATATCCTGCAATAGTGGGGTTTGAAAAAAGAAAAACTAAATTCAGTGGTCACTGATAGAGGATCGAATATGGTTAAAGCCGCGGAAATTGCTTTTGGTAGAAAAAACCTGTAATATGTATAGAGAATCTATGCTCACTTCTACCCAGACTTGGGTGTATATAATTTGAAGTGGCACTCTATTTGAATTTGAAGCGAACACAGTTTATACATGAAACAATGTTTATTGAATTCGTTGCACATATAATTGGCTTTTACAGCAATAAGCATGCGTACTACTTGTACGGAATGTATAAACACAGCTTTCAAGAACAATATATTTTTATACTCACGAACAGTAAGTCAAACCAGCAGTACTGCCACGTAAACTTCTGGCCCGCTAAGCACTAGCGCAGGATAACACCTTTTCAACCTTAACAACCTCTTTTTTTTTTTTAATGACGCTGCGTGGTATTTATACTAAGCGCGTATGCCGAAATTAGCATATCTAAAGCAGCTTCTTTAATTCATTCAAAAGTTCGATTCTTGTGAATCGAATCTTGTGTATACCTTACACTGGCCTCCCTCGAAAAAAAAAAATTAGGTAACTGAGGTCTGAACGGCTTCAGTTAACTAATTGAAAACGCGTGCTGGTCTGACTTTTTACATAATGGGTGGCAAAGTCAAAAAAAACCTTCCACACGTTGTGTGGGGGAAAAACGCCACTACCATTTTACAAAACTAACCCCGAAGGGTCCAGGTGACACCATCACACAGTGGATTTGCAGAGTTGCGGATACTTGGATGTCCAACTGCGCCCTAAAATATCTATTTTAATTAAAAGTGACAACACAATTGCACAGCATGACATTTCTTGACTGTATCTGCTCTCCCCCAATTTATAATGTACATGTGTTATTTTTTTGTGAAGTTAGTACATTAGTGGTTAATTGGTATATTGTGCAGTATGTATTTTTTTTTCTAGTCACTACATGTCCCCTTCAAAAATTTATAAAACAACAGTATGCCGTTTTTTTTTTCAGTGCCTCACCACTTCCCCTCAAAATGTTTACACAGTATATACAATGGGGAACTTCAAACCAATTTGGTTCGGTTTTATTAAAGGTTGGGAGTTAGAATAAGAGAATTGATACAAGACTTGTTCCTCATGAATGCAGCAACTTCCTTGCACCAGTCTGTCCAATCCGTTGAACCTCTCTTGATGGTCGCAGTCCTAGTAAAGGGGTTCGTTGACCGTGTGGGCATCCTTCGTGCAGCAGGTCGTAGGTCCTGAGGCGCTGGTCCGGCTTGACGATGGACAGGAGGTCTCTTGGGAGGAGGCCAACCTTGCTGGGCGGCTGATATCTTGCGTTTCCTGTACTTATGCAAAGGAGCTTTAGAATTGTCATCTATCCTTTTCATAACCTTGTGTACCTTATGTGTACCACGTTCATCCTTTGATAGAGTTTTTGTAGTGCACACCTTACTTTGCTTCGTACTTTTGCTTGTATCGGTATTAGATTTTAATGCAGATTCTATTTTGTCAAATTTATACGCCGCACCAACGTGTTTAGTTACTGGCTTAATCTCTCTACTTGTGTCATGTTTTTCAACAAACTGACTCTGTTTTTGGTATTGGTGCTTATGCAACTTCTTGTTTACCGCCTTAATTACTTCAGTATTTGCAGTTTTAATGCTGGAACCTGAAGGCGCTTTTTCACGTTTTTTATCCCCCTTAACTTTAGTTTTATCCTCTTTTGACGAAAAAGTCTCTTTGAAACTTGCGACATCAGAATCATTATCATTTAAATTCTTTAATACTGTTTCAGTTTTAGGAAGATTAAGCTTTTCGTACTGGTGCGTTTTAATGCAACCTGCGTCTATAACTTCCGAAGCATCAGCTAAACTACTTACAGTATAACTCTGTGTCAACTTTTCATCCTGACTCTCAGTCTGGTTTTCATGTACTTTATTTAAAACCATATTATCAACCTGGCCTACACAATCCTCATTCGGATGGAAACTTGAAATAATATCATTACCTAGCGAGTTCCTACTATCGTTTAAAGAATTTTTATTGTCGTCAACTAATAAGTATTCACTAACTTCCGTAATGCATACTTCGTCATCTACTAAATTTCCTTCATTAACAGATGTGTGAATATCATCTAAAATATCAGGTATAGCATCAATAATATCAGGTATAGCATTAATAGAAGTGTCAGATGATTTATTTTCTAAACCACTAGCATTAGTATCGGCACTATTTTCAGAAATTTGTACTGGAATTACCTCATCATTCCAGCTAGACTCACTTTCTTTATAAGCCACAAAAATACCCTGACTTTCACTATTCTCAAAATAATGATTACTGCTCGGACAAAATAATACATTTGACCACACAGTTTCAACAGGTTGAACCATATCATGTGAATCAACTTGCCAGTGCAAGTAAGGTGCTTCCATATTATTTACTTTAAGAGCACTAATTTCATTATAACGCCGTGCGCTTCTATTATTTTGCCTGCGGTACTGCTTACGCTGCTGGTTTGAAACTCGCGAAAAATTTTGGCGCGGGTGTATAAAACTTCTCGTACCTGAATGACGGTGAGGGGTAGCGAAGAAATGCCTATTGTCATATTTAGCTAAAGCTTGAAGGAGGGTAACCTTGCTTGTAATTGTTTGATTATATAAAAAATCTTGAACACTTGGCTTCAAACGTTGGATAACTATTTTTAAGATTACCGCTTCCGTTACCCCTTCTAAATATTCCTCACACTTGGAAATCTTTTCCGTAGCAAAATCTAACGCAGACTGACCTTCACGTTGCCTTAGCGAATAAATTTCCGCTTCAATTTCACTTTGATTAAAGGTCTTTGGAAAAACGCTAAGAAACTGTTGCTTGAATGACGAATAGTCAAAAATCAGATTACTGCTTTTCATACACGTGTACCACTGATATGCACTACCTCTTAAAGCGGCTAGAGCAATTTTAAGTTTATCCCCCTCTGGGGTGCATTGTTGCTGAAAGTAATGCTCAATTTTCTTTAGGAATTGGCTTGAGGGGCCGCCATTGAAGGTGGCTTCGAATGGCGCAATTTGCTTAACCATAATTACCCGAGGGAAATTTCCAGCAGGGTTTTGTTCTACAACACTCATTTTCAAATAGTATATAAGTACTTGCAACAATTTTATCAATATAAGTACACAGTACACAGTTTTTAATTTCAATTATGTTGTTCGTTACAAATGTAACGCTAACTACCAGGGTATATATATCTTTCGGGCGCCAGTATAGAGAATCTATGCTCACTTCTACCCAGACTTGGGTGTATATAATTTGAAGTGGCACTCTATTTGAATTTGAAGCGAACACAGTTTATACATGAAACAATGTTTATTGAATTCGTTGCACATATAATTGGCTTTTACAGCAATAAGCATGCGTACTACTTGTACGGAATGTATAAACACAGCTTTCAAGAACAATATATTTTTATACTCACGAACAGTAAGTCAAACCAGCAGTACTGCCACGTAAACTTCTGGCCCGCTAAGCACTAGCGCAGGATAACACCTTTTCAACCTTAACAACCTCTTTTTTTTCTTAATGACGCTGCGTGGTATTTATACTAAGCGCGTATGCCGAAATTAGCATATCTAAAGCAGCTTCTTTAATTCACTCAAAAGTTCGATTCTTGTGAATCGAATCGTGTGTATACCTTACATATGTTTTGCCCATCTCCTCAATTTGGTCGCTTACCGTTCAGTTGAAGCCGTACCAGAGCGCGTGCCACTAAATGGAAAGGTAAAGAAAGTGGTGACCTGGTTCAAGCACAGTGTTCGGGCTTCCCATGAACCGAGAGCAGAAAGTAATCTGAAACTCATGCAGAGTGTGGAAACACGGGGGGAATTCTACATACGAAATGATCGAGCGTTTTCTAAGCCTCAGCTCAACACTCAACAACATCATCCACCGACACACATCGGCACCAAGCATGACAACAGCTGCAGAGAACCAAGATTTGCAGGAAATCATCCAGCTTCTTGAGCCTCTTCTAAACGCCACAAAACAGTTATCAGGAGATAAATACCCCACAATCAGTATCGCGATTCCAACAGCAACCATGGTAGAAAATAAAATTTCAAAGATGTCACCTACGTCTAATGTTGGCCTCAATCTGTAGGAAGGAATCTTGGAAGCGGCAAAAAACGGCTCATGGTTGAGAATCTAATAGCACTGGCCGTAAGTATGTTATTGGACCCCCGATGGAAGACATACTTCAGGGACCCTGAGACTACTACCAGAGCAATTCGAGAACTGAAAGGAATTTTGAAAAGCGCCTATTCACCGAAAAGTGGACACGGTTCCGAATCTGACAATGGAGAAGGATCTGAATCATCTTTCTTTGGTGAACACTCCAAAATGGTTCAGAAAACTTGGAAGCATCGGAGTTCTTTAGGTAGCTCAAATTTTCCTGATGAGCTTGCCTTTTATTTGCGATTCCCTGCAGAAGCTGGCATCAACAAGTGTCTGCTTCTTTTTGGAGTAAATCAATTGGATTGTACCCGGAACTGTGAGGGGTTGCCAAGCGATATTTGACTGCGACTTCATCGTCCATCTGAAAGAATTTTTTCTCAAACCAGCAATATAATTAACTCAGCCAGAAATCGTCTCACATTGAATAAACTTCTTTCCTCCACTCAGTGGGAGAAGAATTCTTTTTTTAAATTAATGGACAATAATTGTTTTTATTCATTTTTTGTTCTTTCTAGAATTAATTTTTATGTATTGAACAATTTTTGATTTTTTTTCACACATTTTTTGATTGCTTACATTAAAAATTACTTTGTATATATTAGAAATTATTTGTATTTAAAGAAATAAATAATAATGTTTTTAAGTTTAGTTCTTTTGCATGATTTACTTATGTGTCTTTTTTAAATTAAATTTTTTAGATGAGCTATTCACAATTTAAATCACTTCTGGGCTTTCATAAATTAAAATAATTAATGATAATATTTTAATTAAGTATTTTTTTATTTTATATTTGGATACAATAATTTACCTGTCTTCAACTCTATACTTCTAATAAATACCAAACACGAGATATTTCAAAATATTTAGTCTTGTTTACCTGATTGATATGAAACTTTCTGACAGGTTTTATAGTGGAACTGGCTTTCAAACACCTTAGTGACATGGGATGATGTGGTATATAATTCTTACTGAATAAAAGTTATAGGCCAATTCCGCCATCAATTTTCATTCTTACTGGATAAATTTGCTCCATTTTGGCTCGTTTTCAGGAAGTCCTCATAGAACTTTATTTAACCTTTAGCTTACGGAGCTCATTTTTCCGATTCCCTCTTTGGAACGGGAAATTTCATACCCCATTAAGGGGATATTTTATATTTATATATATATATATATATATATATATATATATATATATATATATATATATATATATATATATATATATATATTTATATTTATATATATTTATATATATGTATATATATATATATATATATATATATATATATATATATATATATATATATATATATTTATATTTATATATATTTATATATATATATATATATATATATATATATATATATATATATATATATTTATATATATATATATATATATATTTATATATATTTATATATATATATATATATATTTATATTTATATATATTTATATATATTTATATATATATTTATATATATTTATATATATGTATATATATATGTATATATATATATATATATATATATATATATATATATATATGTATATATATATGTATATATATATATATATATATATATATATATATATATATATATATATATATATATATATATATAAATAAATAAGAATAAGATGAAAGAGAAAACCAGTAATAGCTCTAAAGCTACTTGAAGCCAGGAACATCCAACATGTAAAGAAAAGTATGAATAAGGTTTTTGACAGCATTTCTTCATCAGCGGTGTCAATACTGTCTAAAAACCAATGGATTGTTTCTGATGAGTATGATCTATTAAATAAACACACTCAGACACCGTACAATCCATTATTAACAGAAGAATTGAATAATAAATGAATTAAGTTTGAATAAAAGTACTTAACCAAAGAACACCAAGCCTGGCGCTAGTCAGAGTGGAAGTTAAGAACTTGTAACCGCAAGATGACTGACGTCATATAACTTGCAACCATTGAGGTAGTGGATACTCAGTTACAGACTTACTTAGGTTACCATATTTTAAGACTATTATTCCTTTATTTATTTAGTTTTTAATATTGTTACTACTATGAGTTAACTATTTTTTTATTTTTCTTATGATTTTTATTTTTGTTTTTAGTAGTTATTATTTTTATTTTAACCTATTGTTATGTTTAACTTATTAATGCAACAGAACAAACTATTCATTAAAACAAAAACAACCAATTATGTTTTTGGATAGACTTACTGGGTAATTATTACGAGTTAGCACAGCTTTCAAGTCTATAATATGCTTAATCCTATTGTCTTTAGAACATAGCCTATTTATACGAACTAACTGATTTACAATAATGTTATTAAAAACAGATTTATGTAAACAGGTTAGATAATTTTGAAATTTAACAATATTAAAATTATAGTCAGATCTTTTGTCGTATAAGTCATAAGTAAATTTATTGTTAGTACTTAATTTAATATTAATATCTAGAAAGTTTACATTAATATTATCATGGCTACTTTTAATTAGTTCCAAATTAGGAGGGTAAAAATTTAAGTCTATAGGGTTATTACTTTTATTAATTACTATTATATCATCTATATATCTAAATATATTGTAATTGCTATTTTCTATATTATTAATTTCAAAATAATATAAGTATAAATTAGCTAGCATACTTGAAGCATTACCACCTTGTGGTACACCTTTGGACTGTAAGTATATACTATTATTATGAACTATGTAATTATGTTTAGTTACTAATTCTAGGAGCCTATTGAAACGAGTTAGTTTAATTTCGTTGTTTAAGTATTGAATATTATTTTGTACTAACATTATGATTATTCTATTTAAATCAATTATATCAATATTATTAAATAGATTTTTAAAATCATAAGTTACAATATATTTACAGTTATCTAATGTTTGTAGTTTTCTAATTAGACTATAGCTATTATCAATTATACCACAAACACCAGATGTTATATTTTTATAGATTAATTTAAGGTATTTTAATAATAATTTACTTGCTTTTGTAGCATAAGTATTATGACCACAGGTTACTGCTCTAAAAGCAATAGGTGTTTTATGAAATTTTGGAACTAAAGTTATATAAGGAAAATGATAAATGTTAGATGAAATACCTAGTAGTTTATATTTAGCTATGATTTTCTTAATAATAATATTAGTAGTTTCTTTTAATGGCTGAAAAAGATCACTATTTTCTAACTGTTTTTTTAAACATATGGCAAAATATTTTTTACAAATTATAGCATAGTTGTTGGCTGCTTTATCTACATAAGTGACTATAAAGTCATCTTGTAATTTTGTAATAGCAGCTTTAAAGTGTTTATAAGGATTATTAATGTTATTACTATTATTGGGTAATTTAGCTTGTACTAGTTTTAGTAAATTAATTTTCCAAGGGTTGAAAGCTTCAGTAGGTACAGAATAATTAATTGCTATTTTGTAAATAAATTTATCTAAATCAGCATTTAAGAAACTAATTATTTTCTTATTATTATTAGTACTAGGTATTCTAAACTTAGTTCCCAAATTCATCAAATCTCGCAGTGCATCATCTTCCACAATATCCATATTGCCTGTTATTACATGACCATGTGTCGTAACTAAATAATTATTGTAAATGGGCAGATGACTAACACAAGTTAAATTTAATGACTCAGAAAAATTTTTGGATACCTGATTATAGTTAAATATACGTCTACCCATAGGCAGAGTATATTTAAAGGCACGTTTTATTTTTATTTCTTTTATAGGAAACATATCATGAAGTTTATCAAATATACTATTGAAGTTTATATAATTAAGTTTAAGGTTAGTAAAATTTAGTACACAAAATGTGTTATTATCTGAATTTTGTTTTTTATATAAGTTTATTTTTAAATGTTTTGATCGTGTTAGTATTAAATCATATACCAGATGCTGATAATGATAATTCTTTAGTTTCGTATTTAAAAATAGTTGATAAAGCTTAATGATATGTTTTTTAACGATAGAAAAAATCCAAGCTTTTAATATTTTATATTTATAATCAATTATAAACCTTTCCTGAAAACTTATTAAGGCATTTTTATATATGTTACTATCAAAAGTCTTACTTTTATTATAACTTTTACCTCTTTTAGTTCTTTTGAGGACTGTGTATCTTCAATTAGATTAGGGTAAATAGGTTGAGCTGACACATCAGTAAAATTAAATTTAACTATATTTTTCTGTTTATACATTTGATTAAGGCCATATGGAAAGAGAGTTTTATGTTTTTGCATATAAATATTTTCATAATATAACCTTTCAGAGGGTGATTTAATTATATCAAGTATGGAGATTACAATATTTTCAAAATTATGTTTTTTGAAGTGATCAAATTCAATGTTAAGTGGTTGACTATTTAGTGTATTATATATATATATATATATATATATATATATATATATATATATATATTTATATATATTTATATATATATATATATATTTATATTTATATATATTTATATATATGTATATATATATATATATATATATATATATATATATATATATATATATATATATATATATATATATATATATATATATATATATATTTATATTTATATATATATGTGGGAAGCGAATTCTTAACTCATCAATAACTTCACAACACATGTAATTTAATTATCTATATTTAAACTTGATTAGATATAAAAAAATAGAAAGCTATATACAAAAGGATTTGAGTTGAGTATTACGGTAATTTCTACACAACAGTCTCTGAAAATTACAAAGATACTTCTAGGGGCCGTCTTGCCCAAACTTCAGTTACAGGGCCGTCTGCCCTTTACTAGCACGACCGTCAGCGTCGGCATCCAGGGGTCAACTCTCAAGTAACACCTCTCTCCGCGGGATGGCACTGTCGTCTCCTCGTTTACTCCGCGCTGCGTTGTAGTAGTTCCCATAACGCTCGGGCATCTTGATGTTTTGGCCCTCCAAAACTCCTCACTCTGTACAGAAATTCTAAAAAAAGGAGAAAAGAAAAAAACAGTATCTAGGACTTATAACTGTTATGATATTTAATTTTGCTCAGATGCCCATGGTTTCATGTGATCTGCGGCAGTTGTTGTGACATTCGGTCCATCGTGGTTGCCTAACTTCTGGACATCAAATCTGTCGTTGGACTTTATTTTCGTAATCTTGTAGGGTCCGAAAAATTTAGGTTTGAGTTTAGTTCCAGTTCCAAATTGAGTTTTTTCAATCGCAACGAGTTCTCCAATTTTGTATTGTCTTGCGTTCTTCCTTTTTCGATTAAAATTTTTCTTATTTTCTTCTTGTATCTTCAGTATATTCTGTTTTGCTATTTCTCTCATGTTTTCTCGGTCTTCCATACTTGCTTTGATATATTCTTCTTCTAGAATTTCCTTTATCTTTAAATCTTCTTTACTTTTTAATTTAACTCCAGTAAGAAGCTCAAACGGTGTAAATTTTGTTGATCTTGAAATGGTACTGTTAATAATCTTTTGAACGGCAGGTACATGCTTATACCACTTGGTTGCATCATCGATGGATAGTTTCGACAAAATCGGGATGAGGGTTCTGTGCATCCTCTCCACCTGTCCGTTTCCTCTTGGAATTCCGGCTGTTATTTTAATGTGGTCTATATCTTCTTCTTTACAAAATTCCTGAAATTCGTTGGACAAAAATGCACCACCTTTATCTGAAATAATCCTTGACGGGTTTCCAAATGTTGTTTGCTGTAACCTCAGTCTGTCGATGGCATCTTTAGCTGACGTTGATTTTGTGGGGTAGAGCCAAACATACTTCGTAAATGCATCTACCACAGTAAAAATGTGCTGGTACTTTTTATTCGATGAGGGCATTGGTCCAATAAAATCTATGTGGTACGTGCTTAATGGTAAGTTCTCTTTGGGAATCGGATTCAAAAATCCTTCACTTTTTCCGCTTTTTCTATTACACAGTATACACTCAATACAATTCGCAATGACACTTTCGATTTTCGTTTTCACTTTTGGCATGTAGAAGTCTTGTCTCAAAATTTCTTCTATCTTTGCTACTCCAAAGTGGCCTTTGTTATGAATTTCACGTATGATTTCTTTTTGCAAGTCTTCCGGAACAACTAAAAGATCTTTTCCATTTTCGTACTTATATAGAACGTCTTTTTCAATTGAATAATCATTGTTTTTACCCAATTTCACTAATTCTTTGATAGTCTTAACCCACTCGTCGTCATCTTGTGCTCTTGCAATTTTAGTAGTTAACTCTGCGTGCGAACGTGTTGTCACTAGGACGGTGTTTCGGCTCAAAGCATCTACGTGTCTCATCCTATTTCCTGTTCGGTGTATTATTTCATAGTCAAATTCTTCTAAAATCATTACCCATCTTGCTACCTTAGGTGAAAGTTCTTTTTTGTTTAGTGTCGTCTGTAGAGCATCACAATCTGTTATTATTTTAAATTTTGTCCCAAGTAAGTAATGTCGAAATTTCTTTACAGCTTCTATAACGGCTAAGGCCTCCAGTTCGTAACTACTATATTTTTCCTGTTGCAATGTGGTTTTCTTGCTCATGTAATAAATTGGACAAAGTTCCTCATCATCTGCTTTCTGAAGCAACACGGCTCCGAAACCTTGACTGCTGGCGTCTGTATGAAGTTCTAGCACAGCACCTCGTTTATATATGTGTAATATGGGCTTACGCGACAATATTTCTTTTAGTGAATCGAATGCATTGTGTTGTTCGAGTCCAAATACAAACTTCTCATCTTTGCGCAACAAATCACTAAGGGGTTTGGCAATTCTTGAATACTGGGGAATAAACTTTCGGAAATAACCCGTTAATCCTAAAAAACTTTGGACTTGTTTCGTCGTTTTAGATACTGGGAATTTTTTAACTGCTAACGTTTTGCTTGGGGAAGGCTGAACTGTTCCGTTCTCTATTACATAACCTAAAAATTCAATGTTTTGCTTCAAGAATTGGCACTTTTTAAAATTTATCTCTAATCCATACTCGGACGCTCTTTCCATCACACGTTTTAATTTAAGTAAACCTTCTTTCTCATTGTTCGATGGAATTATCAAATCATCCATATAAATAATAATGGTGTTGTCTTTTAACATATCTCTAAATATTGTGTAAATGTATCGTTGAAACACACTGGGGCTAGTGGACAGTCCGAAAGGAACTTTCAAAAACTCATATTGTCCTTCGTGAGTGACAAATGCTGTATATTTGCGGCTCTTCTCTGCAACATCAACATGGAAAAATCCGTTCTTTAGATCAAGCGTCGTGAAAATCTTTGATTGTTCTAATCTGTCTAACGCGTCTTCTATGAGGGGTAAAGGGAAATTGTCTTTAACGATCTTTTTATTTAACTGCCTGTAGTCAATACACAAACGGTACTCGCCTGATTTTTTCTTACACAACACCACGGGTGCAGCGTAATCTGAACACGATTCTGTAATTATATTATCACGCAACCAAATTTTAATTTGCTCTTCGATTATTTTTTGCTCTGCAAAGGGAAATCTCCGACAACGCTGTTTCACAGGAAATTCGTCTTTCAAAACAATGTTCATTTTTAACCCCGTGTTTTTAGTTTTGTTTGGTTTGTAGTTCGCGATGAGGTTTGCAACTTCCGTTTTCAATCTCGAGTCTAAATTATGGCAGATGTCAATTTCGTTCTCGCTTACGGCGTCTCGTATTGTAAACAATCTTTCGAATTCACTCGATGTTTTGTCTATATTATGGAGTGGCGAATCTTCTGCCTCTGTGTCCTTGACACGTTTTCGGCATATTCGAACGATTCCTACATGAAAATTTTTCCGCTCCCCGGTAACTCTCATTCCGTTTTCATCTAATATGATATTTAACTGTTTCATGACATTCATACTGATAATAACGTCTTCGCACAATTCTTTCAAAACGTATACATCACCAGTTATAACACAGTTGTCTATTTTTATTTCCGCATTAAAGTAGCCTAAAGGACTCACTTCACCATTACCGATACCGTTTAAAATAATATGATCGTTCTTTAGTTCTGTTTTACTAAGCTTTTCATAAATAGATTCTTTGATCATTGTAATTTCACTACCGCTGTCAAACAATGCATTAGTTTCATAACCCATAATGGTAATTTTCTTTTCAATTTTATCTTCATTAGCATAAGATTTAATTTTAAACACATCTTTAGTACAATCAACAGCTTTTTGATTAAAATTCGAACATTTAAAGCAACGCAATCCTCGAGCTTTGTTCTGACATTCATGAGATTATGGCCAATTTCATTACAAGAATAACAGACTATGTTCGAGTGTTTGTTCCGATACTGGTCCCTGTAATTAAATTTTGGTTTCGATTCTTTACTTCTGTTTTCATCCCATCTGTACGAATCTTTAGTCTGTTTCTCAAAATTGTGTCGTTTCATACTTATGTTTTTAAAATGATTCTGATTCTCATTGACCGGCGTTTGTGTTAAAATTAATGTCCGTTCTCGCGACTCTACTTCTTTTTTCAAAAATTGTAGCAAATCCGTAATTTTATTTTTTTCTGATTCGGTGGATCTATTAAATTCTAGAGCTATATCGTGCGGAATGGTTTTGATCAAAATAGGGAATAGTAGCGTTCCGTAGGTGTTCGGTTCAATACCAAGACTTTGTACCGCATTTACTTCAACGGAAACTGTATCATAAACTTTGCGTAGTGTTGCTACATCTCTTGAGTTTCTACACGGCGTCAGGTTTAATAATTTTGACATGTGAAAGTCCACGATTAACTCTACTTTTCCAAATCTAGAATCTAAAATTGAGATAGCTTTTTTATAATTTTCAGCTACGAGTGACAAACCAGAAATAGCTGTTTTCGCGTCACCTGATAAATATGTGATCAGATAGTTAAATTTTTCCACTTCTGTTAATGCTTCGCTATTGTAAATTGCATTTTTGAATTGGGCCCAAAAATTTGGCCATTTACTTATTTCGCCATTAAATGCTTCAATAACTAAACGCGGAAGTTTCACTGGTGTGGCGATTCTAGAAAACGAATCTTCTGAACTTAACTCTGTCGACTTATTTAGATTCTTACTTTCAAATTCTAATTTCTTAATAATTTTTTTAGCCCGGACTTTGGCTATTATTACCTCTTCGTGATAATTCTCTGCCGAAATTGTTTCTTTTTCAAGCTGTTTTTCGTCTGTAATATCATTCTCAATCTGACTATCTATTAATTTTAAGTTTTCTTCCTTATCGGTTAAAAGTATAAGTAATTCGTCTATTAAATCTACATCTGGCTGAGTTTCATGCATAACGGCTTCCAATATTTTAATTATTTTTGTCGTGGCCGTTCTCAGCGTAGTACGCTTTTTCAAATTTTTTTCTAATGCTTCCATCATGCAATATAATAACAATAAGAACTCGCTTTGGTCTCTCGGGTTCAACAGATGTCTTTCTTTTCAGGTTGGAATGGCTCTTAGCATACCACAGTCCAAAAGTCCACTTAGTTATCCAAGGCATTAATATTCACAAAATTCACAGTCCTTGTATATTTTAAAACTAACTTATCTCTTATCTTATCCCTGCCAGGCTCCCATTTGTGGGAAGCGAATTCTTAACTCATCAATAACTTCACAACACATGTAATTTAATTATCTATATTTCTACTTGATTAGATATAAAAAAATAGAAAGCTATATACAAAAGGATTTGAGTTGAGTATTACGGTAATTTCTACACAACAGTCTCTGAAAACTACAAAGATACTTCTAGGGGCCGTCTTGCCCAAACTTCAGTTACAGGGCTGTCTGCCCTTTACTAGCACGACCGTCAGCGTCGGCATCCAGGGGTTAACTCTCAAGTAACACCTCTCTCCGCGGGATGGCATTGTCGTCTCCTCGTTTACTCCGCGCTGCGTTGTAGTAGTTCCCATAACGATATATATATATATATATATATATATATATATATATATATATATATATATATATGTTTATTTATATTTATATATATATATATATATATTTATTTATTTATTTATATTTATATATTTATATATATATATATATATATATACGATATATATATATATATATATATATATATATATATATATATATATATATATATATATATATATATATATATATATATATATATATTTATATATATATATATATATATATATATATATATATATATATATATATATATATATATATATAAATTTATTTATATTTATATATATATATATATATATATATATATATTTATATTTATATTTATATATTTATATATATATATATATATATATATATATATATATATATATATATATATATATATATATATATATATATATATATTTATTTATTTATATTTATTTATTTATATATATATACCGGGTGGCCATAATTAAACTGACAGAGCTCACAGTGTTCTGTAGCGCGATCTATTTGCGAGAATGACGCCACATTTTGTAGGAAGATTAAACAAGACGGGGGACGAAGGATTCCGCGAAAAAATAAATTAGTTCCAAAAGTCACCGCTAGGGGAATATTTGGCGCTGTGTAATAGAAAATAGAGTGTTAACAAATGCAAATTAATACGGAATAAAATTGCCTTATATTATGCACATTTTCTTATTTAGTTCAAGTGCAATATGGCAACACTTTTAAAAAAGCGTAAAATCTACATAAACACCGATAAAGTCTCGTGATCTGCAATATCACGTACGCTGAGCAGAAGAAGAAGTTCTTTATTCAAATTTCACGTTACATCCATTGGCACAGTGCCAGCTTCTTGGGTTTTAAAAGGCAATGTGTTACGTTTCGAATCAATCGGATTGAAAGTTTATGTGCAATGTCACCTTCTTTAGTCGAGCGTGCGTTACTGGTCAAATTCTTTTACCTCAACCAGTGCAACGCGTCAGCCGCTCTTCGTGCTTTTAGAACGCACAAAAAAATGCGTAAAGGTAACGGTCCTGTGTCAGTTAATGAGCTAAAAGCAATGGTTGCGACGTTTGAGAAAACAGGTTCTCTGAAGGTTCAGTCAGGCAGAGGACGAAAACCTGTACCACAGGATACAATCGAAGCAGTTGCCACGGCGATTGTCGACAGAGGATTGATTTGCATTTGTTAACACTCTATTTTCTATTACACAGTGCCAAATATTCCCCTAGCGGTGACTTTTGGAACTAATTTATTTTTTCGCGGAATCCTTCGTCCCCCGTCTTGTTTAATCTTCCTACAAAATGTGGCGTCATTCTCGCAAATAGATCGCGCTACAGAACACTGTGAGCTCTGTCAGTTTAATTATGGCCACCCGGTATATATATATATATATATATATATATATATATATATATATATATATATATATATATATATATATAAATATATATGTGTATATATATATATATATATATATATGTATATATATATATATATATATATATATATATATATATATATATATATATATGTGTGTGTGTGTGTGTGTGTATGTATTCATTCTTGGTCCCGTATTCTTGGGATACATGCTATCCCACCCCGTAAGGAATACACCCCGTAAGGAATCCCACCCCGTAAGGTTAAAATCAAAAAAGTTTTATCCTTTAAATTTAAAAATCCCCAACTCAAAACAACATGAACCAAAAGCTTCAAACGATAGGGAGTCTTAGGGGGTAAACATCTACACATGTTTATCTGATGAAAAAGACTTTTAAGATTAATAATAATGATGCGTGATAATATAAACTATCAAGAAGAAAAGTTCAAGGTGGAATTGGCCTATAACTTTTATTTAACATTGTACACTCATGGACACAAAAATTAGCACACCAAGAAATTATTGCGGGATCGTAACGAAACTTGCAATGAAGGTACATGTCGGGGAGATATGCAAATAGTTAGAAATGCAGCGTGATTGCGCATTGCGTATAGCCGGTAGAGGGCGTTGAACATCGTACTCTGTGGAGTATAAAACAGGTAACCAAAGCTTGTTTGAGTGTGCTGAATCATTTACAAAGGAAGAGCTGAGATAGACATGCCATTATGCCGTGTTCGAAGACAATATAAGCAGTTGTCGCAGCTTGAGAGGGGGAGAATCGTCGGGATGAGGGAAGCTGGGTGGTCAGCTAGGCGAGTAGCTCGTCAATTAGGCTGCTCTGATTGTGCTGTAAGGAGGTGTTGGGACCAGTGGACCCGAGAGATATCATATACACGAAGACCAGGCTCAGGACGCCCTCGACAGACCAGTCGTCGAGAAGACCGCCACATCGTAAGAAATGCACGCGTACAGCCAACTGCTTCATCGGCCGCCATCCAGGCACAGGTAGCACCTTCACTAGGGGCCTCTGTGTCTTCTCGAACCATACGAAGGCGCCTGGCTGAAGGACAGTTGGTATCGCGGCGCCCATTACGTGTGCTGCCCTTGACGCCCACCCATCGACGCCTCCGTTTGGAGTTTTGCCGCGCACGAGGAAACTGGACTGCAGCGGAATGGAACCAGGTCGTCTTTAGCGACGAATCCAGATTCAGTCTCGGCAGTGATGACAATCGTGTTCGTGTGTGGAGAACCCGTGGAGAACGCTTCAATCTTGCCTTTGCTGTACAGTGACACATCGCTCCCACAGCTGGTGTGATGGTATGGGGTGCCATTGCCTACAATACACGGTCACCCCTAGTATTGTTCCGTGGCACCATGACAGCCCAGCGGTATGTTCATGAAATCCTGCAACCACATGTGTTGCCACTCATGCAACGGCTCCCAGGAGCCATTTTTCAACAAGACAATGCTCGGCCTCATACGGCAAGGGTGTCACAAGACTGTCTCCGCACTGTTACTACCCTTCCTTGGCCTGCCCGATCCCCAGATTTGTCTCCAATCGAGCATATCTGGGATCATTTGGGACGACGAGTTGGGCATCCCACGAGTTTGAACGAACTAGAGGCAAGGTTACAGCAAATATGGAACGAAATGTCTCAAGACATCATACAGAACTTGTATGACTCAATGCCCGATCGTATCGCATCGTGCATTCGCGCTAGAGGGTGTCCAACGGAGTATTAACTCCTCCGTTCTTTTGCCTTTTTCTCTGAAATAAATTATCCTTTTTCTTTGATTTTCTTATCATTTACTTATATCAAAGTAGTCATTACGTATGTAAAATTTCGTTTCATTTTGACGACTCCTTCTTGGTGCGCTAATTTTTTTGTCCATGAGTGTATTATAGTTCTTTTAATCCATTTGTTTCAACAGTTGAATATAGACCCTCATTGATTAGTATTACAATTTTCTGTATAATTTTTTTGAATTTCATTTATTTTTTCCATTTGGTTTTGAGATTTTTCAACCCAAATTTTTATAAATTATAATTATTTCAAATAAATTCTTTTGAAAATGTGTAATCGATAATATCGGTAATATAATATCGATATTCCGATATTATCAAAAATCAAATATCGATATTATAATACCTAATATCGAAGCGTAAATATCGATATTTTGATAATATCGATATTAATATCCTATCCTTAGCACGAATTGAATTCAGTTAGAGTACTCTAAGATATTTCCTTAAAATATGAAATATTATGATTTTTTAAAATTGAATAACAATAGAATTGATGTTTAAGTTGTATTCTAAAGTTATATAATGAAGAAAATAGAAATAATATAAATAAAATGAGGAAAAAAATATAACATCCAATTTTTGTTATGGATCATATCATTGTTAAAAAACTATGTTAAAGCTAAAGACATAATCGGAATCTTCAGTGTCACAGTTTGAAAAAGCGGGAAAAAACTAATTTTCTTAAAAGTTTTCTACAATTTTCTGATTTTAACTGAACTTCTATTAAGTTTTAATTTATTTCAAGTTTAAGGTCCCCCCCCCCCCCCGTTGCTACGCCTATGTTACCATAGCTTTACATATCTTATGCTAAGAAGAGAAAAAAACAGAAAAAAAATCTCCAATTCATTAGTAAAACCTTCATCATTACTTTTAACAAGAACGCGCAAAAGAAAAAGAAAAAACAAAATTGATACGTGTTCTAGGCGCTGTCTTTATCGTTCAATTTTCTACTGTCAACCTACCAAAGAGATTTCATGAGTCATCAGGATATTTTTAACAAACAATAAAATGCGCGAATCCAGAAAGCGAAATTTTTCATTTCTCTAATAGATGGCGCTAACGCAGAAAAGAAATGGGATCCGTGGCTCGTTTGTTTTAAATGTGCCCAGGGCTGTGTTCAAGCGATTGCTCTCGGCCGAGGAAGGAAAAAAAAAAAGTCTCTCTTCAGTCACAGTTATGGCGGCTCTGGGAAACATAAATCGAGGACGTTCGAAGTCCGGAACGGCAGTTATTGCGGTAATTAAGTTAAGAACAGCGCATTATAGCCTAAACAGCTTCTCCGGTGCAGCTTCGAGAGTGAATTACGAGAAATCTTGGGCTCGAATGGGCATTAAATTGTGAATGGCACAGCTCTGAAAAAGCTTTATGAACTCTAAAGACGAATAATAATACGCTCGAACAATTCTGTGCGTGCGAGCAACACTCGGGAAAAGCTTTAGATTTTAAATTCTTTCTGCCCTGGAACAAGTCATAAATGTGGATATGTTGTGCGTACAGCACTAACAGATGCATTACGTTGATTACGTGCTTTGGAAAATCGCCCAGGAAGTGGCAAACACTGTCCGATACTATTGCGTGATTTTTAAATTTACACGATGGCAGTGAAAGATTTGGATCGGCTTTTCCGATTTAAAAAATCAAAGTGTCTTGAAATATTAAAATGGCAAGCATTATTTATTTCAGTGAATGGGACGATAGTCAGCCTTTCATATCATTTAAATTTCCTTCTGTTTAGAGTGGATATACACTGAAGTGCCACTGAATTAGGGATAGCAAAGCCTATGCAAATTGTGTAGCGCTGCGCATCATGTATGCGCAAGTGAGGGCGCTGTGGTAACTGCATATATAGCGCGTACTGTGGTTGTTCTGAATTAGTTGTTGGAATTGCCAGTATGGGAAAACTGCCTGATTTAGATGCCTTCGATCGCGGACAAATCGTAGGTGCGCGACGCATGGGCCATTCAATTTCCGAAATCGTCAGACAGCTAGGATTTTCAAGGTCGACAGTGTCAAGAGTATACCAAGAATACATGGATGGTGGAAAAAAACTAGCGATCGGGCAAACTGCAAAGGACAATTAGCCTTGACAGTGCGTGGTGAGAGACGGCTCAGGCGTATTGTACGTAGCCAGCGAAGCCAAACATTAGCTCAAATTACCACCCAGTTTAATGACGGTGCCAGTCGTACAGTCAGTAAATGGACTGTGCAACGCTCGCTTCACCGTATGGGTTTCAGGAGCCGTCGACCTACGAGAGTACCATTGCTCTATACTCGCCATCGGGCTGCACGTCTTGCCTGGGCAAGAGAGCACATAGACTGGAGTGTAGAGGACTGGAAACGAGTAGCATGGAGTGATGAGTCTCGATTCCGACTGCTTAACGCCGACGGGAGGCTGAGAATATGGCGTCAGGCTCATGAAGCCATGGATCCTGCATGCCTGGCTGGAACTGTACAAGGCATGGTGGTTCAATCATGGTCTGGGGTGTTTTTTCGTGGCACAGTTTGGGATCTTTGGTGCGTGTACCAACCTCCCTCAATGCAATTCGGTACGTAGAGTTGCTGGGTGATCACCTCCATCCGTTTATGCTGTTCTGTTATCCGCACGGTAATGGAGTTTTCCAGCAAGACAACTGTACCTCTAACAAGTCCCGGTTGGCTACTGGCTGGTTGGATGAGCATTCCTCTGACTTCTCTGTCATGAATTGGCCACCTAGAAGCCCAGACTTAAATCCTATTGAGCATCTTTGGGATGTTTTGGAACAAGGCGTGAAAGGCCATCACACAGCACCAAAGAACCTTACTGAATTATGGACAGCTTTAGCCAATATTTGGCAAGCCATTCCCGTGGAACGTTTCCAGAAACTTGTTGAATCTCTGCCTCGTCGAGTGGCAGCCGTTATCAAGGCCAGAGGAGGCCCAACTCGTTACTAGGTAGGTATTCCTAATTCAGTGGCACTTCAGTGTATAAGTTGAAGGTGTAGCTCGTAATGGAAATCTTTGAAGCTACCTCTTCTACACACAGCCAGGACAGCTCAGTTGGTGGAATACTGCCCTCGAGAGATACTGACCCGTATTCAAAGCTCTGTTCTCGGCAGACGGTCATTACAGTGGCGTTCGACCGTTGGAAATTTTCACAATTATTACCATGTTTTTATTAACTTGCTTTCTTGTGTGTTTGTCCCTTACAAATCTTGCAATCGATTTTTAACTGACTTCCCGACTGGCTAGACATTTGAAACTTTTAGAATAGCTCAGAACACGATGACAATGCATTTTTTTAATACTTTTAGCCATCTTTAAGCGGAATTAAATTAATTTTCAGTTAATTTTCTTTTGTAGAGTGGTGCAGCCATCTATTGGCCGTAACGGGAACGAAAAGTTAAATGAAAGTTAACTTCCAATTAACTTCATTTTTCTTTCAAGTGGATGGGATAATTCATCAAAAAAGTTTTGAAAAAGTATTTATTAATATATGTGGGGCGCGGGGTTGCCATAAAAACATCCACAACATAAACTAACAACCATCGTAAATAACAATGAACAATTAAAGTTTATTTACATTTAGAATTGAAAAAAACGTAGTCCGTCTACGACGGAATCCAAAGCGGGAGTCTTAATGTTCTCCCCAAACAGAGTAGAAGGCTCGTGATAATGTTCGTGCTAGCGGCGACCTCTTGCGCCAGACATTATATGCGTTTACAGATAACATTTTATGAAGTTTAAGGTTCATAGTTAAAAGTTCAGTTCTGCTTTCTATAGATCGGCCATCCTAGCTGTCACGCGGCCTCGGATGACATTAAGCAATAGGCACTGACAGTCTCTGAAAAAGAAATAAAATGGAACACACAATATACGGGACCATGCAGGGGATGCGCTGGTGCTGACATCGAGTACATGGGACCATGCAGGGGATGCTCCTGTTCTGACATCGGATGGCGGGATGACCCGTCAGTCGTCTGAATCGGGATACTTGAGATGTCATGCCAGTCGTCTAAATCAGGATAGTAAGGATGCCCTGGCTTCGTGTAGTCGGCAGCAGAAGACGTGATGTTAGGACGTTCATGTTGTTCGAATTTGATGACACCGTACCGGTCGTAGGGCTTGACATCGGTCACTTTGTAGGGACCTAGGGATTTCGGTCTTAATTTCATTCTTGTTCCGTACCGCGTAGGCTTGATTGCACATGATTTTCTTGTCTTATACTTGCATGATTTTTTTCTTTTCTTAAAGGATTTCTGATTTTCGTCTTGAATCTTAAGAATATTCTTTCTTTCTTCTTCCTTCATTTTTTCTCTCTTTTTCATCGTCGCATTAAAATACTTATGAAATACACCATTAGTGGCAAAATCTTCTTCGTCTTTCCCTTTTTCTGTTAGGGTTTTGGCCGTATGGATGTCTTCATTTCGTTCTTCGGCAATTTTAATTTTGGCGGTTACGTCGTCCGTATTTGAAATGATTAGCACAGTGTTGCGACTTAGCGCATCAGCATGTTTTATCTGTGCTCCTAACCGATGAATAACTTCGTAGTCAAATTCTCTCAGGAATGATGACCATCGTGAAATTCTCGGGGAAAGGTCTTTTTTGCCTATTGTCATCTGGAAAGCGGCACAGTCCGTTACAATTGTAAATTTGGAACCAAGCAAGAAATTCCTAAATTTTTTCAATGATTCAATGACCGCGAGAACTTCTAATTCGTACGAGCAATACTTCTCTTCAGCTTGCGACGTCTTCTTGCTCGTGTAATGGATGGGGTGATATTTTCCATTTTCATCTTCTTGCAATAACACAGCTCCGTATCCATGTTTGCTAGCGTCAGTGTGCACTTCGAGTTTTCTGCCTTGCGTAAATATGCTCAAAACGGGTTCAGTAGCGAGATATTGTTTTAATCGCAAAAATGCTTCTTGTTGGTTTGAACCAAAAATAAACTTCTCAGGTTTTCTAAGCAAGTCACTCAACGGTTTTGCGATAGTAGAGTAACCAGGGATAAATTTTCGAAAATATCCCGTGAGGCCTAGAAAGCTTTGGACCTGCTTAATTGGCTGAGGAAATTTCTGCACTGCAGCTGTTTTTGACGGAGATGGTTTAACAGTTCCGTTTTCGATGACATGACCTAAGAATTCTACTTTTTGCATTAAAAACTGGCATTTCTTCAATTTAATTTCTAATCCGTATCGAGAGGCTACTTCTAAAACTTGACGTAATCGTTGAATACCTTCTTCATCTACTGACGGAATAATTATATCATCCATATACAATACAACAATACCTTCATTAATGAGATTTCGGAATACGTGAAAGATATATCTCTGAAAAACACTGGGACTGTTAGAGAGACCAAAAGGTGTTTTCAAAAATTCATATTGTCCATCAGGAGTTACAAAACTAGTAAATTTGCTACTATTTTCTTCTACATCGACATGAAAAAAGCCATTTCGGAGATCAATCGTTGTGAATATTTTTGCACCCTGTAATTTATCCAGAACGTCTTCAATTAACGGTAAGGGGAAACGATCCTTTATTTTTTTCTTATTTAATGCTCGGTAATCAACACATAGTCACGTAGATCCGTCTTTTTTCTTAACCACAACAATCGGGCTTGCATAATCAGAGCAACTAGGTCTAATTATTCCGGCTTCTAACTATTCTTTAATTTGTTGATCTACAAATGATTTCTCGGAAATTGCTAAACGTCGAGGTCTTTGATACGCGGGAATATCGTCGTTTAAAATTATCTTCATAGAAATATCTACGGTTTCCGTTTTGTTTGGCGTATATTTAGATACAAGTTTAAAAATAGTGTCTCTTCGTTGCTTATCTTTAATGTGGTTTAAATCTATTACGTTAGAAACAAAGTTGGGTAAATTTTCCATCAACAATAAAAAGTTGTTCGTGTTGGAGGGCTTCTGAATGATTAAAGAATCTTTTTTCAAAATAACGTCAGCGAAATCTAACAGAGGGGTGCCAATAATAAGGTCAAAAGTTATCGCTTCGTTCGGGACAACATGAAACAGCAATTCGAAGGAGTGACCGTTGATTTCGACGCTATGCATAAAAGAACCCTTGGTAAACACATTCTTAGAGCCTAGTCCTACTAGATTTACGGCGGGGAGAGAAATAGCTGGTAGACACAGTCTTTCATAGCAAGCGGATCGTATTACATGCAAACTGGAACCACTGTCGAAAATACCCGTCAGCTCATTATCGTTCAATTTGACGCTTATATGTACAAGAGAATTTTTCTCTGCGGGAACACGGCGACTGATATTCATGGCTTGAGTCGGGGTTTTATTACTTTTCACCGAACAGTTAGCAGGAACGTGGTCATTCGTAAAATGGTTGCAATTGAAACATTTTCTTCCGCGATCTTTAAATGGGCAAACACTATGATTTTTATCACCGCAGTTTTTACAACGCTGAAAGCGGGGAGACACGTCTGAAAGAGGGGTGAAATGTTTTTTTCCTTTTCGTCGTTTCTGGTTCAGTTGGAATCGTAGTATGATTTCGTATTTTTTCGTAAATACCTAATTTTTCCTTGAACTCTTTTAAATCTTTCGCACCGTAAAGAATTACTTTGTTAGACGGTTTATCGGGAATACCATCTATAACATATTGAATTAGGGATTCTGTTTCGATGTTACCTCTGCTTGCTAGTTCTTTCATGACCAGAAAATATTCCTGCAGAGATTCTTCGTTGTTTAAACGACGTTTCGTCAACATTTTATGGAGTTGGGCGCTTGTGCACTTCGAGGCAAATTCTTGTTCAAGAGCTAATTTAAGCTTAGCCCACGAAGTTAAGCCAGATTCACCTTGAATAAAGAGTTTCGCTAATCCAGTTAATGATCGTTTCGCGAATATTAATTTTTGAAAATCATTCCATGCGCAAATACCCGCTCTTTCTTCAAAATCAGTTATCCACTTTTCAATGGAATAATTATCTTTCCCGTCAAACTTTCTCAAACTGTCTTCGATATCATGATAGGAAATAGTAAATTTAGAAAATTTATCTACTGATGGTTCTAAACGGGTTAATTCACTAACTTCGCTACGAATTTCTTCATTCACGTATTCGTCGTCAGAATCGTCGCTATCAGATTCAAAATTATCATTTTTAAGCGTTTTAATATCTAATAAGCTATCGAGAATTCGAGTAGAGAGAACAGTTTCATTTCCGTCACAATCTAATATATAAAAATGAATGTTTGTATCTCTGTAATTGTATAGAAATCCACAGTTTAGGAGCAACGATCGTGAAATTTTACATACAGGCGTCTTTAAAAACAGCCGAGGGTCTGAAGAACTTCAAAAATCGAAATTAATTACCGTTGATTTTTAATTAATAAAAAACCAAAAATTTTGAAACTAAATGTAAGATGTTACACTTTGTGGAATCACCCCTCTGAATATGGCGTCCACGTTAGGGTTAGCTGAAGCGAACAGCGAGCGAAAAGATAAAAATAAATAAAATCAAAAAGTTTCAAGTTACATATTAAGCCAGAATAATAAATGAAAATAATAATCTTTCAAGTCAGATTTTATACTCTAAAATAAATCGGATCCAACGGCATATTGACACTATCACACGCGATGGAAAATTCGAATCAACCACGCTAAGTGTCACAAGATCATTTTTAATCGCTACTGCAACCCCCCTCGCTTATGTCTTTGTGTCTATTGAAGAGTTAAAGACTAAGCTTCTATCCTGCTAACTTATTTCTAACTTAAAACTCCTCTTACTCCATAAATACATGTATATTCACCAACCCATAGCAACTTTCCAGTAATTTTAGTACAAATATTCTCCTATTTACACAATACACCAGCATGTTATTGTGGCGCATTCGGTAAGAGCGTTCATTTACTACACTACATGAAGCGGGTTCGAATACGGATCGTACAGATTTTGCTAAACCTGTATTTTCAGCTTTTATTTTATTATTTTTTAAATTATTATTATTATTATTTTTATTTATTATTTTTTAAAATTATTTTTATTTTATTTTATTATTTTTAAAAATTATTATTTTTATTTTATTTTATTTTTCATATTATTAATGTGTATAACATTTCGTATACTTTTTTTTCTATGTTATTTATACTGTGCTTATTTTTTAATGGATTTTGGTAGGTTTATTATAAATTTATGTATTTTATGTTTTACTTTTCAGGAATTTTTGCTCCAATGATAAAGGCTAAATCTTTTCTATGTTATTTATACTGTATTTAGTTTTTAAATTGATTTTGGTTAACAAACATTCGACAATTTGACATTTTTACTTTTCAGCTTTACTTTCCTAAAGACAATTTGACATTTTTCCTTTTCAGCTTTTAGTGGTTTATTATAAATGTATATATTTTATGCTTTACTTTTCAGGGTTTTTTTGCTCCAATGATGAAACGCTAAATCTAGCTGAATTCTGAAGAAATTATTGTAAATTTATGGTTTTTTATGTTGGGTTTTCTTTTTATTCATGTGTATAACATTTCACATGCTTTTTATTCTATGATATTTATACTGTGTTCAGTTTTTAAATTGATTTTGGTTAACAAACATTCTTAAAATCCTGGGCAACGCCGGATAAATTATCACCTGTGTAGGTTGATAATTTATAAATTTTAAAACTGTTACCACATGTATATTTACAGGTCCACAAGAACTTTCCAATATTTTTAATTAATAAATAACCAACAACTCTCGATTCACAAGCGTACAGTAGATGGCGCCACTATTTTAATTTTTTTTTGTGTCTATTTCGTTGTTATGTGACGATAAATTTATTTAAAGTACCAGATAAAGAAATCACATGATCAGCGTTTAATAAATTAAATAGTAAAAATTAATCTTTAAAAAATTCACCAAAAATTAGAAAATGGAGGTAAAGATGCGAAAAGAATTTCATTTTAAAGGAATTTTTATGATCTTTTTCGTGATATAAATTTTACAACCCTCAAATTATTATTTTAAATGCAAACTTGAAAAAAGTTACAAAAACAGATTAAAAATTTAATTTAAAAAAATCTAAGAAGAATTTTTCAAAAATTTTTCTTAGTGCACCCCTACACTATTAGAAGAATCGCCATGCAAAATTTCAGCCCTTTAGGTCCAGCGGTTTGGTCTGTGCGTTGTATGTCAGTCAGTCAGTGAATGAATGAATGAATCAATGAGTCAGTTACGGAACTGTTTTATATATATAAATTTTTATTACTATCTCTATATCGTAACGTTAACTTCATGCGCACACATTATTTTTAACTGGCATTCAATTGGCTGTTAAAACTTTATATTTACATCCTATTTAAAAGAAGTAGGGTGTAAATTGTAGGGTGGAAAGTTGGTAAAATTAAAATTTTGTGCAATGTATTTTAATTTCTCGATTAAAAGTAGTTTTTTTCTAAAAATCAATTTATTTCGCTTGAAAAGCTAAATATTTTATGCACGCGGTTTATATTATTATTACTATCTTTATATCGTAACGTTAACTTCATGCGCGAGCATTATTTTCTTATGCTTTTTTTATTATTATCATCTTTATAATAGCTTTATTTTCATATGGTTTTAAGCAACTATCGTTTTTATTCATATTATGTTGGTTTTTTATTAATTAAAAATTAAGGGTAATTAATTTCGATTCCGGAAGTTCTTATCTTTATTTTCATATGCTTTTTCATTTACGAATTATTCAAATGTTGGTTAAAAAACTTTTGCGTAATTTATATATTTGTGTGTGTTTAATTATTGAAATTAATAAATTTATATTTCTGGAGAGGATGTTTCAGATTTTAGTGGTACTATGATGAAAGGCTGAATATACCAAAATTCTGAGGAGTTTATTATGGAGAGAAAAGGAATTTAATATGTAGAGGATGTTTATAGGAGTTAAATGTGGAGAGGAGTTGAATGGTTTGCAGCCCTCAATCAAATACTTCATTTTTTTAAGAGGCAACGCTGCAGTCATATCATTGTTCTATTGGAAATTTCTGCTGAACCTGTAATTGCAGCTTTTTTTTACCCCAATGATGAAAGGCTAATTCTAGCTGAATTCTGAGGAGTTTATTATAAATTTATATATTTATAGATTTCATAAGGTTTTTTTTCTATGTTATTTATACTGTGCTTAGTTTTAAATTAATTTTGGTTAACAAACATTAGAGAATTTGACATTTTTACTTTTCAGATTTTAGTATTAAAATGATGAAAGGCTGAAATTCTGAGACGTGTATAACATTTCACATATGTTTTTTATGTTATTTATACTGTGTTAATTTTTAAATTGATTTTGGTTAACAACAAACATTCTTAAAATCCCGGGCATCGTCGGGTACTTCAGCTAGTCAATACATAAAATATTGCAAATTGTAATTAAATTCGCAAGCCTAACGTGTTTCACAGCAAAAGTTAATTTCTTTTCATAATGTTCGTCGTTTTTCTGGTAGTCAAAGCCAGAAAATTCTCGTAATCGTTTCCGGTTTAATCGGTCACCTTCAGTTTCATAAACAAAATTATGCAAACATCTTATAGATTTAACAGAAGCAGACTTCAAGTTTGCTTTGATTCGGGGAATATCAGCTAATTTAATTTTTTCCCTTTAGAATCGTTAATCGTAGCAAAAATCGTAATTATTCGTAAACTTAAAATAATGCTCGTAAATCGTATAAATAGAATTATCGTAATTAGCCGTAATTCGAAGAAACAAAACAGTCACTATCGTAATTCATAAAAATAGAAGGATCTTACTTCAGTTCGGAGTCCGTTGCGTCGTAATGCGTTGATGGGGATTCACGTCGTGTGTTCGTTGATTACTTTTAATTCATACCTCATCCCGTTTCTGACACCACGTTGTGGGGCGCGGGGTTGCAATAAAAACATCCACAACATAAACTAACAACCATCGTAAATAACAATGAACAATTAAAGTTTATTTACATTTAGAATTGAAAAAAACGTAGTCCGTCTACGACGGAATCCAAAGCGGGAGTCTTAACTCCCCAAATGTTCGCCCCAAACAGAGTAGAGGGGTCGTGATAATGTTCGTGCTCTTGCGCCAGACATTATATGCTTTTACAAATAATATTTTATGAAGTTTAAATTTCATAGTTAAAAGTTCAGTTCTGCTTTCTATATATATAGAATTGTCAATTTCATATGATTCAACAGAAAATTTAAAAACATGGTATATTAAAAAGTTCTTTTTATCCTGTAATTATTACTGGGAAGCATGCAACACGTATTCACTAAGGATGAAACACTATTCACCGTCCCATAGTAATAAATTTTAACAGGTCAACATCGTCTGCCTTTGTTCTTAAAAAAGGAGAGGCAAATATGTGAGGGAAGTCATTGAAAATAACAAGCAGTTATTTGGCAGAAGGCACGTATCCCGCTACCGAATGAACAATACTCGGGGCAACCAACACAACAACCCCTTTGAAATATACGTTTATTCATTACATCTCGTACGAGGAATGATTTATTATATTTCTATTTTCTGTTGACATATGTTGATATAATTACTTCTCAAATCATTAAACTTTTTTATTACTCTCGAATGGCTGTTAGTGAAATGGCCCAAATGAAAGTGCGACTTTCTGTAACGGTGTGAACATGCAAGGAAGCAAAGTGATACATTGGTTAAATAGTCGCTCAAGTAAGTGTCGATTTTGGATACCCCGCTCGAAGAATGTCTTCTACTCCTCATGGAGATGCGCGCTACATCGCAATCGTTCATGAAGAATACTGTCACCCACGGATGTTTTTACAATCTCGCGGTCGTTGATTCGGAGATTGACCCATGGTGTTGGCCAAGTGTGCTTGACCAGGTCTCGACACAGTGGCGGCTCCACTCCAGCGTTTTTTTTTTTTTTTTTTTTTTTTTTTTTTTTTTTTTTTTTTGAGGAGGGGGCAACATCGGCTCTTAGGGTTATATATATATATATGACACGGAGCTTGTTTTGCTCCCGTGTTTAAATATTAATAAAGCAGTCCACATCTTCTTTAAATCCTTGGACGAGTGGCAGGGAATGGATTCACGGCACATTCAATAATCTTAAATCCTTATTTATTGCGTTTCTTGAAATAACCACGCTCCAGGGTAATCTATTTCACGTAGCCATTTTGTCAATACTTCAGAACGCCGCCGCGAGCGACTGCCAGCAACGAAATTCGCACTCAATCTACCGCCAAAACTTAATTTTCTCAGCGCTCCTGCTGCACGGCGCATGTGCAGACCTCATCCTTGGGCATCTGGACCCTCAATATTGCTGATCGTGCATTTTTAACTTCGCGCCCAAAACCTTTACACTTCTAAAAATAAATCCTCTCGCCTAGAATTATTCGCTTTCCGCTCAAAGTCGCTTTTAAAGGATAATACGCGCCACAGAAAAATACGCGCGCTTTGTAAATGGATTGCTAGATTTTTATTATTTTAAACCCCCTTTTCCCGTACTTCTCGACTATATTTTGACAGTTCAGTTATGTTTTGACATATATATATATATATATATATATAAAGAAATAAACATTCTCTCATTTTAAATTTAAACTCATTTAGTATTAGGTCTACTATTATATAATTTTAGGCTATGAAAAAGAAAATAAGCCGAGCTTTTTTTGGGGGGGGATGGGGGGAATTGCCCCTACTTCCCCGCCCTGGGGCCGCCATTCTCTAGACATGTCGTCCGTGCTGACGTACCCTTTTCGAAATTCACCATCTGAACAATGTATACCGTGACAGACGACGGTAAATTTCGGCTGCCGTCAAAAACTGAATAATCACTCGGCCTGTTTGGACGGATCCGCGTCACGGCAGTACGTATTCCAGTAGCGTAGCGAGAGGGGGACGAGGGGGTCTAACATGGGCCAAATGGTCCTTTTCACTAATTATTTATATTATATTGCTATATGTTTGTTCGGAAGAGGGGCGCCAAAACGGTATCTTGCCCCGGGCGCCAGTTAGGGCCGTTCCAACCCGGGGGTGCAAGGGGTGCGGGGCACACGGGCGGCAAGTCAAGGGGGGCGGCAAGTCAGCCGCCCGGTAAAAAAAAAAATTAAACTAATTTATTAGTAAAATAATCAATATAAAAATATTATCATTATGCTAGGTAACTACTTCGAGTTAAAAATGCATTTTACAAGTAAAACTGGAAATAAACAAAACCAGATTGGTTTTAAAAACACTACTCCACGTCGCAACCAGTTGGGAAATACATTGTTAATTTTTGTTTTAACACGTTTTAACCCATCATCGCATCAAATCGCGTCGCATCGCGTCAGTGCGGGCTGTTTTTGTCAGGTTGCAGGAAAATACTCGTTTATGCCCTGAGCCTATAAATACACGGACCGGGATAATTTGCACTATATTAATTTTGAGCGTGTCCATCTCAACAACTGAAGAACAAAGCTTCGAACAAAAAATCGTCACAAAGTCTCTAATTTTTGTGCTCGATTTTGTGATTGCTGACCAATAAAAATATTTCACAGGTAAGTAAACTTCATATTTTTTCTTTTGCGCGGTTAGAGGTTGGAAATTGAAATAATACATTTATGGTTTGATATTTGTTTTGCAAAAAAAAGCTAGGATTCATTACTTAATTCTATTTTAAATGTTTTTTTTAATTTTGCAAATGTTAAACATATAATAGGTAGTAACAGGTGTAAACTTGGATTTTTGAACTGCATCACCTTATTTTTTTAACAGGTGCGTGAAATATGGCAAATTTTTTTTTCAGAAATCGGGAAAATACAATTTATTTATTATTATTAAAGTAAACGTAGGGGAAATTGTATTTAAAATATGAACAAAATCTATATATATAAAACGCGTAGGTATGCGGCACAAAAATCGACGATATTTCTACACTCCGAATGGCAACGGCTGCAACAATCAGATGTAAACATTGGCGGCGCAATTTGCAACCGCGTGTCAACATGGGTTTACGCATTGAAATCAGGAATGCTCGAAAGCGAGCTGCACGACCAAGTGAAAATTGGGAACAGTCTCAAGAACGAAAGCGAAGAATAAATAATTCATTAAGAGAGCGTTAAAGAGAGAGCATAAATTATCGCAAGGTTAGGCTTAACCGTCACTGGCATAGCAACCGACAGCCAGTAATAATTTTCTACACTTTTTTCAGTACATGCTGAATTTTTACTCCATTTTATAAGCGAAGAAATTTTCCCAACAATTTATTGTTTGATATGATTAAGTATAGATTTCTGAATTGTGAACAATAGTACGTACAGAGAATGATGTAATCCACACTATATTTTAATACTTGCTGAATTTTTATTCCGTTTTTTAAGTGAAAAAATTTTTCCCAACAATTTCTTATTTGATGTAATGATAAAGTGTAGATATCTTAATATTGAAAAATAGTACATACAGAGAGGGATGTAATTTTTAAAATCATTGGTGTTTGGTTTCTCAGTCTTATCTTTAACTCTGTTCTGAAGTAATGGAAATTCATATTTTTTAATCACGATGTTTTTGAATCAGCCTTATGGAGAATACCCCTTAACAACGTATATTTATGATGACAGGTAATGGTAACAGTCCTTACATATGCTACTTTCCATTGAGTTGATTTGCAAAAGAAAATATAAAACTAAAAGCGACCATGCTGGTCGCGCAGCGGCTAGTTGAAATATAATCGTTTTGAAACGTTTCTTTGCAAAAGTCAATCTTTATCGAGAAACAGCTTAACTTACATTGCGCCTTTTTTATAAGTTCTTTACGAAAAGAACCTTATTTTTTTACAGATGTCTAATAATCGAAAAAAACTTTCTGGGGGCCAGTACAGAAAAAGAATATTTGAAAAAGAAGAATTGGCAAAGAAGGCTTGTGGTTCACTTAAAACATTTTTAATCTCAGCAAGATCGCTTGAAGCGCCATCAAGTTCCAGAGATACAAATGTGACGGAGACCGAAATCACAAACCCCAAGGAAGCTGTTTTAATTGAACCAGTGAAGTCCTGAAACCAGTGAAACCGAGACCAAAGACCGTGAAGATATTCTTCATGTTTCTTATAAAGATGATGTTTATAAGGATCCTAGCTGTTGGCCTTCCGTACCATCTGAAAAAATTAAATTAACTTTAGTAGAGGTAGGCCCTACCCAACTTACAGAAGCGGATGTAAACTTTCCTTTAAATAAAGATAACAGAGGTTTCTCATCCATTTATTATAAAAAAAATGTAAGTAACGGTGAAATAATTCCAAGAGTTGGGTAGTGTATTCTAAATTAAAAGATTGTGTATTTTGTTTTCCTTGCAAATCATTTAAGTGCCTTTCTAGTGCCTTTGTTGAGGGATATAACGATTGGAGACATTTGACTCAGATTATAGAACGTCATGAAACATCAAAAAGTCACATTTATAATATAAAATCTTGGATTGATTTAAATAAATCAATTATCTTATTGATTTAAATAAATCAATTTCTTCTAAAACAACTACTGATTCTGTAAATGAGAAATTAATAAATATGGATAAAGATAGATGGGTTTCCGTGTTAAAAATTAAAACTTATACCGTTAAATTCTTAGCCGGTCAAAATTTGAGTTTTAGAGGCAAAAATAATAAGTTACACGAGCCACAAAATGGAAACTTTTAAAAATTAATTGAAACAATTGCAAAGTTTAATGATACCACATCAGACCACCTCACTGGAATTAGCAGAAATCCATCAAATATGCCTCATTATTTAGGTGTTCATATTCAAAATGAACTTATTTCCCTTTTGGGACAAAAAATAAGACATAAAATAATATCGCTCTTAAAAGTTAGTAAATATCATTCTATTATTTTAGATTCCACCCCTGATCTAAGTCACCAAGACCAAAGTACTGTTGTAGTATTTGTTCTATTAAATAATAAATCAAAGCAAACAGAAATTAGGGAGAATTTTTGGGGATTTATTTCAATATCAGATTCGACAGGACAGGGTTTAACTAATTTTTTTATTAGATTTTTTGGAGACTCACAACATTTGTTCGGGAGATTTAAAGGGGCAGGGTTATGAGAATGGTGCGAATATGAAGGGTCGCAATAATGGTTTACAAAAAAAAGTTCTTGACTTAAACCCTAGAGCTTTTTATGTGCCTTGTGCGGCCCATAGTTTAAATTTAGTTGTTATTGACGCAGCAAAAGCGCCTTTATAAATTACAAGATTTTTTGTAATTGTACAGGATCTATACGTTTTCTTCTCCGCATCGACTAAACGTTGGAAGGTCTTAAAAAATGAAATCCCAACTTTAACACTTAAAACCCTTTCAGATACTAGATGGGAAAGCAGAAAAGTTCTTAGATACAATCTAACAAAATATATGATGCTTTATATATCCTCTATTCTGATAATACTAGAGACTCTGAAACTAGAAACAAGGCAAATTCATTACTTTTGAAAATGAAGTCGTTTAAATTTATTTGTTCCATTATTACATGGTATAATGTGTTAACAAAAATTAATATCGTAAGTAAAGCTATGCAGGAATCGGATGCTATACTACCAAATACACTGCTCAAAACAATTAGGGGAGCACATAGTTTTAACGAAATTGCGCAAATACTTACACCGATAAGTAACATAAAATAAATCATCCATAATTTAAAGCCTAGCAGGAAACAGAAGAAGAAAACTTCATATGCAAATCAAAGTTCATGACGTCAAAAACCAGAAAAAGTACATAAGGGCGGAAATCGGGATGTTGCAGAAACGTCTGTTTCACTGCCTTAACTGTGAAATTCGATTGCTCAGTTATTCTTTTTGAGAAAAGGTGACTTGAAAATGTTTCAACAACGTGATTTACCGGAATCCATGGCATTTCGTATTATAGGAAGACTTGAATCCAGGCAAACACGACGTAGTGTCGCGGACGCTGTTGGAGTCGCCAGAAGTGTCGTTGCAAGGTTGTGGAATCGATTTTAAGAAACAGGGAATCTTAGACGTAGATCAAGGCAAGGTAGGCCACGCGCCACTACAGCAACTGATGACCGGTATATACTGTTAATAGCTCGTCGAAACAGAACAGACAATGCTACTCAGCTGCAAAGACAGTTGCTCTTGGCAACGGGATCTTGGCTCAGGCAAGGGTGTCCAGCCAAACAGTACGTAATAGGCTTCATCAGGGAAGTCTCTATGCACGTAGGCCAATGGTCTGCATTCCGTTGACTTCACGCCACCGTGCTGCCCGAAGAAGATGGGCTGCTGAACATCGAGATTGGGAGCAACATGATTGGAGCCAAGTGCTGTTTACAGACGAGTCCCGATTCAGTCTGGAGTGTGACATCCGACGTGTTTTGGTATGGAGGGAAAGGGGCATTCGAAATAACCCCACATTCGTTCGTGAAAGGTCACAATACAGACGAGCTGGTTTAATGGTATGGGGTGGAATAAGCATAGGTGGACGCACGTACCTGCATTCAATACAGCGTATGGAATGGCCAACGTGCTCTCCTGGCCTGAATCCAATCGAGCATGTTTGGGACATGCTCGGACGACGCATTGCTGCGAGACCAAGGCCTCCTTTTACTCTCCGAGACTTGGGGATTGCACTTATTGAGGAGTGGAACAGTATTCCCCAAAGTCTTATCGATAACATCATCGCATCCATGGAAAACAGGTGTGCAGCAGTCTTAGCTGTTCGAGGAGACCACACGCCATATTAAAAATCTTGCATCATTTCTAAACAATACTTTTTTTTTACCGTTTACATGTAACCAAATTGTTGCCCTAAATCATCTTTTTATGTTTTTTCCATATTTTCAAAGAATTAAAGCTTAATTACAATTTTTTTAAGTCTTTTTTTCTGTATTGCGCATTGATACGCGTGTACTAACCATTTTATGCCAATACGTGGCTGTCTCGCACGGTTTTCTTAACTTCTTTGCTTGCTCCCCTAATTTTTTTGAGCAGTGTATTATTTTAATGTTAGTGCAACCAAAACATATTTATATATTACATAAACTGAATTTATAATATATTCTGTAATTAAGGTAAAATCTGTAAGGGTGTCATTTAAGGTAAAAATATTTCAGAGAAATTTCAATTAATCCATACGGTATAATGGGGGGGCGCTAAATTATTCTCGCACACGGTCGGCAGCTACCCTAGGAACGGCCCATGGCCTGTTCACATAGGAGTACGTTGCGTAGCATTAAAGTATTGAAATATATTTAACCAATGACAAACCTCCAAACGATTAGCAACGAAATTTTTATCGCCTATGATTGGTTTATTTTTTTCTCAACGTCATCTTTTCTTTAACGCAACGCAACGCAACGGACTCGTATGTGAACAGGCCCTTATGCTCGCTACGTCACTGACGAATTCATCAATGTATAGCACGTGTGAACAACACACTGACACTTTTCGACGACATAGCAACTGTGCTTCGTAATATAACACGCTATCTACGGGTGCAGACTGTTTATTTAAACATTGTCGCTCATGCAAAAGTCTCACTTTCACGTGGGCCAACCACGTTTATCAATTATTATTATTAAATTCCTTTATGTGTTGTTCCTTTTGCACGAAGATATTTTTCACTTAGTTTCAGACTCCTTCCCGACTTTAATGAAATTCACGCGGGCCATAGATTTGACGTAAAATAAACTATTTTATTTATTTTATGTCGTGGTCATTTGGAGGCAACTCGACGACCACTTTAAGAGGTCGATCAGTTGCAGTTAAACTACGTCATCGTAGCTCTGTGACCTTTTTTCTTCTTTTTTTATTATTTAAAAAAAATCTTTTTAGGGGAGGGGGCACATACAAAATAGAGATGAGATCATCAGAAACATTTGAAGATCGAATGAAGAATTGTTCTTCATCTTTCTCATTCACAATTAATTTGATTTCAATCAAAAAGACTTCAACTATATGATACTATACTTATTCCGTTATGAAAGATTTCGAAATGAAATTTTTCATAACAGAAAGCGGTGCTGGAAATTTGGAGAAGTATTTCGTAAACGCCTGCGAAGGGAACAGATTTTTTTTTCTTTATATTGGTATACATCGCAAATTCTGAAAAGAAATTTTGGTAATTTTTCCGTTTGTATGTATTTGACCGACTACAGCTTGTCAAGTTGAAATAATGAATGTTTCAGTTGTGATCAATAACATCCATAATATCACTTTAAATATAGTAAGTTACGTTTATCAAAGACAATTTTTTTTCAATCGAATCCTAAATTGTAATTCATTTTCGATGATTTTTTATTGTTTGTATTTTAATGACTAAATCCATCCAATTTCAAAATGAATGTTGTAACACCGAGTAACTACCTTCCCTAATTAGTTAGTTTGTTTGTTTTGTTTGACCAATACAGGGTGTCCCAAAAGGTCGTTTACAAACTTAACATGCTGGTCTGTCTGTCATATCATGATGAACAAGATTTACATAGGAACTTGTGTCCGAAAATTCAAACTGAGGCCGCTAGAGGGCGATAAGTGCAGGTTTGGATGAAGAGAAAAAAAATGATATCGACAGCGGTGTTAATATGATTTTTATTACAAAACATCATTACATCACAGCAAATGTTCAAAATTCCTTCCATTCGCCACAATGCACGTTTCACAGCGTCGGCGCATGGATTCACGAACCCGTTCAAATTGGCCAGGAGTGTCACTTACACGTGCTGCCGCTTCCGCGATCCTGGCGATAAGATCCATGTCCGATGTTACGGGTGTCTCGTACACTATGGACTTCATGTGTCCCCACAGGTAGAAATCCAGGGGAGTCAGGTCGGGGGATCACGGCGGCCATTGGACTGGTCCGCCTCTACCGATCCAGCGATTAGGATAAGTCCTATCGAGGTTTTCTCGAACAGCGTAGCTAAAGTGGGCAGGCGCTCCATCATGCTGAAAGCAGATGTTTCGGCGTATAGCGGCTGGAACGTCATCCATCAGATCCGGCAAAACTCTTTCTAAAAAAATGCGATAGGTATTTCCGTCGAGGCGTTCAGGTAGAAGGTAAGGGCCAATCAACATGTCACCGATAATACCAGCCCAAACGTTTACAGTGAAATGTTGTTGATGTGCATGGGCACGTGTACATCTTGGGTTTTCATGCGCCCATACGTGCATGTTGTGCAGGTTCACGACACCATCGTGTGTAAAGCAGGATTCATCAGAAAACAAAATCCACGATGGAAAATCTGGCTGTGCGACCCGCTGTTGCAAATACCAGCGTGAGAATGCAATGCGTTTGGGATAATCGTCAGCGCACAATGCCTGTACTTTTTGGAAGTGGTAAGGGTGTTGCATGTCATCGTGCAGTATGCGCATTATGGTGGAACGACCTACACCCAAGACACGTTCGCCTTCTCGGTGACTTGTTTGCGGGTTGATGGCAAACTCCTGTAGCACGGTTTCCTCTACGACAGGCGTGCGTGTAGCACGTTCTCGACCGATGTGGCTACGTAATACGAAAGCACCTGATTCACGTAATCTGCGGTGCAATCGTCCAAACAAAACATGACTTGGCTGACGTCTGTTTGGGAAGCGCTCAAGGTACGTCCGTGCCGCGGCTCGTCCATTTCCATCAGCGGCGCCGTATACGTAATGCATGTCGGACATTTCTGCGTTACTGAACACATTCATCCTTCTCCTTCAACGTCCACGCCTGAAATGATTGTTTTTCCCACTCTCCCGTTTTCGTGCAATTATCGCCCTCTAGCGGTCGCAGTTTGAATTTTCGGACACAAGTTCCTATGTGAATCTTGTTCATCCTGATATGACAGACCAGCATGTTAAGTTTGTAAACGACCTTTTGGGACACCCTGTAGAGGGCGCTGTCACCACATTTGGCAAAATATCTGTCGATATTTTGCCAACCTATGAAAAGGTGAACTGGAGTGAAGTGAGTTGAGTTAAGCAGTTGTGCAGTCTGAGTGAGTCGCAGTAGCAATGGGTCTCGGCTCTGTAAATAGTCTTATACATATATGTGTAAATGTTTTAGTTTGTGACTATGTATAAAACTTGTGCTCGTCATTAAAAGTTGTTTCCTGTGAACTGTGTTCTCATTCTTGAGGAATAGAGATCATTACAATGTCAGAATGTTAATGAAACGGTTAACTGGAATTGTTATCCTCGAGTCTATTTCTTATAAAGATTATGGTAATAATCTTTAATAATACAGTTGGCTCTCTGTTTAACGACTTTCAAGGGACCGTGAAAAATCGTTCTTAAGTAGAAATCGCCCTTAAACAGAATTTGCGAAAAAGTAACCTTTCCCATAACGTCGGAGGGGCCGGGACTGGGAAATATCGTCTTTAAATAGAGATCGTCGTTAAGTAGAACGTCGTTAAACAGATAGCCAACTGTATATATATATATATATATATATATGATATTGTATTAAGTTCAATAGATAGACCCATCGCATTGTTTTTCAACGAGCGACATCATTTATCGCAAAAGGATCTTTGGTTGTGGTGCTGCCGGCTGGTAAGCCCTATCGGATTCGCTCTGCTTCATTTTTTCCAGTGATAGTTGACTTTGATTGAAAGACTTTTTGGTTTTTTTCCTTAACTGTACTCCATCATACAGAAAGACATTTTTGACTCTGCTGAAGTATTCGTTTTATAAATGTCGTGCACCCGAGAAAGTGACGTGCGTTTAAAACACAGTATAGTTCCAGAATTCTTCCAAGTTAAAAATTTATTGTTAAAGAATTATTTTCTAATTTATGGTATAAAGAAGGAAAACGACACCCCAATAAAAAAGTGTCTTTCTCTATGACGAAGTACAATTTAAAAAGAACAAAACTTTCAATCAAAAGTCCGACCATCAGCGGAAACATAGGTTGGCATCGAGGTGAGCAAATCGAACAGCACTGCCACCCAGTATCAGCAACCAATCTCGCATCCTGAAAAACACTCTTAAGGGGGTCAGGTACCTTTTAGAAGCTAAGAGACTCGACAGAGATATCCCTATGTTAAATCCTCAGTAGTTATGAAAATGTTTTATTCAGGAATATGAAAATTTTACTGTGAGTTAAACACACTTTCTTCTTTACATGAATCTCTTAATTTTTTTTAGCTTGAAGATAAATTTTTTATTTTTTTTACATTTCAACCATTGTTTTTTTCAATTTTATGCCACTGCGCGCAGACTTGCGCCCATATATTAATGAATATACATATTTTTTTAATTTTAAAATTAAGTTGCATAATATATCTTTAAAATGACGAACGTTGAAATCAAAATTCTTAGTTTTTCATAGAAAAAAAATTTAATTTTTTTTTAAATTTCAGAAATTTGTTTGATAAATTTTACTGTAATTCAAATTTTTATGGTAGAAATAACATAATTGTTCGTCATTTTACTGATACCTGTTTACGTGTATAAAATTTCACGGTATTCTAGCCAACTGCTCTGGTTATATCATGCGCGCAATGACATAACAATAAAAAAAACAATCGTTGAAATTTTTAAAAATTTCTCAAGCTAGAAAAAATTGAGTGCAATATTTATAAAGAAGAAATAGTGTTTAACTAACAGTAAAATTTTCATATTTCTTAATAAATTATTTTAATAACTACTGGTGATTGGAAATAGGATATGTTTGTCGAATCTTGGTCTTCAAAAGGTACCTGACCCCTTAAAAGCTTGCAGACCACAAAAATCCGCGAGTATTGCATCGGAAGCAATACTGTTGCAGTCAGTGGCGCCGGAAAGGGGGGGGCAAGGGAGGGCACTTGCCCCCCTTGAAAATTGAATTTTTTGTTTCTACCTAGCTAGCGCTCGTAAAATATTAGAATTTTCATTTAAAATCATAAAGCCTAACAAAACTGAATACTAAATTGCAACCTCACACTCGTTAACGCAAGCGCGATAAATGTCATTCCATATACGCAGGAGCGATTAATCGTCAATTTCAGGTACGCAAGTGCGTTTAAACGCCAATGCCAGACATTTGCTTTTGCGATTCAAAAGCAACCCTACACAATGTTTTTGCATCGCGAAAGGGAATCTTGAATCCGATGCATTTGAAACGCATACACGTTATCGTGTGATAGGGCCTTTAAGACATTTCATAAGTGCTACTATACAAATTTGAATTGTAAGGTGTAACGTCCAGAACGTGCCCCACGGGACAGTTGAATAATAGAAGGTGCAAATAGAGCGTACTAAAAGATATTTCAATTGAACAACAATTGAAAGATCTTTTAGTACGCTCCGACGGGTAAAAACCTGGTTGAGATCAACCATGTCTCAAGAGAGACTTTCTGGTCTCTGTATGCTTAGCGTTCACAGAGAATCTGTGAGTAAAAATAAAGACACATTTATTGAAAAAGTAATTAATAGATTTTCTCAAAACAGAAAAAATCTCTCATTACTTTTCTCCGATTAGAAAAATAACATAAAAGTTTATTTTTTATAACCGTTTATATGTATTTTTAATAATAAAGGTGTAAAAGTTTTAATCTATTTTACTTTGCCCCCCTCTATATTTGACTCTTCCGGCGCCACTGGTTGCAGTTACCGAAGTTACTATTGCTTGTTACCGGAATGAGAAAACATTTTCTCATCGGCGTGTGACTGCTCCATTCCGATCAACCCTCTGCAGATCCGATTTGCAACCTTGTGTGGTCCGATTTGCAACCTTGTGTGGTCCGATTTTGCGGGGATGTCTGACGAACGGCACAAATACGCGAAACATAACAAGGAGCGCGACCCGTCGAGCGGTGCCAGTTTGCTAATTTGGTCTATACCGGGTTGAGTGAAATGGATCAGAATGGGCTACTTATCACCAGTTTGCTAGGTCTGGAGCGCCTCGGTCCACTTTTGGCTCATGAGGCCGAGACCTGCAGTATAAAGTCGATTCCGATCGGCTACGAACCATGCCCACAGTTAGGCTCTGGAGCGAACCGCAGTTGGCAAATTTCTACACTTATATGTCTCACTTTCAAATTCTGTACAGCCATTGCAACAACTTTAATATCTCATATAGGAATTCTTGGTAATGAGACTGCTGATATTCTTGCTAGAGATGGAGCCTCTCTTCCTATTTCTTCGCGAAATACTTTGACTTATCTTGAAATTTACTCAAGATTTATAAACCAGTATTCATGGATGACCACTCCGACACATCCCTGGTATGACCGAAAATTTCCTAGTGTTGCCCTTACTGTCAAGGGCGACAGAAGGATGCACACCACCATTAGCAGATTTGCTAGTCAGGGCCCGACTTAGCCTAATTGGGGCCCGGGGCAAAAACTTCTTTGGGCCCCCCCTCTGCTTTACTACTTCAGTAATGAAGAACTTAATACTTAATACTAAACTTTCTATTCGATTTGGGGGCCCCCCTCTGATGTGGGGGCCCGGGGCAACTGCCCCGTATGCCCCTGCCTTAGTCAGGCTCTGTTGCTAGTGGACACCTAAAGCGTCTTGCTTACAATCAGGGGCAAAAATCTTACCCTTTTTGCTCCAAATGCAATACTGCTGAAGTCTCTCCTGACCATATTTTAAACTACCTGGGACTTGCCAAGGAGGATAGTTATAGAGACCCTTTGCTTGTTTCTGATTTCATTGTCACTTTTGGCCTCTTGGACCTGGTCTCTAGCCCAAGGCTAGAGCGGGTGGAATAAGTCACACACACACAACTTTAATTTTGTGTGAAAATCCACAGCTCTCCCCTTAAACAACACTTATGAATTTTTTTTGCACTTGCTACACATCAGATTCGTAAACAAAGTGGATAACATATTCACATCTATAATGACATAATTTAGGCTTTCAACATCTTTTTCCTGGAGTAAGTTGCAAAATTCAGATTATTTCTTGAAATTTCTGAGATTCTGCTCTTTCACAGTGTTTTCAACATCAGATACTTTTTCTGAAATACAATCACTCTTAGCATCTGATCGCAATCGCTTCATGTTTTTTTACTTTCGCAGGAATACTTTTCCGTTTTAAATTTCTTTACGTTCACGTGTAAACAATCCAAGTCAGTTACAGTTAACCTCAGACCTTGGGGATTTCTTCACTCCATGGCTTGTATAAGGTATTGATTTTGGTTTCTCGTTTTTGTTATTCTTTTTGTTTGTGAGCTTCGCTTCCAGATTCTGAAGTATTTGATTCCTGGTTTTCTTTTGTTTTTCGGTAGTTTCTTGTTCTATTCGGACTGCTTTTCTAGTCTTCATTGGACTGGTTCTTTTCGCACTGGATTTTGGACTTGTCTTGGGGCTGGCCCTTCTTCATCATTAATATCTGAAGAGCTAGAATCAGAATCTGTTTTACAGAAGGTCGTTTGTACTATATGGAAACGATTTTGTAATTTATTTTTGGCGTTTGCATTTTGAGATAAAAATTTGGCAACTTCAGAATAATCGTCTACTACTGTTTTATTTTGATTGGAATGTAAAACAAAAGATTTATTTTGAAAATGGCTCCTAAAGTGGATAGATGGCTCGAAGGTTACGTAACTGCGTTTCCGAGGAGAAATATTCGTATCAACAAATTATAAAGCGGTGTAAAAATCGCAGTTTTACACCATTTCAAAAAAAGGTATTTATAATATATTAAATTTGAAAGGTAAAAAACGTCTAACTGGAAGTAAAAATGAAAACATGATCGCGAAACTTTATCCTAAGATTGTTCGAACGCAGGAAAATATGAAGAAAGTGAAGTGTCTAATCCTAAAAGAAAATCCGCCGACACAAAGATCCATTGCATCGAAACTAGGAATGTCTTTTGGTACTGTAAGTAAAATAATTCATAAAGATTTAAAGTTAAAAAAGATGTTTAAACCTAAAGTTCACCAGCTTTTGCCAAAGCGTGTTGCTGAAAGAAAAACAAATTGTAGAAAATTATATGAAAAACACCTAGCTGCTGAAAAATGGAAATTTGTGGTAACTCTCGATTAGGCATGGGTGTATTTAAGTGACTGTAATAAAAAAATATCAATTTTCTATTGCTAAACTGACGAGGATGACCGTACGAAATGGCTTCGTCAATGAACAGAAAAGTTCCCAAAGGGATTCATGATAGTTGCAGGATTTTGTTATAACGACAAATTAAAAATAAAAAAGTCTCAAGTAAAGCCAAAATTAATTCACTCTACTATCTGCAGAATATTTAAGAACAAATTTTTGAAGATGGAATTCCAGCCTTATATGGAAAGGACATTGATAAAGTTGAGTTTCATAAAGATAAAGTCTGTAATCACATGTCTAAATCAACTGCCGCTTATTTAGCAAAGAAAGAATCGGAAACAAGAATTAAGGGCCTGTTCACATAGGAGTCCGTTGCGTTGCGTTAAGGAAAAGATGACGTTGAGACGAAAATAAACCATTCATAGGCGTTAAAAATTTCATTGCTAATCGTTTGGAGGCATATGATTGGTTTATTTTCGTCTCAACGTCATCTTTTCCTTAACGCAACGCAACGGACTCCTATGTGAACAAGCCCTAAAGTGTATCCCTTTTAAAGAAATACCTGTAAAATTACCTGATGCTTCTTCAATGGACTTTTGCGCTTTTGGTTTATTAAAACGAGCCCTAGGAAAACGGCATCACTGAACGGACTGTAAGAACACTGAACGGACTTTGGAAAACGGTCCAAGAGGAATGGGGTAAAATTGACATGACAGTACTAAGAAAAAGTTGACTTTCATGGAAAATTCGAGCTAGAGCTATTGTCAAGAACCATGGTTATCAGACAGAAGCAAATAGCCACAAAAAATAAGGCATTTATACATAAAACTTAACTATCAAAATCGTTTCCTTAAAGTGCGAACGACCTTCTGTATAATATCCTTGATACGTTGGTCCTCTCGAGTCCAGTATTCCTCCACTGCCATTTCCTTGCTTAGAATTTTCAGGTCTTTTAGATTCGTCCAAAGACATGTTAATTGTTTCAATGAACTTGTGTTCATCAGGAAGTCATATGCGGTATCGCCTTTGGTTTGCATGGCGTAACCAACCATTATGCCATTTTTGGCTCTCATATCCAATTTCTTTCTTAACTGTTTTGGCGTTCCTACGTACGCCGTTGATCCGAAAGCTTTAAGGTGCTTGACTGAGGGTGGTCTACCACAGTATAACTCGAAAGGAGTTCTATCTTGTTTGCCGTGGCATATTCTATTCCACGTGTACGTGAAACACAGGAGAGCTTCATCCCAAAAGTTTCGTTTCAAGCCGATATCGTTTAGTATAGTCTTAATAGCATCCAGGGAGATATAATTATATCTTTCGCTAACTCCGTTCTGTTCGGGGGTGTAACAGTTCGTACGGTCTGCCTTTATACCTTCCTTCTCAAGGTAACTTTCGAATTCCTTGTGAATGAATTCTTTGCCGTTATCGGTGCTGATACTTGTTATTTTCTTATTGAGGAAATTTTCGGCCCTGGTCCTATATTGCTTGAATTTCTCAAAAACTTAGTCTTTTTTCTTCATTGGTTACATAACCACCTTCTTTGAAAAACATCAGTGATTGAAAGAAATAATTATGTCCTTTTGCTGACTTTTCCGCAAAGGCTCACAAATATCCATGTGTATGAGTTGAAGAGGTCTGGAGGAACGTATGTTTTCAATAGATTTAAATCTACTTTTGGCAATTTTACAGTCTTCAGATTTAATATTCTCTTCTTTCAACGCTGGCAGCCCCTTGATACTTAGATGTCGTCACGACATACTTAGTGTTGGCATGGCTGTATCGCCTGTGCCACGCTTCTAGTGAACTGTCCAAGGAGGTTAGGAACTGTATTTCTGTACTAATATTCTTGTATTCTTCGTTGTTAGATTGGCTGGGGTATCGAGGAAAACATTTAAAAAGACCAGAAGACTTCTTTGCTGTTAATATTTTTTCGCCATCTTTGCTGAATACTTCTATTCGGTCGTTCTTTCCCCCAAAACTAGCACATCTTTCAATGGTTTTCGTCCCCGAAATGAGATTTCTCTGCAATTTGGATGCGTACAATACATCATGTAACGTAACTTCCTGGACCACGCCATCGGTTATAAATTCGAGGTGTACTTTACCTTTACCCTCAATCGGACAAGTTACCCCTGAAATTGCCACGGACATCTCGCTTCCACTTACTGGTCGAAACTCGATAGACAGTCTTGTTACAGCAGAAGTGAGTGGTAGCACCTGTGTCGAAGATTCATTCTGTCTGGCCTTCTTGGTTCTTGCTAACGTAAACTTCAGTAACCAGATTATGTCCAGTTCTCTTAGACGTCTTTGGTTTACCCCTTGTGGAGGCTACAGGGCAGGAGCTCTTAGGTCTAGGCGCTCTGCATTTAGCTGCTGTGTAGCCCCCTTTACCACACTTGTCACATTCAGTTGATTGGAGGCTACTATTATTCTTCGATTTGTAAAAAGATACTTAGGCGACTTTTTCCTCATCAGCATCACATGTGCCAGTCTGGCTTCTTCTGCTCATAATTTTGTCGTATTGCAATCCTGTATAATCGCTGGTTTACCACGGTTAAATCACGACTAACAATGAATGGAAAGGAATACAAGGGTCAGAAAATCAGACCTGGATTAGAAAGGGTGTAGCTATAAATGGAAACTACTTAAAAAACAAACCATTCAAAATTACGAAAATGTTGCACTCTGTACACGGGTACGCCCACTGAAGGGTTAAGGATGCTGATATTTCATAGCCTAAATGTTCCTTCTTTATCTATTTTTTAATGCCTGGTATTTTGAAATGCACAAAAATGGAGTGGTACCGTTATTTAAAGAATGCTTTCATATGTTTAATTTCAGACAAATTTGAGATCGAATTCCTAAACTTTAGATGGTAGGAGAAAATGATGTCACAAATGAAATTATACTCACAAATAAGCTTTATTAAATGATGAGCTTACAGAAAGCAAAGGAAAGTATTAAATGAAGGCAAACAAATCCAAACACTTAATAAACCCCTGAAGCGAAAAATCAGATTGAGATTGTTGTCTGATGCTGATGGAACAGCATTTATATTCTTCAATGGTCTCACAAAACATGAATATTTCACATTATTTTTAAAAGTATAGCTGAAGTTTAAAATCAGTATTTAGACACATCTCAAAACTTTAACACAAAAACAAAATGCTACACAGTAAAATGAAAGCCATCAGATCTGTGGTTTTCCAGAAACCCCCTAATATATAAACAAGTAGGGGCTTGTAGCGGCCCTGTGGTACAGCGTGCTGGTTTTCGGTGCTGAGGGTGCTCAGATCGAATCCCGGCGTTGCGCCACGAAAAATGCCCCCGTTCGTGTCGTCCCTTTATAGGGGGTAATGCTGTCTGCCTATATGGTGCCCCCATAATAAAATGGGCAGTAAAATTGCGGTGTAGTATAGGCCAATGTTTGATTACAAGTGCCTCCGCATTGGTAAAAAAAAAATAAATAAAAATTTTAAAAAAATAAATAAATAAAAATAAACAAGTAGATCAAGAAACAATAACAAAAAATAGTTTGGATTATTACATGGTGTATTTCAGATCCTTTCGGGATTTTTTAAAGCAATCCCACATTTAACTCGATTGAAAGAAACTGCGAGTCCCAAGAAAATTTTTCAGCTCCACCAAAAGTAATTTTGAAGAGAATTCCCAGTAAACATAGGCTATGACATTCCTGATAGGGTGAGGATGACTTTTTGATCCTGAGAAAATGATTTCTGGTACAACTTTTTCAGACGCATCGCCCTGCCAAGTTTGGCGATTTTGTGTATGGCATAGTAACCATGCGATTTTGGCAAGATTTTGTTATTTTGTGGCAACCCAGTTTGAATGGCTAGTTGTGTGCATTTGTTTATGTGATATAATATGGCAGCCATGTTGCGAAATATTGACGACGTATTTTGGATACTATTAGATGTAGATTTTTGAGATATGCGTACTGTTGGAGTTGTTAGGGATATAAAGTGGGAGGCTAAATGAGGTTTTTTGCGGTTAATTTGAAATTAAATGTTAATTTAATTTCAAAGTTGGTGTCAAAAACTTTTGGCGCCAACTTGGCGCCAAGGGTGGTGCGTCTGAAAAAGCTGTTCCTGATTTCCTTATAAAAAGGTGAATTTTTACTAATAAAGTTTAAAAAGTAAATTTCCTTAAACTTTCCTTTCGAATGGCTTTTGGAAAAGATTGCAAACCACTGTCATGTAGATAAACAATATATTGACTGATATAAAGAATGTAATACAAGTCAGTTAGGTATGACAGCATTGTTTAAATTAGTTAATTGTTACAGAGCGCTCATTGTTTGAATGTCATTTTAATAAAGAATGATCATCTAAATTAGTCATCGCTATTAAGAAGTCATTATTTTAATAAGTAACTGCCACAAAAAGATCATTATTTAATTATTATTATAAAGACACTGTTTAGTCATTAATACAAAGAAGTTATTTTTACAATATCACAGATAAAAGCTAACTCTCGAGATTGCAGCTAATTACGCTCTTTTTTGGTAGGTGAGCATGAAGCAGCATGCTGTCTAGTAAGAGCTGCCCGTGATGGTACTGATGAAACAGATGATGCTCGTGATCGCCTGGGAGAGGCTGTAGTTGGTGATGATCGAACAGCAGGTTGTTGAGGGGATGACTTGAGATCAGCACTTACTGAGGCAGATGAGCTGAGGCCAGTTGCAACCACAGGTAGTATAGAAGAGGGCAGATCAAATGAACCTGAGAACCGCTGATACATACTTGTCTTTTTCTTGTCAGCTTTCTTTGCTTCCTCACTGTTTAACTTTTGCTTAGCCGCAATGGCCTGCAGGATTAATTGCTGTGTCTTCAGGAAATGTTCATGGCTGTTCTGCATTGATTTGATAGCACTAAAATGAAATACATCATGAATACATAAACATGACAAAAACATCACCAAATGTTAGTAAATACAAGGATGTACTTTCAAGGCGATTCCAAATGGCTACAAAACATCCAAAAGCAGATAGATCTTGAACCCACAGATTCTGATACCAAATGCAAGCAGCCATCGTTTGACCTACATGATACAAGGGACATGCCCACCATTTGCAGGAAATCCACTGTAAGGGGACATTTAGTTAGTTGGTTGGTTGGCTGGTTAGTTGACTGACAGTGTTACAATCATCTTTGGCAAACATTGATAATTAGGCTGGGACCTACAGTTTCAATCCAATTCGAAATGGCTATGAAACACCCATAACAACACTGTGATCTTAAACCCACAAGAGTCTAGTGCCATTTGCCAGCACCATGAACAAAGGACATTCACAACACTTGATGTAAACTCCATATTTTCCCATGAATACTTGTTTGAGGTTCAGAATGTTACAATTATCTTTTGCACATGAAGACTAATGAAATTGGGATATACCGTTTAAAGTTGATGTCAAAGGGCTTTGCAACATACATACCAATCATAGATCTCAAACCTACATGATTCTGGCACCAAAATCCAGCAGCATCCTAGCTTTTGATTATTTTTACCAAGAGGACAAGGGACTTGATTCTAATGGACTTGAGAGAACACAGTGAATTATAGTATTTATCATGTATATTGATACTTTAATATAATATTTGAGGGTCAGTCCTCTACAACAGGTTTTTCCCAATATGACAAGTGTTCTCTCCTTAATGCTCTTTTTCTCCATCACTTCTCCCATGCCAGGAAAAGGTACCTCAGATTGTCTATTAAACAGGCTATGAAAAATTGAAAAAGGGCATTACTATAGGGTACACGAGAAATTTTGCAGTATCTTGTGTCAATATGCAAAGAAACCATACAACCATCATAATTCAAAACAAACTGAGATTTTCACAGTCATTTCTCATAAAATCCAGGTAAAATTTATTTATTAATGTGTAGGCTCACTGTCTAACTTCCTAAATAAAATGGCATATATATCATGAAATAATCTCGATATATACGAGGGCTGTCCGTAAAGTATCCGAACTGAATGTATAAAACATAATACAGACAACGCTCTGCGTGCGCACGCTAATTAGCATGTTTAAACATATGTAAACTTGTTATGTTGGCAATTATCCAAGCACTGCGAAGTGTGGTTCTCTTGTAGCAATAACGAAAAGTGAACGCAGTGGAAGTCTCGTGTCGGGTTGGATCATGACGGAATCTACTGAGCAATGTGTTTGCATCAAATTTTGTAATAAAATTGGAAAAACGGCAACCGAAACGTTCGATTTGCTTAAGAAAGCATACGGTGATGATGTTATGGGCCGAACTCAAGTGTTTCAATGGTTTAGACGTTTTAAAGATGGAATGGAATCTGTGGAAAGTGATGCACGATCAGGGCGTCCATCAACATCGAGAAATGATGTCAAAGTGGAACAGGTTCGTACTGTGGTGCGATCAGATCGACGAATAACAGTTCGAGAGATTGCGGGAGGTGGACAGACCATCGATAGATGGACAAACCATTAATAAAGAGTTCTACCGTGATGTGCTCAGGCGACTTCGTGATTCCGTGAGGAGGAAACGACCAGCAAAGTGGAAATCTAGGAAATGGATTCTTCACCACGATAATGCCCCTGGTCACTCCTCACATGTGGTTAAAAAATTTTTAACCAAACATGGCACCGTTCAAGTCCCGTAACCTCCCTACTCATCAGACCTCGCTCCATGCGACTTTTTCGCATTTCCAAAGCTAAAGAAAACGCTTAAAGGCCGACGGTTTGAGGATGTGACGACCATCAAACAAAAAGCGATCGAACAGCTATTGACCATTCCAAAGAACGACTTCCAATCCTGCTCCCAAGAGAGTCAACAACGTTGGGCTAAGTGTGTTGCTTCTCAATGACGATACTTTGAAGGGGATTAAACTGAAGTATGTATATCCATTATATTTTTTTAGTTATAAATTAAATTCGGATACTTTACGGACAGCCCCCGTGTGTATATATATATATTTTCTAAAAAAAAGTAACTCCCGCTGCAGCAGCAGCCACTACCAAAAGCTTGTCACGCTATCTCCTCCGAAACCACTGGGTGTATGGGGTCGAGAGCGATACCAATGGATGCAGAAAAATGGGGGGACCAAAGGAAGACATGTCTCATCTTCGTCGGACTTTTAAGTTTTTTTTTTTATTTTATGTTTTGTGGGAAAATATTGACTTTTTCATCTTCAGATTACGATAACTCGCCAAAAAATGATCGTAGAATTTTGATCTTTTTATAATCTAAGACTACAGACATTTCTCTTTCAAACTAGACTTCATTTGTTTAAAAATATTTTAAAACAGACTAATATTTTCATCAAAAAATGAAACACAGTTTTTCAAGAAATATTGTCCCCTATGTGGATGTAATATCGATGCTCCTCGAGTTTTTGCCTTACAAAGAAAATATTTACATCATCTGGAATCTTTCTTATTCATATAAACCTCATTTCAAGTCTCTATCTTAAATTTTCGATTTTTTCAATTGAATTTTAAAGCTGATAATTCAACAGTGATGAAACGCCCTTCGCTTTAAGGGTGACAACAGTAAATGGATGGAAGCTGTTACATTGCCCGAGAATCACCCCTATGTATCTCACTATTAACCACAACAGAGGAGCAAGTGTAGCAAGCCTAGGGACGAATCCCCTGATATATATATATATATATATATATATATACAGCAACTTTTTGTTTGTACCGAATCCAGGGCCGGATTTAGAGGAAAAGAGGCCCTAGGTTATTTGAGGCACTTTCACCTCTCATTTTTAAATTTGAAAATTACATGAGATAATAAAATACATCATTACTGTTATATATATATATATCAATATATTAAATGAAGCATGTTGTTATTGGTACTAACCTATATATATTCAATACATTGAAGATTAAATCAAATTCAATTCAGATAAATTTATTTCATAATAATTCACATTTAAAGTTTAAGTATGAATTATTATGAATTTTAAGTCTTAAACTAAACCAAAACTGGAACTTTATGCAAACAAAATCCAGATCACAAAAAAGAAAATATCAAATTGCATATCATATTAAATTTTATGTTAATAGTTATATTATTTAAGAACTGATTCAATCCAAGTATACATTTAAAACGAAATAGTAGATTAGAAGAATTTCTTTCTAAACTCTTTCACACAGAATTCTTCTATAAGTTCATCAAAATCTATTTTTCTGAAGGTCTCATTTTTGATTCACAAAATACTCAATGAAGACAACCTCGTCTGGGTCATTGTGCTTCTTAATTGATTTTTGATATTTTTAAGTCTTGAAAATGACCTTTCTCCAGTACAATTAGTGACTATTAAACTGAGAAACAGCCGTAAGATTTATTCCACACTGGGGAAGGCCATTTGAATATTTTCTTTGAATATTATTTGATACAAGTCTGTATGTGACAATGTGGAATTTTTTGAAGGTGTTTGTCTCACATATGTGTGGAGATGAAATAGTTCTTCAGTAAGATTTTGATTGACATCTTCTGGGTATTCTTGCATTAACAGCTCAACACCTCTTTGAAGTTCTATCTTTGATAATGTAAGATCGGCAAGAAAGGAAAATATTTTCACTACATCATCATAAACAGAAGCTCTTCTTCCTAAATTTGATTCTAGTGCATCTAATATAGGAATAAATGATTTAATCCTAAATTTATCTCTTAAAGAGAGTTCGTCTAAGGCATCAGGGTCAGATGAATTTTCGTAATTCTCTTGCCTTTTACTTCTTGTTATCCTTCTGGCAGTTCTATATTCAGTATTTGGCAATGTGTTTTTTTCTTGTTGCTCAAGTGCATCAAAATCTTCCCTAATTCCATGTAAAATATCCAAAAGTGACCTGTAACAATCTGCACAACTACTAAGTAAAATATTAGGGCTTTGAAGAATTTTATTTACTTTTGAAAAATGTCTCAGTATTCGATTCCAGAAATGGAGCATAAACACAAATTCAAATTCTTTCATCTTTCCTAAAAGATTGTTGGCCCTCAATCTAGTATCACCCTTTGTATTATTATCTGAATGGAAATAATTGAGTACATCGGTTATCATTGTAATTTTCTAAAATAGCTTCTGTAGCTTTTGCGTGTGCCTCCCCCCTAGTGTCTGATAAATATTTAGGCACTTTGAATGAATGAAGGTTGCATAAATAGTGGACGTGCTGAACAGCCGCGCGTCACAAGTGACGTGTCTCTGTAATGAGATTCAAAAAAGTTGTAGTCGGAACAGACCCAATGAGCCGAACGCGTTGATCTTAACCAATATATTTTTATGTTTGTTTATAGTCATATGCATAGAATTTCTCCTTATTTTCGGTCCAGTGTTTTAGTGTTCATTGTTTTTAAAATAGTGTAATTTTAATTTTGCTAACAATTTGAATGTAGGCCCCTCTTGATCTTGAGGCCGTAGGCTGAAGCCTAGTTAGCCTATAGGAAAATCCAGCCCTGACCGAATCAGATTTCCAGCGATAAGTATAAATCCTCTGCAAAAATGTTATAACTCAAATTGATTGGTTAATAATAACTTTTAAACACTCACACTCTTAATAATATCAACATTTAAACGCACCAAGGCAATCAGCTCCAAAAAATTAAGTTCTTCATAATCTGTACACTTTTCTTTTGTACCAATGTACACAACTAGAGCACAGACTTTGATGCTGCGTTTGCATTCATGTACTCTGCTCTGCTCTGCCTTGGGGAAGCCAGTGATTTATATTCACTGCGTACTCTGTATATACATGGATCGCTTCCTCTTCCGGTCCTGCTACAGAGCATCAAAGATCCCGGGGGTCAAATGGTGTCAATGGGGGCGGGGGACACAGCATGTAGGGTTACCGTGACTAATGTGATGACAGGAGTGGGGGGGTCTCCATGCAGAGAACTCTGCATGAATGCATATACACCATAACACTAGGTATACAGGCTTGTTTGGAGGATTTCAAACTAATTATAGATCAAAGCATATTGTCATTCTTCATAACTAATATGCCTACATTTACCTTATTGAATACCGCTAGGGCAGTCACATCCAAAGCATTTTATCAAACCTTATGCTTGTAAAAGAAAAAGAAAAAATAGACTAATGCTTCGGTCAGTATGAGAAACAGTATGAGATGAAACATTAAAAAAAATTTAAATTAACATGATATGCCACAAAACAAGTTTACTTACTTAATAGAATACTCTAAATCATAGCACTTTCCCTGGAGATCCCGATGCATCTGATTCACTTCAATCTAAGAGAAAATTCACACAAATCTTAATTTTATTCATGAAAGAAATTAATCTTCTTGCAAATATTTTTTAACAGCTAAGAAAACAGGAGCAAATTTAAGTTACTAAATTAGGAACTATTCATGATAAACTCACTACCACAAACAAAAAATTCTTGATTTTTCAATTTCTTTCAATCTGAAATTTTCAAAAAAAATCTAGATTTACAGCTGACTTTTAAACATCTCATCCAAACTAAGATTTAGGACTTTTGTAAGGTACTATTAGTTTTTTTAGATGTAAATCTCTCAACAGAAGATTAAGTTTGGTAGAAAGGAAAGTACACTTTTTAGCCTCTATAATAATCACTGTAATCTAAATAATTTTTTGAATTTTCAAAGACTTCAAATCTAATTCTCAGAATTTTTATTTTCTTGATGAATATTATGTGATATGGTGTTTTTGCCAAAAAAGTAAAATGCATAGTCATTCTAATTTTAATAGCATGGAAGTAACTGTAACTTTTTAAACAAGTGAAAAGGATAATATCAATGTTAATGTCTAATGAAATGGTCATAAATATTTATAACAATTTACAATCACTACAAAGTTGAGAAGAACTCATTTAACCATAGCTCAGCATTTATTAGATTTATGCACAATTTCTACAGTAAAATGTTTAGTGTGCATTATGTAAGAAATTAAAATTAACAGAAATGTGTCAATCATATTCCCTGCACAAGAAAATCGTTTTTACATGCAAGAAATGAGGTCATATTAATAATTAATCAGAATAAAACATAAATCATTATATTTATTGTTACATAGATATAATCTTAATTTTATCCATTAAATTACAAATACACAATCAGAAGTGAAAGAACAGATAAAAACACATTACGAAGCACAAAATTCTGTTGAAGCAGTTAAGAGTAGGCCAATTCCTTTCTGAATAACTAGAGGAGACATCAAATAATATATGGCAAAAAAAGAACAGGTCTTTCATAGCAATGTAGAAGATGACTGATAAACAGATACAGCAATTATATACTCAAAATTGACACATTTGAACACTATATTCCACAAGTTCAGAAAGACATAAATAAGGATCAACAAAACATACATGATTCTATGCACTATAATAGTCTGTAAATAATTTATTATAATTTACTAGTAATTTTAACAAACTACTAAGGAGGTCAGAATAGTGTCATACAGAAAGGGAACAAAAGCTGATATTCCTACAGACAAACTGCAACATATTTCTAGAAGTTAAAATTTTTATCCAACTCATGAAATAAGAGAATTTATGGAGCATTTTGCAGGTCATAACTATTTAAGCGGCAATTAAAATATTTCTAAAGAATTTAATGAGCATTTGTAAAAGCAGTAAGCCATCTCTGAAGGAAATCTGAGGTGGTTCAAAACTCCTTTTTTTGGTTTATACATATTTTGTACTAACCTTTTACACGCCACACTATGATTGAAAGATAACACAAATTATTTATTGATAAAAATCGCATTAAAACTCAAACATAAGAACTATGAGCAATTTTTTTTTCAAAAAAATTTTTTATATATGATTTATAACACATTCGAGAAATGGAACATTGGTGGGAAACACTTAGTTTTATCACATGGTTTTATAAAATATGATTAACGAAATTTAAATTCAAATCTTGATTTCTGTGCACAATTTTTTAGTAGTTGGAAGTAAATTTTAAAAATTATTCAGAAATAACACAGGTTAAACAGAAAAATAGCCACCACAAGGTAAGGTGCATCTAATTGTCTCAAAGATTCAGAGCAATGTGCACGAGGTCCAGGAACACAGTGTTGGGAACTGTCTCAAGCAAAGTAAACACAAAGTTACTTCTCTCTGAAACTTGAGATGCGATAGTTCTGCTGTTGTACCTTTGTGCAAATGTAAATGCAAAATCCATCCAGTAGTGACAGCCAAGTTTTGTGCAGTGCTAAATAGATTCCAACACCATTTTTTGCTTCTAAACATAAGTCGATATGATCCAAGAAGTCTGTTTCACAAATCGACACCTCCCTTTCACTTAATATACACTGCTTGACAATTGCTAAGGAACAACTGGTTTTTTTCAAACTAGCGTTCCCGACAGCAGACAAATCACAGTAAAATGAAATGCAGAGGGCGTAATAGGGCAGGACCTGTTATCTGTATAAAAGACAGTGCATGGAAACTTTTTATTCATTTGAAAGTTCATGCAGTTAGGTGTCTGACGAAAATAGTGCCGTAGGTTGTTGGAAGTTATTTCTGTGAAAATCAGTGTGGTGTGGCTATAATTAAGTGCAAAATGTCTGCAAGACAACATTTGAGTGCATACGATGGTGGACGAGCAGTTGGACGGCTCAAAGCAGGATTAAGTGTCACTACTGTGGCCAGAGTAATGGGAGTGGCAAAAAATGTCATATCGCGATTTAAAAAGGCCGCTGAAGGTGGAAATGCTATGCAAAAGCATGCCGGTGGTCGTGGAAGGAACACCTCACCTCAAGAGGATCGATATGTATCCTTAGTGGCAAAAAGGAACAGACATCTGACTCCTAGTTAGATAGCTGCAGACCATGCAACCGCTACCTGTGCAAATGTATCAGCCAGAACCATTTCTAGGTGATTAAATCAGGTTGGTTTGTATGCACGGAAGTCTGTTCAATGCATCCCACTTTAACCACACCATTGTTCAGAAAGATTATGTTGGTGTAAGGAACATATTGGTTGGGGTCAGCAAGAGTGGTCCAGAGAGATGTTCTCTAACGAATCCCGTTTCACTGTGACAAGTGATTCTGCCACCAATTAGTGTGGAGAGAGAGGGGAACACGTTATGCACCACAGAATGTTCAGGAACGTCATCGGTAAGGCCAAGGCGTGATGGTGTGGGCAGGCATTATGCACAATGGTAAAACACCGCTTCACATCTTTGAGCGAGGTAACGTTACATCACAGCGGTATTGCAGAGAGATTATTCTGGATCATGTTTGTCTTTTTAGGGGTGCGGTAGGTCCAGATGTTCTGTTTATGGACGACAATGTGCGCACACACAGGACCGCTGAAGTATCGGACACACTAGAAAGTGAAAATATTGAACGTATGACATGGCCTGCTTACTCTCCTGACCTAAATCTTACAGAGCATGCCTGGGATACTCTTGGCAGACGTGTTTCTCAAAGAAGTTGCCCTCCCCGAACCATGCAAGAACTGAAAATCGCCTTGAGAGAGGAGTGGGACAATATCCCCCAAGGACTCCTCAATACTTTAGTAGACAGCATGAAAAACAGATCCAAAATGTGCACTAGTGTCCAAGGAGGTCACACAACTTACTAAGGTACTCATAACTGTTTCATTCTGGCAGGAAGACTCATTTTCCGTGGCTATTTGGAAATGATCCAAAGAGCATCTTTTTTGTTTTTTGTTTTCTTCTTTTTCCATGTGGCGTAATCTGTACAATTTTGCATAATAAATAATACACAGTATCTCTACTAAATATGTACGAAGTTTCATTTCTTCAATCAATGTATATTATGAAATATTCCGAATAATTGTGACTGTTCCTTAGCAATTGTCAAGCAGTGTATATTGTTATCCAATGTTGCCAAGAAACATTAGTTCACTTTTTTTGTGCTAGACAAAATCACTAGGTTTCACTGATATGCTCATGTGTTGAATAATTGGATGCTATAGTTACTACAGCATTGTCTTTCCAACGGCAAATGTAATCTTAACCAGAGATGTTGGATGTTTTTCTCTTTTGACTTTAGTTTTTGCTTGAAATTCAGTCTTCCCTTTGAAGTTGAAGGTACTTCAAGATTAAATACATCTTTATTAGATATTTCATTGTCATCTATTTTTGTAGATATTTCAACAGGACCACAAACATATGTTGGCAGAACAGGCTCAAAAATGTCCTCATTTATATTTTCCTCATCTGTTAAAAATCCACTTCCTTCTAGAGGGAGTTGACAAATATCAATTCATTCTTCTTTTTCTGAATCATTGGACAATGTGTAAAAATAATCAAGTGCCTCTTCTACAGTCTGAAATGGTTTTGTATGAGACATCTGATCAGTGTGACATATCCTCATGAACTGAAAACTGCAGAGTAAAGGAAAAGAATAAGAACTCCTTATAACATTATTTTCCAATATATGTGCCTCTCCAACTGAGTCATAAGCAACATCTAATTATCAACAAACACGTTTTTCAGTGGCATCTATGAGTAATCCATTACGGATCCGTCAGAGAATGCATGTGGAAGACAGAAGGGGGGGAGGGGCAGGGGAATCGAAAGTAGATCAAAGTCACAAACATCTTTCATTGACACTTACTAAAAGCTCTCATATTCGAAAAAAATTTATCAATACTTCTAAGCACTGTCATCAAAAGAACTTTACATGCCAATGTTCCATTTCTGGAACATGCAAATTCTTTACGTAATAGTAACAACAAAATTTAATCCTTTTTGTTATAACTTATGTTCTACAAACAAAATAAATCATTTTTAATTACTTTCACTTTATTATAAGAACATTTGTTAAATAGCGAAAGAATTTTTTAATTTTGGTTCGACAAAAAGCTAGAAAAAAGTCGAAATTACAATTTTTTTTCCCTACACACTATTTATTTTATTAATATAGCCTTGATGCCAAAAAATCAATCCATACTTTCGTTCTAAGTAATTTTTATAGAGCAATACAAATAAAATTGTATTTTTCACAGAATTTTGAAATTGATGTTCTTTTTATGGAACATCGGCATGTAAAAGATTAAATTACATTCATTATGAACTATGTTTTGCAATTTTTTTTATTTTATATATATATATATATATTTTTTTTTTTTTTTTTTTTTTTGGGGGGGGGGGGGGGGGGGAGAGTTAAACAAATATTTTCACCCTATTTATGATTTCACTGAAAATATCATTTTCAGTCAACAAGACTGCTCCTAATACATATGATGTTAAAATGAAATGATTGTGAATCATTGCCCTTTTACTTAAAAGAGAGGTATTTTCAACAACAAATTTATTAAACTCTTCTAAAAGTTTATATTGCCCTAACGCATATATCATAGATAGCATTCCTCTAATGCTGAATCAATATGAGAAACACTATGAAAATTAAATAAAGATACAAAGCAATAATATGATAAAGGTGCCTTATTTTAAGCTTTTCAACAATTATAACTCAGATTTCCAGATGAGGCACAAATTGTGTGGTCAAAAAATAATAGTTTTCTAGGTCAAAAAGGTGGTGGAAATTTATAGAGTAAAATAGATGGGAAAAAGGGATATTTGTTTTCTTTTGTTTTATAAATCATTTGAAGGAGTTTAAATTTGTTTCGATCTTACAATATTTCTAACCCTCTGAAAGACATTTTGAGGTATATTTCTGTTTTATTCAATGATCTATCAAACTTTCTTGTAGTTTTTAAAAATATGCCTAATTGCATTGTAGACTTAAAAATTTCAGTTGCATGATGATTGTTTAGGTTGATAAGTAGAAGACTGTAAAATTATCTTGTAACAAATAAGACAACACAAATCAAACAACAAACAAGAAGGTGTGAATTAGTATATACTTAATCAACATACAAAAGAAAAAAAAGGGGGGGAGAGGAAGAGTCTCATAGCAGCTAAAATCAACTAAATCTCAGTTTTAATATTAATGTTACCTTAAAATTATAAGGCCATCTAATATCCAACATTTTGCATATAAAAATAAGGGCAAACTGAATTGTATGGTCCCAAGTGATTATCACCAAACATTGTGACCATGATTCCTGATTTTAAGATTTCACTAAAGATCCCAAATTAGGTGATAAGTAACTGAATTTTGATATCAGCAGGAATATCCTTAGTTTTTTTGCTATAGGGGATTACAAAAAACTTGAACTCATTTCAGTAATGCTTTGTTCATAAATGGTTGAAGTTGAATGCCTTATATTTGTAACATATTGAAGTTGACAGCGTATTTTTATTTGCTCTCTTTAGATTAAGTATAAATGTCATTTTGCAAATTACATATAAGTGGTTTTACAATACAGTGGTACCTCGACTTACAAGTTTTTTTAGATACAAGCTGTCTCCCGGCCATTTTTTTGCCTTGAGTTGTGAGCTAAAAATCCGGTTACAAGACAGCTTCAGATATCCCTCTGATAGTTTGCAGAATGAATGCCATGTTACATTCTAGTCAAATGAGCACACAAGAAACATAACATTTACAACCTTTATGTACAATTATATACATATTATTCTCAGACTACTTTCCAGTCTTAAACCGAGAGATTAATTCTCAACAATTATCATATGGGGCAGCTTACTCTGCCGATACTTGAGTCGCTCTCCGAAACCCAACAACGACCAACCTCTCACTTCAAAAACATTCTAAAAGGGAGGATGAAACAGACCTCATTGAACAATTTTTTTATCAAAAACCCTACAAATGAAAGTAAGGAAAGCATGGTGGAAACAGCAAAAATCAGCGAATAGGATTCAATTGTTCAGTTTAGCCTTTCTTCTACCCCTCCATCAGCATCTTCAAATCATCTGATCTCCACTGTAAATGTTGTACACTATATTTAATAAATACATTTTTCTTACAGTAAAACATGTAACAAAAAATTGTGGTGTTTTGGAGGAGGGGGGGATGGATTAATGGCATTTCAATTGATTTCAATGGGGAAAATTGATCTGGCATATGAGTAAATCAAGTTATGAGCTCCGTCACAAAATGAATTAAACTCATAAGTCAAGGCATCACTGTATAAGAATTGGCTGGTCATTAAAAAATTTGTTAGTTAACTCTAAATTGTACGCTCCCACATGATTTATTGGCAAACATGTCAATTGAAATTTATACAGCCAAACCAAACTGTTTTTGTTTTATTGATTATATCACTAGCAGATTCATGATGTAGTCAATAGAAACATCGACGTGATGTAACAGTATTGCCCTAACACATCAGAGGCTGCCATGTGAGCACCAGCAGACATGGCCAACTCAGGCTATGAGGTTTGTACAGCCAGCCGTAAGTTTGTTTTACTGTATATTATTGCCCTTGCATTTGAATCTTGTGAAATGTGCCTGTGATAGTTTGCTTTTCCGCAACATGAAATAAGTTAACATGAAAGGAAAATTAAAAGTGTTTAAAATTTCCATTCTATCAAACCTAGAAATGCACCATATCTTTGGCACGAAAAGAGACTTAGCAAGAACGTGGCACCATACCATTCAGTTCTACCAAAATAAGGTATAATAAACTAATACAAAAAAGACTGATATGAAAAATGTGTTACCCTTTTTAAAACCAACTGAGGTAGAGATTTATGAATATGCTCTTGAAGTCTATAGCAAGCAAGAGATGGTTCGTTAGCAAATATATGAAGATTTTCAGATATTTTTTCTGATGCTAAAAAGACAAAACAAAATTAAACTTTTATTCAATTATTGTATTTTGGTCATCAAAATAATAAAAAGTTGTAAAAGAATTTCAAATAAGAATTCAAAGAAATTTTTTTTCTATTCATGAGGCATAGTAAAATTAAATGAAGCTTTAGTTCATATTTTACTTCATTCTCTATAAAGATTTATTAATTGCACAATGTAAACTTTCACTAGTTCACTTACAACTTTTCTCTTTTCTTTCTACTCTAACATACCCACATTATAAACCTAACCACATACATAAATATGCATGCATTTGTTTAAATTCAAATACAACTCTTCTCTCACATACAAGTGTACACATCTAGAGCAGTGTAATTTGATTACAACATACACAATTTCACTTCCTTTGGAATTATACTCCCAATAACTTCCATAAAGAACTCAGTCTGTTTCCTCATATAACTTTTAAGCTAACAAATTCCAGACATGCATATGAATAATATTTTACATACTTTAATGAATAACTCTTTGAGATCGTGAAAAATACAAACACAAATATAAGATTTGAAAACACTATCTCATATAACACTCTGTCGAACTTGTTTTACAGATTTAACATAGATTAACATGTAAACTATGTTATCTCATATATTTCATAGCATATACCTTTTTTAGCTTTTTTCTCTAGCTCTGGATCAGGAACTGTTGAAGTCATGGCACTAGGATGACCCAATGGCATGTGAAATGAGTCTAAATTGTTTTCAAATAGAAAGAAAATAATTGATTTGTATATTTGGAAATAAATAATCAAAAGAAGAAAAAGTTTCATAAAACTAAAATTAATATTATACAGGTTAGAATTACAATATAAAACTATAATAATTAAACTAAATTGAAGTCATAGCCACTTCTGTTTTTATAACTATGAAAATGGCTATTCTTCAAATTACTTTCAACTTTTAATAATAAAAAACAAATCTAACATTCACCAGTCCATCCCTTATCTAGAGAATTTATATGTCCCATAGGCATATTACTAGTATTTCACTTAATAGTCATTCTGTAAGTTTAAGGAAATATTCTTACTTTCTCTCTTAAGGAAACTCGTCATTTAAAATTTTTTAATTTTTTTTTTCAATGTTAGATTCAAATGGAACATTTTCAGTGACATAACAGCAAGAATCAAAAGTTCATATAAAATTTTACGCATCATATTCATTTTTATCAGTATGCTTGTGATGAATTCACACTTGACAGCCAAAAGATTTTATAACTTATGCCAGAGTGTTTGGCTTAGTTAAAAAATATTATGAAGGATGAAAACTCATGGAGAGGTTTTCTACTTATGGAGAAAAACACTTCTAATGAAAACATTATAAAAGTCAGAGCTCATATTTTTACAGAGCAACAAAATGAGAATCTGCTTCTATACAAATCGAGAAATTTGAGAAATATTAAAGTCTCAAAATTACATACACATAACAGTGAGGAACCCAAACTCGTTTCTGAAAAAAGTGGGCAGAAATTATGAAGAGAAACAGCAATTTAAAAACTGAAATCGATACTTCTATACTCAAAATTATTTTTTTCTTTTCCCCTCCAAAATTTTTCTGATCAACATCTCCAAATCCAAATGAGCGTCATTAACATGATTGTGGTTGCTCTTATCACACACACAAATATAAATAATACTAACAAAAACAAATATACTAAGATGTAAAACTAATAATCCGTGCTGGATACATTACTTATGTACTTATTTTGGGACCAAAAGAAAAAAGAAGAAAAATTCTCTCCTAAATCCGTAACACCAAAACAGACGAGAGTAGCTAACTAACCCATCATTTTTGAGTTGTTTCACAATCTTACAATAATCCAGAGTAAGTCCAGCCTACGATAAACAAACCATCACGAAAATTCCGCAAAACAAATACAGGAAATCTGATAAGCAGAAGACAAATTTCAAACTCTCCCGTTTACAGTTCGCATCAGAATCTATTGTCCCTATCAGTCACTCGTATAGTAATTTCTATTTCGCTGAAAATTAAGTCCAAACGTCAAATATTAAAACCACCCACTATACACAACAAACAACATAATTAAACGTCTGTGGCTACGAACCCGGCTGATTGGTCGTATGCAGGGAGATTTTGACTACGCTACCGATTGAAGCAGCAAGTGACTGCGCATCTCAGGACGATAAACAACAAAGTGTTTCCTAGGCGTACAAAGACAAGAAGCGCATTTTCATTCTCCCAAAACGTAAATGGAATTTAGTCAAACCCATACGGAAAAGCGTGCACCATTTAAGAAAGAAAACTGTCGCAACTCTTTCTGTTTAGTTCACATCATGAACTTCGTCAACATGGATGTCATCATTGCGTTGTTCTGTGATTGGTTCAAATTCTTAACGATAGAACTGATGGAGGCGAAAAATGGAAAGTTCAATACTGACGGACAGCGGAATGGCCACGTGATACATCAAACCAATGAACGCTCATGTCAACAATCGTCTGCTATGAAGCACGTGTAGTATCAGTACGAAATTTTCACACAGGAAAAAAAAAATAGGAAGCCCTGCAATGACTACACATAACTAAAAAATTTTCGAGGAGAAAAATATCCTGTCATAAACGACAAAAGACTCCCAAAATTGTATGGATAAATATATGAAAGAAAATGCGAGGAAATATTTTCTTTGTTGTCAATCTATTTTAAGTTAGTTAAGGGAGTGTGTTGTACTGTATTGAATTGAATTGAATTGAAAATTTGTGAGACTTATGCTACAACTAGGCGGCCGGCTTTGTCTCTACATAACGACCCGAAAAGGAAAAACATGGACGGACAGACGCTAGACCAACTAGCACGGAGAAACTTTGAAACGCGAACTTCGAACATGGAAGAAGGAAAGCGGCGAGAAGCCCCACCCGGGACCACAACAGCAAAACACGGGGACGAAGAACCACGCAGACACCGCAAACCAACGACAAACGACAGTGTTGTACTGTATTTTAGACAGTCGTACCGAAATGTGTTTAGTAAAATTAAATGTCCCTTACAAACAAAAGTAATACTATATAAGTTGACACTTTATAATCAGATTTTAAAAATGAGCTTTTCATAAAATTCTCAGTAGTTCATTTATAATTACGCAAAAATATAAACAACTTTCCATAATTTTTTATAAAAATAATAAAAATTGTTCAATTTCTTTTAGACAGTGATGCCAAAAAATGTCTAGAGAACATACATGATCATGGACAAAAAGTTTTCGTGAGGTTCCAAATAGGGCACCCAGTTAACGTTTATGGTCAGCTCATCCACTTTGAAAGGGAAGTGAAATATTTGGGTATCTTCATGGATAGTAAGCTTACTTGGAAAAAAAATATTAATAATAATATCTGCAAATTTTTTAAAGCTAGAAAAGATATCGCCCACCTCCTGTTCCAGAAGGAGATGAGTATAGAAAATAAACTTCTACTTTACAAAACAATACTTCGACCTATATTTCTTTATGCAGTACCTGTATGGGGGTCAGCGGCTAACAGTCATGTCCAGAAATTGCAATGCACACAAAATAAAACCTTACGTCTAATCACTAAAGCCAATAGATATAAAACTAACTACTCCCTCCACAAAGATCTAAGTATTGAACCCATTCGCCTGACTATAATTAATCTCGCCACTAAATTTTATAATAGTTTTTACTCCACCCCTAATGAAGAAATTGCCAATCTTCCGGATTATGACAATAGAGAATTTAATCGTAGACCTCGAGCGACTGTAGTGCTTGACACTGGGATTACTGCCAACTCTTCTTTCCCCTAATTTAAAATTTATTTTTTCTTTCTTTTTGTCATTCCGTTTTCCTTAAATTCTTTCTAGACCGCTTTTTCCCCCCCTCCCCATTTTTCTTAATTATATGCAGTCACATCCTCTTACGCTTTTTTAAAAAAGGTAGTGTGTCGTATCGTTGGTGTAATATGCCTCTGCGAATCCTCATGGTCAAATTGTGGGCCGTCCTCCCTGATAATATCTTCTTCTAAGCTCCTGGATCCTGTTTCGTCAACCAATCAAGTTGCGGGACACATTTTGCTCTCGACTAGTAGTTAAGCTTGATCTTTTTTAACCTCTGTAATACAAATTCATCAACTTGCTTCCTTTCTCGGACTGTTTTCAAACACGGGTTGTTTGATAGTTCTTTCCCATCCTGGGTTTGATCCCAGCGTTTGATATCTTTGCTGCTCGCTGTCCTCTGTGGCTCATCTTCGACTTTTGAGAGTTTAATCTTTATATTTTGCTTTTTATTTTATCTTATATTGGAACATTTTTTTTTGACAAGTCTTGCTAATTTAATTTTGTGTTAACTTTAACTTACTAAATTCTAACATTTTTGTTTTTATTTTTGTAACTTCTTTAATTTATTTTGTAATTTTTTTTCTTTACTTTTTTTTTTTTAACTTTTTTTAAAAACTTGATTTCTTCTTGGACCATGCGTGAAAAGCTTCAGTGCTTTCCATATCCATACCGAGGGTAAAGGGCTTGCTTAGCCCTATTTGGAACCTCACGAAAACTTTTTGTCCATGTCCATGTCCAAATAGGGCTAAGAAAGCTCTTTACCCTCGGTATGGATATGGGAAGCACTGAAGCTCTTCCTGCATGGTCCAAGGAGAAATGAATCAAGTAAGAAAAAAAGTTAAGTTACAAAATAAATTAAAGAAGTTACAAAAATATAAAAAATTAGAATTTAGTAAGTTAAAGTTAACAAAAAATTAAATCAACAAGACTTGTCAAAATAAAATGTTCCAATATATGATAAGATAAAAAGCAAAATATAAAGATTAAACTCTCAAAAGTCGAAGATGAGCCACAGAGGACAGCGAGCAGCAAAGATATCAAACGCTGGAATCAAACTTAGGATGGGAAAGAACTATCAAGCAACTCGTGCTTGAAAACAGGCCGAAAAAGGAAACAAGATGATGAATTTGTATTACAGAGGTTAAAAAAGATCAAGCTTAACGAGGTCGGGAGCAAAATGTGTCCCCCTTATCTAATTCACAACGCACAACTGCGGCTTTGGTATCAATGCTCCCATATTGACGTCCATTTCTCCAACACCCCCCCCACCACCACCAAACACTTTTTAAAATCGAGTTGTACCAATCTTTTATACCTCGTTTGTACCCGTTTGTACCAACAAAATTTTCGTTTGTACCTCATTATTTAAAAAGTTATAAGAAAATCAAAGTGGGGGCTGAAACGATAGCCCCCCTCACCATCGAATTTTGAAATGAAACTGGTACCAATCGTTTATACCTCGTTTGTACCCGTTTGTACCAACAAAATTTTCGTTTGTACCTCATTATTTTAAAAGTTATAATCAAATCAATGTGGGGGGAAGGTGAAACGATAGCCCCCCACCATCGAATTTTCAAACGAAACTGGTGCCAATCGTTTATACCTCATTTGTACCCGTTTGTACCAACAAAATTTTCGTTTGTACCTCATTATTTAAAAAGTTATAAGAAAATCAAAGTGGGGGCTGAAACGATAGCCCCCCTCACCATCGAATTTTGAAATGAAACTGGTGCCAATCGTTTATACCTCGTTTGTACCCGTTTGTAGCAACAAAATTTTCGTTTGTACCTCATTATTTTAAAAGCTATAAGCAAATCGATGTGGGGGGCTGGTGAAACGGTTTCGTTGGTGGGGGCTATCGTTTCTCCAGCCCCCCCCCCCCCCATTTTGATTTACTTGTAACTTTTTAAATAATGAGGTACAAACGAAAATATTGTTGGTTCAAACGGGTACAAACGAGGTATAAAGGATTGGCACCAGTTTCGTTTGAAAATTCGCTGGTAGAGGGTCTATCGTTTTACCAGCCCCCACTTTGATTTTCTTATACCTTTTTAAATAATGAGGTACAAACGAAAATTTTGTTGGTAGAAACGGGTACAAACGAGGTATAAACCATTAGCACCAGTTTTGTTTGAAAATTTGATGTTGTGGGGGCTATCGTTTCACACCCCCCCCCCACATTGATTTGCTTATAACTTTTAAAATAATGAGGTACAAACGAAAATTTTGTTAGTACAAACGAGGTATAAACGATTGGCACCAGATTCGTTTCAAAATTCGTTGGTGGGGGGGGGGGCTATCGTTTCTCCAGCCCCCAATATGATTTGCTTTTAACTTTTTAAATAATGAGGTACAAACGAAAATTTTGTTGGTGCAAACGGGTACAAATGATTGGCACCAGTTTCGTTTGAAAATTTGATGGTGGTGGGGCTTTCGTTTCACCAGCCCCTCCCTACACACACACACATTGATTTGCTTATAACTTTTAAAATAATGAGTTACAAACGAAAATTTTGTTTATACAAACGGGTACAAACGGGGTATAAACGATTGGCATCAGTTTCGTTTCAAAATTCGATGGTGGGGGCTATCGTTTCACTAGCCCCCCCCCTTTGATTTTCTTATAGCTTTTTAAATAATGAGGTACAAACGAAAATTTTGTTGGTACAAACGGGTACAAACGAGGTATAAACGATTGGCCTTAGTTTCGTTTCAAAATTCGATGGTGGGGGGCTATCGTTTCACCCCCCCCCCACATTGATTTGCTTATAACTTTTTAAATAATGAGGTACAAACGAAAATTTTGTTGGTACAAACGGGTACAAACGAGGCATAAACGATTGGTACAACTCGATTTAAAAAGTGTTCGGTGGGGGAGGCTGGTGAAATGGACGTCCCAAATTGTCCAGAGATTCTAACTTTTGCCAACGGTAGACCTGTCGGACCTTCGTCCAAAGGCTGCTGTACCCAAATAGTTTCGCCTGTGTACATCTCGGGAGAGACATATTTCCTACATATGACGTCTATCGTGGCACCTGAATCTCGAAGAACAGGCATGGTAAACCCATTTACTTCCGCTAGTGTTGTAAAAGGACTTAGCAAATTCTCCTCCTCTTATTCCTCACAAATTTGGTTCCCTTGTTCTGAAGTTTTCTGATCCTTTAATATAGGACAAGTCGGTCGCAAATGGTCCACCGATTCACATTCATAACACTGCAAGGGTTTTTGCGTATCAAAATATTCATATTTGACCTTTCCACACGTCTTGCTTTCCTTGATCCCTTTCATTTTGTTCAGATTTAGCCGGAAATTTCTGATATTTTCGGGCTCCCTTTTCGAAATTACTGCTAATCTTCCTTTGATCATAGGTTGAATAACTTCCGGATATCTTACTCCCCCGTGCACTGTCATATTCGTCCAACATATCAGACAGTTTTGTAGCTGAAGTTATTTTAGTCCAGTTGTCAAGAAAATGTTCCCGAACATCATTGGATACACGTTTTTTTTTATCTGGTCCGTAACCATCAAATCCTTCAGCAAGTCAAAAGTAATTATTTCTACCCCTTGTATCCATTCTTCAAGATAGTTTCTTAATTCAAAAGTAAAATCTCTTCATGAACTATCAGACTTCTTTTGATGTTGCACAAACTTAACACGAAATTTCTCGGGGCTAAGTTTAAAACGCTTTAGGAGCAACTCTTTGACGTAATCGTAACTGTCCGTCTTTTCCTCTGGCTCTCTTGCTATAAGCTGGATGATATCCGGCGGAAGAAGGGGTAGCAACTGTGTCTACCCCTGTGTGTAAACAGAATTGTCACCCAATTCTGTTTTCTAACATCTGCCCTTTTTGCCTGGCGTTTGAAAATACTCAAATATAGACTAATATCTTCCTCTTTTGGATCGAATTTTTGAAGAATTTTCTGAAGTATAAAATTAGTTTGGAATTCATAATTTCCTCCTGATGCATAGTTTCAATTCTTAACTCCAGTTCGAATTGGAGCTTCTTTTCTTCAAGTTCAAATTGGCACTTCTCTCCTTCTTTCTCCAGTTCGAATTGGCGCTTCTTTCCTTCTTTCTCTGGTTCGAATTGGCGCTTCTTTTCTTCATTTTCCATTTTTAACCTTCCAAGCTCAGACTGGTTTTTACTCTCTTCTAACAGATTTTCCTTTATACCTTCTAAAAGATTTTTCACATACTCCTCTTCATAGTGCTTACAGTTTTTTATTATTGTTATCAGGTCTGTTATCATTAATTCTTCACTTGTATTTTTCCCCCATCTCAATAGCCAAAGTCAGAAGATCACTTTCTCTTGCTTTGCAAAGAAAAGCCATGGTAAAATAGTTCAAGATTAGTTACACTCAAAATTACTTAAAATAACACTTGTGTAATTCTTTTTTGGACACAATATAAATTTTAGCATAAGATGCAGAAACCGAAAGTACAATTTATCTCCTAGCAGGAGTTTCAACTCGAACAATTACAAGCACAGGGTGTGTTAAACCGAAAGTAAAGACAATTTATCTCCTAACAGGAGTTTCACACTTCATAAATGTTGCTTACAATTACATCAGCACATGGCGTGCCACAAAACCAAAATTATAATAACAATTGTGTAACGTCAGCGTGATGCTTTTAAAACCGAAAGTAAGGCAATTTATCTCCTTGATGGAGTTATCCCACTTAAATAAATGTTCCTTTCAATTATATCAGCACATGGCGTGCTACAAAACCAAAAATATAACAACAATTGTACAACAAAAGCATGATGCTTTGAACCAAATAAGCATGTGGTGTGCTACAAAAATTTTTGTTACACCAGCACATGGCATGCTACAAATTTTCATCTATATCAGCATATGGCATTCTACAAAATTTTTGCTATACCAGCATGTGGCGTGCTACAAAAATCAACTGTACCAGCACGTGTCGTGCTACAAAATTTAAGTTATACCAGCACATGGCGCGCTACAACAATTACTAGTGTTGAATTAAAGAATGTAATTACTCACCTCTCCATTTTTTTCCACTACAGAATAGGCACTCGGACACACAAAAAAAGAATATCTGAAAGCCGAGGAATTCTAGATTTTAATGAAATTTGACTCACATCAACGCATCTTACATGATGCACTTATGTCACTTCAATCGAATAAGAAAAAAAAAGTTTCGTTTGCTGATCATGTGATCTCAGCATTTTTACTAAGAGATCGTCATGGCAGATGACTTGTCACCCACATTTTCGCAATTGTCTCTTTTCGAGTCATCAACTAGAGAAATAACAATTTTTAATTTATCATATAACATGCTTCAATTACCACTCAAAAGAATGTGACCAAATCAAAAAAAATTATATATCATAGAATAATTAAATTTCTTCATTTCCCCCAATAACAAAATCACTTTTGGTACTCACCCCTCACGTGGAATCATCTCATCCCACCGCTGCCACCATTTTTAGCTGTACCGTAATAACACAGCGAGTTAACAAGAAAAACAAAACTTTATTTCATATTGATGAGACGAGGGCCAACACATCATAAAAAAAAGGTGTGGAACACATCACATTATAACTGAAGTATAATAACGCAGCTACTCAACAGAATCGAAAATGATACTTTTTTTACACTGAAACACGAACAACCCTTCTTTCTCTCTCCGTTCATTCCATCTTTTTTTTATTTCACTTCAGTTCGCTATCATTAAAAAGCCTCAATCCGGGTCTCGATCGAGAGGTCGTCACACCCCTCTGGATCACTTTCTCATCTCTTTATTAACAAGGTTAGAAAAACACCCTTGATCCTTCCGTTGCTGAAAAACTGGACATACCCCAACCTTCTCGCGTAATTTTTGCATTTCCTAGTTATAAACAGCTAAGAGAGCTGTTAATTTTTTTACGTTTTGAAAACCATGGTTCCTCTGTGAACAAAATATGGTGTTAACGAATTTGTCAACAATACAGGAGAGTTCGTCAGCTAGTCAGATGCCCTCGATGCTATTCTTGAATGCAGGTACCTTGAAGCGTCATTTCTTCTCAGCGTCAACGGAAGAGAGCTACGCAGCGCTGATAGATGCCTTGTGAACAAGGCCTTATATGCAATCAGTATCGTAAATCCCATAAATCCCGGGGTCTGGGCTAAGAATCCAATGAGAAATTGTGTCTTTTATGACTTTTCTAACAGGATATGAAATTTTTACGTGTTAGGAAAGTAGTGAAAACCTAGCACATGCATCACGACACAACTCATCAGTATCAGGAAACTGGGAGGGGTTACGAAACAAAGTTTCTAGCTTTATTTTGAGATAATAAAATTTCTACTTTTCTTTCATAACCTACTGCCTCCTTCTTCTTGAAGGAAATGAATCGGAGAATTACTATGATCGGTTTCAATCCGATTACATCTATTACGAATCTATAGTTTTTCAGAACTATTGTTCCGAAAAACTATATGGCTATATTCGTTCATACAAAGGTTATGCACATTTTTTAATCAATTTATTGAATATCATGCTGTGTTTAATGTTAGAGAAAGATGAAAATAATTAGGTCTCTTAGAAATAGAATCATTATTAACAACAAAAACCAAATGTCAGATTTTGGCATGACTTAGGATTTTTTCTGTAATAAGAGCAAATTTTATGCAACTCTCAGTCTTTAATGAACGACGAAAATGAGGCTATATGCACAACACGACACTGTTATTACAACATCAGCACTAAAACCTTTGGAAAGTCGAAAAAATTATCAGTTTACTTTTCCCGAATAGTCGCTTTCTCTCGATAATGACGACCTGTTCGCGACTCCGCGCTTTGATAGAGAGGGTAAACATCCCCGGGCAATAGACATTATATCATCTGAGATTATAGAAGAAACCGTAACAGCTGAAACTGAAGAAACGTAGGCATATAGGCTGGAGATAGCCCATAATTGTCCTGTGAAACTTAACGAGAATTCGAAGTGCAGGAAAAGTGGATACACGAAAGGAAGTTTTTCTGGAATATTATGTTGGTTCCCCTGTTGATATCAAAGAGTTTAATGATGTTCGTACTTGTTAATTGTCGATCGGGATAATCAAACATACCACTACTTAGTCTGAGGAGGAACTATATTAATAAATTTGAAACTAATTGGTCTCCTTAATTTTTATCGTGTATTTCAAAACATCTGTGTGCTTCCGCCTCAATTTTCAGGTAATTACTAGTTTAGGTAAGTGTGTGCGACAAAAAAAAATCAGTTAGATCTTCATTAACATGATGATAATTAAGGAAATTGAAGAAGCTAATCGTGAAATTATACGTGCATTATAAATAACTAGCCGCTTCGCGACCAGCATGGTCGCTTTTAGTTTTATATTTTCTTTTGCGAAACAACTCATCTGAAAGTAATATATGTAAGGAATGTCATCATAAATATACTTTGTTAAGGGGCATTCTCTATAAGGCTGATTCTAAAACATCGTAATTAAAAAATGCGTATTTCCATTATTTCTGAACAGAATTAAAGATAAGACTGAGAAATCTAACACCAATGATTTTATAAATTACATCCCTCTCTGTGTGTAATTTTTTTCGAAATTAAGATATCTACATTTTATTATTACATCAAATAAGAAATTGTTGGGGAAAAATTTTTTTACTTAAAAAAAATGGAGTAAAAATTCAGCAAACACTAAAATATAGCGGGGATTACATCACTCTCTGTATGTACTATTGTTCACAATTCAGATATCTGCACTTAATCATATCAAATAATAAAATGTTGGAAAAATTTCTTCACTTACAAAATGCAGTAAAAATTCAGCAAGTACTGAAAAAGTGTAGAAAATTAACTATTACTGGCAGTCGGTTGCTATACCGGCGACAGTTAAGCGTAACCTCGCGAATATTTATGCTCTCTGTTAATGAATTATTTCTTCTTCCCTTTCTTCTTTGAGACTGTTCCGAATTTTCATGTGATAGTGCAGCTCGCATTCGAGCATTCCTGATTTCAGTACGTAAATCCATGTTGACACGCGGTTGCAAACTGCGGACGGCCGCTTATGTTTACATCTGGTAGTGGCAGCCGTTGCCATTCGGAGTGTAGATATATCGTCGATTTTTGTGCCACATACCTACGCGTTATATATATATAGACTTGGCTGTTATGTATTTCCAATTTTTATATTATTGACATTACTTTTTAAATATACGGTCAAAATGTTATGGTAATCTGTTATTTACCGACTTGAAACTAATATTTACCAGCTCATCTATACATTATTTCTATAAGTTTTATATATATATACCGGGTGGCCATAATTAAACTGACAGTGCTCACAGTGTTCTGTAGCGCGATCTATTTGCGAGAATGACGCCACATTTTGTAGGAAGATTAAAGAAGACGGGGGACGAAGGATTCCGCGAAAAAATAAATTAGTTCCAAAAGTCACCGCTAGGGGAATATTTGGCGCTGTGTAATAGAAAATAGGGTGTTAACAAATGCAAATCAATACGGAAATTACCTTTTATTTTGCATTCAAATGAGGTTCAATGTGGCTGCCGTTGTTGTGGACCACATATTGCATTCTGTGCACAGTATGCACAACAGCAGAAAGTAACATGTCTGCAGGAATCTCCCGTACAGTCCGTGATATCTTATCCTTCAACGTAGCCAGGTCCTGGACCACTCCTTGATAGACCTTGGACTTAAGGTAACCCCATAGCCAGAAGTCGCATGGGGTAAGATCAGGCGACCGAGGTGGCCATGCAGTTGGAAAGTAGCGGCTAATGATCTTTCTGTTGTGAATTTCTGTCGTAGCAGCTGTTGCACTCGTACAGCAACGTGTGGAGGGGCTCCATCTTGCATGAAAATGATTTCCCTCAGGCATTGTCTTTGCTGAAGTGCCGGAATGACAAAGCTGTTCAACATGTGGAGATATTTCTCTCCGGTAACAGAACAGGTTTCCGGTCCTGTCGGGGTAATGTTCTCATAGAAGAATGGACCTACGATAAATTCCGCTGTGAACCCACACCAAACAGTTACCTTTGGTGAATGTAAGGGAATTTCTGTGACTGCATGTGGTGATTTGTCATCCCAAATTCGGCAGTTCTGGGTATTCACAGTTCCATGCAGGTAAAAGTGGGCCTCGTCTCCCCATAAGATTTTCCACGGCCAAGCATCATCCACCTCCATTCTGGCAAGAAAGGTGAGAGCAAAAGCCAATCGCTTATCATGGTCGCGGTACAGTAACTCCTGTACACGGCTGATCTTGTATGGATAGAAGTTAATAATCTTTCGTAAGATTTTCCATACCGTACTGTAAGGCATATCCATATTCCGAGCTAATCCACGAGCGCTAGAGGTGGCAGCAATATTGTCTGGTCCTCTGTCGACAATCGCCGTGGCAACTGCTTCGATTGTATCCTGTGGTACAGGTTTTCGTCCTCTGCCTGACTGAACCTTCAGAGAACCTGTTTTCTCAAACGTCGCAACCATTGCTTTTAGCCCATTAACTGACACAGGACCATTACCTTTACGCATTTTTGTGCGTTCTAAATGCACGAAGAGCAGCTGACGCGTTGCACTGGTTGAGGTAAAAGAATTTGACCAGTAACGCATGCTCGACTAAAGAAGGAGACATTGCACATAAACTTTCAATCCGATTGATTCGAAACGTAAACCATTGCCTTTTAAAACCCAAGCAGCTGGCACTGTGCCAATGGATGTAACGTGAAATTTGAATAAAGAACTTCTTCTTCTGCTCAGCGTACGTGATATTGCAGATCACGAGACTTTATCGGTGTTTATGTAGATTTTACGCTTTTTTAAAAGTGTTGCCATATTGCACTTGAACTAAATAAGAAAATGTGCATAATAAAAGATAATTTGATTCCGTATTAATTTGCATTTGTTAACACTGTATTTTCTATTACACAGCGCCAGATATTCCCCTAGCGGTGACTTTTGGAACTAATTTATTTTTTCGCGGAATCCTTCGTCCCCCGTCTTGTTTAATCTTCCTACAAAATGTGGCGTCATTCTCGCAAATAGATCGCGCAACAGAACACTGTGAGCACTATCAGTTTAATTATGGCCACCCGGTATATATATATATATATATATATATATATATATATATATATATATATATATATATATATATATATATCAATTTTGAGCTAACGGCTGATCGTAAAAATATCATTGAGGTATCAGAATATAGGTCTTAGAGCCTGTTCACATAGTAGTCCGTTGCGTAGCGTTAAGGGAAAGATGACGTTGAGATGAAAATAAACCAATCATAGGCGTTAAAAATTTCATTGCTAATCGTTTGGAGGTTTGTTATTGGTTAAATATATTTCAATACATTAACGCTCCGCAACGGAGTCCTATGTGACCAGGCCCTTACGAAAATAAACTAATCATAGGCGTTAAAAATTTCATTGCTAATCGTTTGGAGGCCTATGATTGGTTTATTTTCGTCTCAACGTCATCATTTCCTTAACACAACGCAACCGACTCCTATGTGAACAGGCCCTTACAGAGTAGATATGCCAGTTGTGGAGAAAAATGTGATTGGGACAACGGTTCGGGTGAGGCGGAGCGGCAAAGTATCATGTAAAATCTATGAGAAAAGCTCACTTACTTCTTTGTTTACATTTATTTTTATTGCTGGCACACTGGACCTTTAAATTTTATGAACACGCCATATGTTATCTATAAGGTTTTTTATAATGAGACCTATTTGAGAGAACGGCTGAACGTAAAAATATCGTTGAGGTATCAGTATTACCGTATAGATGTGCCAGTAGAAGAGAAAAATGAGATTTGGGCAATGGTTAGAGCGAGGCGGAGAGGCAGAATTTAATTTTAATGGTACAGGTGATGGGTTCACACACAGGTAGTCGTGGACACTGTAATAAACACACTCGGATTATTACAGGAGTGGAAAAGAACAGGACATATTGAACAAGGACAGAACAAGGAAAGAACAAGGACATATTGAAGAGTTGGAGTACTTTATTCCATGGAATTATACTTCAAGACATCAGAGAAGGTACACAGCAAGACATAGTTGAAAGAAATGGCACAAGCTGATGACATGATGTTTAACAATAACGGGAACGGACAGCCCGGAACTGCCGGGGCTTGAGTATAGAATACGGTTACATCATAATATACACTCATGTCCATAAATTAAGGATAATGCCAGCTCCGGTAAATAAAGGTTCAGAAACAAAACAAACGTGACTTATTCATAAAGCCCATTTATTAAACAAAAGATAAATAACAAAAAAGATGGTGTTTGTATGATACCATTCATAAAAACTACGATTTTTGCTCCCTGGAGCAATTGTAAAAAATATCTCCTTTACAAAAACTTAATATTACATGGTTGGTATGATGGTTAATACATTATATGTCTCCCATGCGATGAAATACAGTCCGTACAACGCCTAGGCATGCTGAGTATCAAATTATCGAGCTGATCTTGGGAAAGATTACTCCACTCAGCAAGCAATGCTCTCCCAAGTTCCGGTACACATGTAGGAGGTGGTTGACGGGCTGCAACTCGTCGGCCAAGCATGTCCCACACAGGCTCTATCTGATTCAAGTCAGGTGAGAATGCTGGCTATTCCATACAGGTGATATCCTCAGACTGAAGGCATTCGTTTACGATGTTTGCTCGGTGAGGACGGGCGTTGTCATCCATAAACACAAATTCGGCGCCCATGGCACCCCTAAACAAACGTACACATTGTTCCAGAATGATATCCCGATAAATGTAGCCGTTCATGGTTCCGATTTGAACATGCAGATCTGTTCTGGAGCCCAGTATAATTCCACCCCAAACGAGCAATCCTGTACCACCGTAACGGTGTCGTTCAATGATGTTGTCTTGGTGGTAACGGGTTCTTGGCGTTCTCCATATGAAAGTCCGACGTGAATCAGACTGCAAGCTAAACCTGGACTCGTCGGAAAACATTACACAAGCCCACCATGACAATGCTCACATTACATGTTCTCTACTCCAGGCTAATCGCTGTTGCCGTGAGCGGAACACATCTGACAGGCCTGCGAGCATATAGACAAACGTCTATATGATATTCCCAAACGTCTGTACACGGTTTGCCTTGAAACTGTGGTACCCGTGGTTGCAGATAGCTGACGAGACAGGTCAGATGCTGTGCTCGTCTGCTTCATTTGGCAATTACTGCCAAATACCGATCTTCATTTGGCGTTGTAACTCGGGGGCGACCTGTACAGTAACGTCTATTGACATTTCCATCATCTTGGAATCGTTGCCAAAGCCTAGAGATGACACTTTGGGCAATTCCAAGTTCCTCGGATACTTCCATCTGAGTACGCCCACATTCCAGGCGGCCGATAATTCTACCACGTAAAAAATCATCCACATGCGTCCTCTGTGTCATAACTATACGGTTATGGCACTGAGCGGCTTACAGAACAATTTTACTTCTTTGCCACCATTCCTTATATACCCCTCTCTTACACTCTCGTCATTGTGACGTACTGTCGGCGTCATCTGGTGGATTCCTGTAATTTGCAAATTATTCTTGAAGATGTGTGTGATAATTCTACAAGTGAAATTTTTACTTTAGAGTTCTATTACCGTGTGATTCTGAATTATGGACATGAATGTAGTAGGAAGCAAGCAGTACGCGGACAAGGAACAGGAGAACGATAGAGCGCAAGCCAGAGGGCAAGAGAGCAAGGCTAAGAAGGAAAGACCGAAAATCACTGCTCAGCGTTTTTATACCATGGGGGCACTAGGAGTCTAAAATTCTTTTAATTGGTTAGAATCGAACACGTGAGGGTATGATTCAGAGTCGCAAGAATTTGTGAACAGGTGCGGTGTGGCGAGATACTGCCTATACTTCAAGACATCAAACGCGTTACGCTGACTCATATATAAAAATAACTTTAGCGCGCGTGCATTGAAGAGAATAGAATAGTCGTTTATTTCGTTTTTGAAATAGGGGCTGAGCTTTATTGAGGTTGAAAGGAATTTGGAGTACGCGTTAGCTTTTCAAAGGCAATTAATAGTGGTGGGGCGAGACAAATAATAATGGTGGTACGTTATTATTACTTACTTACTTACTTACTTACATACACACACATATATATGTGTGTGTGTGTGTGTGTGTTGGTGTGTAGAATTACGGGGTATTACTCAATTGTTGACCCTGACTCTCTTATACGCAGAATAAAGCAGTACTTAATAAGACAGAATCACGTCACTTTCACGATCACAATATATTAACATTAAGGGGACAGTGGACCTTCAAACCTAACATTTTTTGTTTTCAATGGATTTACTTGAAATTTGAATATGTGATTAGTGGAGATCCAAAGATATGTAAAGGTGGTTAAAATTTAATGATGAAATATTAATAATTTATGAATTATGAATTATTAATTATATCAAAAATTGGCCTAATTAAAAATGTTCCATGCGCATTTCTTTTGCATATAATATGGTAATTTTTATTTACAGGATACCTTATAGAACTAACAATGAAACTTATTGCTTATTTTAAGGATTCATTAAAAATATAAAGAGAAAAAATAATAACAGTGAAAACACCCTTTTTATGACGCAAAATACCTATAAATAATCTTTTCAAGTACAAAATTTAGAAATTCTGAGCTACGAAGCATAATTATTTTCAATAAGTTTTATTTGATATACAGTTAAGTATGTAAAACTTAAATTTCAAAGCAATACGATAATTAGAAATGCGCCCGGAGCAGTTTGAATATTCGTATGACATGAAAATTTTTATTTTGAGAAAAACACACTTAAAGTTATTGCCATTAGTAACCACATAATATTTAAATTAAATACAAATGCTTATAACTAGTAAAGTAATCACATAAATTAAAAATTCTTTTTGCAACACATTCCTACTCGTCCGTAGTTTCACAATTCAATAAAATTTTAAAAAATCGAATTTTTGGACAAATTTCACAATTTTGAAAGCCATTTGCCCCTCTAAGGACTATTTACAGATAAGGAATTACAGTAAAGACATCATCACGCGTCAGGTCGCGTCAGGCCTCCCCAAATGCAAAGGGGTTACAATACTACGCAGCCGTCTGCTGCTATAGATCCCACGTCGTGCCCCTCTCGAGACTATCTCTCTCTTCCCCATCGCAGTTCCTCTGCTACTGGGCCCTTCCTACCTTAACAAATGCGAAAGGGGGTCGCAGCCGTCTGCTACAATGGCACGTCTTGCCACGACGAAAGTCAGTTTCCCTCTGGCGTTCCTCTTTTGCTCTACTAAGAGACGCTCTCTGCGTTGTAACATACTCATAGCAGGCATCGTAGGTCAATATAATCCTACTTATATATACGCTAAAGTGCTAAAAAACTGGTACAGGCATGCCTATGCAAATAACGGAGACATGCAACCAATCAGCGTAACACGATGCGGTCGGCAGCGTCTATATAAGACAACAGGTGTCTGGAGAAGCTGTTAGATCGGTTTATGTGACTTTGAACGTGGCGTTATAGTCGGCGCACGAGAGATGGAACATAGCACCTCCGAGGAAGCGATGCCATTTAGAATTTTTCGCATGACCATTTCCCAAGTGTACAGTGAATATGCGATATCCGGTAAAACATCACATCTCCGACAGCGGTGCGGCCGGAAAAAGACTTTGAAAGAACGGGATCGTCGTCGATGACTGATGAGAATCCTTAAACGAGACATGCAACTGAAGTGTTGAGATAGACGTGGATTGGAAGTGTTGAGATAGACGTTCAACACTTATAATAGACAATTTTGCTGCTCAGAAAGCTAGAAAAATTGCTTTATAACCAACAAATTCATACACGTAAGTATTTGTTTTTAACAATTTACATTTTCTACATCGTGTAAATAATCTTTTCGTTGTTTCATTATGAATACAAATCGATTAATTTTATTTTATATTTTAGTGTACCATTTGTAATTTCATGTATAATTTTCTTTTACGTAGCTAATGTAGGTTTATTTAGTATCGAAACGTAATGTATTAAAAGTAATAATTAGTAAAATCACTAGTGGATGCAGTTTTTTTCGGGGGGGGGGGGAGAATCGTGGTTGTCTTACAAGATCCATTACTCAGTACATAGAGAAATTTGATTGCCAGTAGATGTGTTTCGTCCAGGGCCGCTAAAACCCTAAGCACGCCCCTGTATCTATAAAACTATGAAGCCTCTTTGTGTTTAAGATGAATATCGAAAATCCATTTGTCTTAACTTCAAAGAGATGAACTCTCCCTAAAAATTATTTTAGTTTTCAAGTTAAGGTCTGTTAACATAGAACCCGTCAGCGTCAGCGTAATGAAATATGTATCGTATTGAAATATGTATTGGAATATGTACTCGTAATGAAATATGCATATTAAACCAATTACAATCGGCCACACGATTAGCCACGAAATTGTTGTGATAGGTTCAAAATATGTCAAAACAAGTAACGCTAACGTTGGTGTATTCTATGTGAGCAGGCCCTTAGGGTCTGTTCACATAGGACTCCGGTAGTGACGTTGAGACGAAAATAAACCAATCATAGGCGTTAAAATTATCGTTGCTAATCGTTTGGAGGTTTGTCATAGGTTAAATATATTTCAATACTTTAACGCTCCGCTACCGGACTCCTATGTGAACAGGCCCTATGGCTCTATTTACATTGCAGTCCGTTAAGCGTAAGCGTAAAAGGAAAAATGGCGTTGAGACGGAAATAAACCAATCACTTATTTTGAAAAAATGTTCTGTTTCTCTATTAGCTGCCGTTACACCTGATTTAATTTTTATCAAAAACTATTCATTTTTCAGAAGTAAAAATAAGCATTAGAAGATTTATAAGATTTTCCTCCTGCTTTCTTTGACCAACTATGGAGGTATAACACATATTCCACATGACTAGGGGTAAATTTCGCATAAATATATCAAAATTACGCAGAAAAAATTACAATTTATAAAATTTCGCATTTATTCACACACACACACACACATATATATATATTTATATTAAAAAAAAATCAAAATTTTCGCATTTATTAAAAAAATCACAATTTTACTTACTTGGTTAGGTATCAAAATTCTTAGAAAAAGCTAATATTGCAGTAGTCTTCACATTCTCTTCCTTAAGTCTTTAGCAATAAATAATAAGCAAATTTCGAGAGTGAGATCTCTGAGTTAAAGACCGTGGATGGCCTTAGATAAGAAATTGGTTAATAAATTATTACTATTATTACCTAATTTCGCTTTAAAACCCGTTTATCACCGAGTTTTCGCCGTAAAGTAGTAAAAAAATAATTTTCGCATTTATTCGCTCATATCTGCAAATTTCGCAATTATTCGCATCTATTTCGTAACTACGAAAATACGTATCCCTACACATGACCTATGGAACTCACCTGTTTTGCCGTCTGGTGCTTCCATCTAGTACTAACCACAAATCCGTAATGACATCTAGAAAATGTTGCTATGCTCATGTTTTGGATAGATTCTGACAACAGGAGCTTTAAAACACGGTGATGGAGAACCGTGACGTAGGTCAGAATAGAAACATGGCAGAGGCAGCAGTCGAAAGTCCGGCTGCGAGATTTTTCTGTCACAGATGTACCCAAGAAATTAGCCCTGTATTACCAGTAAGTTGGGAAAAAAATTATTACTCATAATTTCAGTTTGTCCATTCAGTTTAATACATATGCATTTTGGTTTTTCTCTACTAAAGTCTTTAGTTAGGCCTATGGAATGAATAATTTTTCGTAACGGTTTTAATGTATTAAAAGTTTTAAGCATTTTTACTTATGCAATCTAGTCTTTTGGAAAGCATGCTTTATTTTTTGGATAAATATTACTGAATCTTTCTGTTAGTTATTAGGTAATATATATATATAATATGCTCCTAATGTAGAGGTGCGGTGCTTATCGATAATTCCAGAAATCATGACACAGAATACTATTTTAAATCTGTTTTTCAGTGTGGTATTTTTAAGTTTTCGTTAGTTATACAGTCAGAGTCATTTGTGTTTTCTTTATCGCCTTTCTGATCACATTTTGTTATTTTAGTTTCGGTATTAGAATGGTATTACAGACGGGAATGATGCATTGCGTTTATCGGTACTTTTAAATAATTCTGTGAATCTGAAATTAAACTAATCTTTATGTATACGTAAGGGAAAAAATATTGTTGGGTTTAACGCATTATTTCAGCGAGAAAAGCATACTTTCCTTTTTTTGATTTAATGACTCGTTTCGTAATTTAGAAAAAAAAATCGTGTATAAATTTTTTGCTAATCTCAGTTACTAGATGCTTGGAAATTTCTGAGGTATAATCATCTTCAAATTCTGTATGCATCTTTATATAGCCGCCGTGCACAATGCCCAACTATCAGCTGTGAATCAAAATTTACGATTTTTGAATTTATCTTATTCTTTCTATATTGTTTATTTTTAAGATCGTAAGTACTCGTAACTAAAGGTTAATTTTTAAAATGTATTGCATGCTATGTTTTAAACACTGATTGTGTTACTGTTTGTTTACAGTGCTGCTACATCCGTTTGATACATTTTGAAGAAATTTTTTTTATTTTTGTACAATACTTGAAAATTTTCCTGGCTCTTTTATTCTACATTTCTTAGCTAGAGACCTTAATTTCTATTGAATGCTTTTTAAATTTTTATGAAACACTATCATATTATAGTTTTGAGTTTATTTAATAATTTGGAAAGAGGCTTTTTTAGTTGTTTATAAAAGTATTATTTTGTTAATACTGTTTGTAAATTCTGCTGGTGGGGATAAAATAAAAATGAAAGGATAGATTTATATGAAAGTGTAGAGATGAGCAGAGCAGTACATTTCTTGTGTTAGATGGTAAGTAGTTAAAGGAGAGATATAAAACATTTTTAAATGCATGAGCATGTGGTAAATAAAGTGATTAGTGATGTAATTTAAGGAGATTTTTTAAGAGTTATAGTACATTGAACGAGATTTTAAGTATAGTTTATTTTGCATTTTTCTGTTCTTGTGCTAATTGATTGATATGGGAGTCTTGAAATTAAGGTTCAAATAGATCACTGTTTGGAAAACAGAAACAAAATAATAATTAAAAAATGGATAAGTAGTAAATTTAAGCTTTTTAAAGTGGTTTGGTATTTTTTTTTCCTTACTGTGCTTTTCTTGTTTGTGTAAAAGTTTGACTTTTTTTTTTTAGTGTGTGCATATATTATGTAATATTATAATGTTTAATCGTAATCAGCTAATTTCTATGCTTAAATAAGTTTTTACTTAAGTATAATTGTTATGATATAATTACAGATAAGTAAAAGAACCTAATTATCTCAATTGAAGGTTTAAATAATGTTATTATATGAAGAATTAGCTTTGGGGCTATATTGGCGAAGAGTCCTATTTTATATGTCATGGCATTTGACAAAATATTTTGAAATAACACCGAATAGTTTTGAAAGGTTGATATTGTAGGGTTCAACACTTATCTCCAAAAGTTACGATTTTATAAGTCAATCACTTTTATTGACTGTTTTTTTTTTCTTATATCAATCCCTTTTTCATTGTTTTAGTTTCTAAGCATGAGATAACAAAGTTTTTGACATGCCTGCCACTATGGATCTTTTTTTGCAAACACATATCTACAATATTATTAATATTGGTTTCTTTTTTTCCTTTAACCATGTGTTTGAGGGTTGTTTTCAAAGTTTGGGCATAAAACATTTAGTAAATTCAGTTTTTCAAAAAGGAATCCTTTATTTTACCCAAAATTATGCGTAACTAATCTGTATTCAAATATAGCACAATTTTTTATTGTTTTTATAGATTTTCACATTTTTTTTAAAGTTTAAAAAATTTATAAGCCATGTTTATGATAACAATTGCATAACCATTGCATGAATTTTAAATTTGTTCCATGCTGCAAATGAGAAATATTATGCAATCAATAGAATTTTAGTTATGCTCATGTGTAAAATGTGCTGGAAAATTGCAAGGAGCTCATAAGTTTGAAATATTTTTCTATCTTTTTCAATCATTCAGATCCATTGAGTTTATCTTAATGTTAGATAATGAGTTGATGTTTATCTTAAAGTGCACTAATAAACAAATTTGTTGATTATTTTTCATTAATGTTACAGTGTTTTGTGTTAGTAAAGGAAAGGATTTCTATAAAACATGTCTGATACCCTTTAATAAAATAATTAACCCTTGAAGGAAGTACTTTAAAAGCAGTATAGGGAATTAATATCCTTTAAAGATCAATAAAATTGCTTCTTATGAATTAAATAAGGCGTGGAATAAGTCTTTTTCCATTAATGACTAAAAGTACTGTAGGTGATGTTGGATTTTTCCTCTTTCTTTTTTATCAAACTGGCTACTCTTATCCCTGATTAATGATTTTCTTTTGATTTAATTTATTGACAACTTACTGATGTTTTGAAATCTTTGCATTTAAAAACAGAAAATATTAGACAAGGTCGGTTTTGATTTAGTGTTGATTTTTCAATAATATTTTGAATAAAAGGCATATCCAAAATGCCAAATAACCATTCCTTACATATTTTTACTGTAATCAACAAGGCATTTTTATATTTGGATTTCTTCTTCCTGCTTCTTGTATATTCTGCCAGTTTGTATTTTTAAAATTTCCATGGATTTGTACTTAACATTTTTTTGTATAAATATTTTCTTTTTTTTTATCTTATTTAGTTCAGTTTTCTAGAAATACTAAGTATTGAATAAAATAAAATTGCCCAGAAAATCTGCTTCAAAAGACCCTCTCTTCATATATATATATCTAGAAATTCAACTCATCCTGCTTGAAAGAGAAAAAAATATTTCAGGTAGTCTCTTCTAACAAAACTATCGCAGGTTATTAACGTAGGATTACTAATCGTTGCTTACCTCTTTTGTATGTATGTATGATGTATATATGTATCTATATATATGTGTATATATATATATATATATATATATATATATATATATATATATATATATATATATATATATATATATATATATATGTCAAAATTTTGAGGTCACTTTTTTCAGTTTTTGGCGTTTATCTCGAAAACAGTACTTTGCATAGAAAATTGTCAAATTCAAAAATTAAAGCTGATAAAATTCCCTTCCAAATGGTATAGCCATGTTTGTACCTAAGTGTTACTGTTTTCGAGATATGAGCCGTTGAATATGAAAATTTAAAAAAAAAAAGTGGTAGCAGTTCAGGTATCTCGTCAAACTTCCTCTTCTAACTCTGTCCTCTTCCATTTCGCAGAAAACTCGTAATAGAAAAAGTTGTAGAGCAAAAAATTTTCTTCCAAAATGTATATAGTTATTCTAATTTATCTTCACCCGGTAAATAGTGTTTTGAAGTTTAGGGGTACTTTTCAACATTTTGCTAGTAAAATGCTCGTCACTCAAGTTTCGTTTCCAAGGTATGTAACTCTCTTAATCACTATTTAGGTTTTATGTGTATCTAATGCCATTTAGGGCCCTAAAAATTCAGATAAAACATATCTGACATTCATCAGGAAATGACGTATTTTTATGCTGACTGACATTATAAGCAAATATACAACAGTAGGCACATGAAGAAACACTTGTTTTGCATGTGATATGCTTGAAGTTAAAAAGTTCAAGATAATCCAAAAGAACTGGTGATTTGGTTGTTATCAAGCAAATTTGAGTCTAATCCAGAATTTGGACTAGATTTTGATGAGGCCAAGTTTTGATGAAATATTTATCATGATGCTTAATGAGATCTGAAAATATCTTCCTGTGGACAAAGATGAGCCATCAAAGGCATTTAGTAGCATTGGACAATTTCCTAGTTGTATATGAATTAACAGTTCCATTAGATAAAATGCGAGCACTAATGCCAGGATGCCCAAACTTTTTTTAGGCTAATTTTGCCCCATTTTAAAAAGAGAAGTATGTCTTGTTTACATTTTATCTACTATACAGTGTCTGCATTTTATTTGCCATTATTAGTATGCATGTAATTTCTGAAACTTAAAGAACAAGGTCTGGGTATAGTTTGGTAACGTGTTAAATTTTAGAAAATACAATAAATTTAATTTGTGACTGAAAAAAAAAAGTGATAAAAGAGAATATCATTCCTCTTATAAGGGGAAAAAAAAAAGGTTTGTAAAATTGGTTGATATAGTAGTTAAATGAAACATTTTGAATGTGAGAATACTAATTAAATTAGTGTGAAGTGGAGTAAGTGAGAATGCAAAATCGTATAGTTCCACTTTGAATCTAAATAAGTTTTTAACAAGTTGTTGTATTTGTATGAAAATTTGCATACATACTCTTGGTCATGTTCTACATTTATAGTTTTATTTTTTATCTATTCTTTTAAATCTATTCATAACTTTTTTTGTGTTCTCACTTCCCTTCACATTTAGGGCAAGTGAGAATGCAGGTCTCAATAAATCATAGTTGTTTTAGCAAAATAAGTAGTGCAAGGGAAAGAATAGATATTTCATACTGAACATGGCAAAAGGTGGTTGGTTATGAAGTTTCTCCAGCTAGAAAACATGTTGGGGAGAAAAAACTGTATATGGTTGTTATAACACGAAGGTAGGTTTTTTTCAGTATATGGGACATGTGATAACTGCTGTTCTTACTTGCCCCAAGAAAAAAATTTTATGGGACAAATAAAAACCCTGCAGCACTGAAGTAATATTGCAAAAAAATGGTTTTTATATATTTTATCTGTATTCTTCATTTTTTAATGGATAAGTAGGTTATTTTCAAAATAAGTCTGTGTTGTGATTAATTAGTTATGATTTTTTTTTTTTTTTGGGCTAGTCCTTGAACTTGGGTACCTTAGTTAAAATGCAAGGGTTTGCTAGGTATAAATATTTTCCATTTTTTTTTTCTTTAAATAAAAACTAAACATAACAGTAGAGGAAGAATTTTCCTAAAAAGTACACTTCAAATTTTTTTGAAAGTTAAATCTTTTAGGGTTTTAAGCCCGCATTCTCACTTACCCCACTTTACCCTACTCAAAATGTTGAAAATGACATTTGAATCTTATTTTTTAAAATCATGCTTTCGTATAATTTATTCCTCTCAAATTATTAATTTTATTAAATCTTTTTCTTTGTTGGCTCTTTAAATTGAAAATGCGGAATTTACTTTGGAGAAGAGAATTTCTCTTTCTAATATATATTGAAAGAAATATGACAAATAATAATCCTATGAAGGAAAATATTTTGAACTTCTGTGTGATTCATTAAATTTTAAAGTATTAATTGCATTGGTTTTACTTAAAGTTCTGTTTCATTGTATATGGCACCTATTACAATATCTAAAATATTTAGATTTGATTGTGCATACATTAGAGATTGCAGTTAACATTAATTAAAAACTGAATGCTCAAAATATTCTCTAAGTTGCATTTAGATAAGATCTGAATTTATATAGAAGATATATTCCTCTTGTCTATATTTTGTATTTTTCTATGTGTATAGCCTAGCTTAATTATAATTCCTCTTTTCAGGATTATATATGTCCTCGATGTAGATCAGGATTCATAGAAGAATTAGCACAAGGACCAACTGATTCAAGGTTAATTTTCTGGTTTTTTCAATTTTTGTGGATTATAATTTTTTCACTTTTTTCATAGTAAAATATTTAATACTATATATGTATAATTTGTTTTGGTTACTGTGGGAAATCTGATTTCACCACTATCAAGTTCCATGTTGAAATTTTATGTCTGTTTACAAGATTTTATTCTTAAAATATTAAATCCCTTAAATTTAAAGAGGAAATCATTCAGTTCCTTTTGAAAATACGTAAAAAATTACAATTTCTGTTTAAAATCAATCATGAATTAGAGTTCATTCATGTGCGGTCAATGTTGTACAGAGTAAAATTATATGCCCAATATTTATTAACTACTTCAGGTCTTATTTGTTATTAAATTTCTGTTTATATTTTTCCTCCTTTGCTTCTCTTAATTAAAAAAAAAATTTTTTTTTTAAATTAAGTGTCCTTTCCTGATTATTTTTCTACTTTTTCAAAATTTTAATATATTTTTAAAAAGAATTTAGAAAGGTTTTCTGCATGACTGTTTTTATCTTTTTACAAGAATGACTAGTCTAAGTAGTCACATAAATTATAAAAAGCAGATCTAACAATGAAATACAAATGGATTCAATAGTTGAGATAAATAAATATCTTTAAAAAAAAAAAAACCCTTTGAAATAACATTTATGTTCAAACTAAACAGGACTTAAAGAAACAAATTGAAAAGCCCATAAAATTAGCATTCGAAATTGTATATGAGATTGCTATTCTGAAAAAAAGGGTTTAAAAATTGTCATAATGTCTTCAGCTTTTGCATAATTTAGTAGGTCAGTTGGATAAAATTTGGTGTTCTTTTCTCAGTCTGAGTATATAGATAATCACCCCCTCCCCCCTTTATGCTTTACACATTGAGAGGTGCTCAAACATTTTACAAAGTGTTTTGGCACCTTTTGAGATGTGTAAAGAAAAAAAGTCAGGCAAATTATTCTTTAAATAATTTGGTGGTATTTAGATGAAAGGATCAACTTCATTGATGAATTAAATATGTATCATAAAAATCTCTCTTGACTAAACTGTGAACAGTGCTAATAACTTCTAAGTTTTGAGCACTATATTAATATGTGAGAATGATTGAGCATATGAACATGGATATTTTCAGCAATAACAATTTGGTTAAAAATTGTCATGTTTTTTATATTAGTATAACTGAAAAAAGGGTTTGAAAAACTAAATTGTTAAAAAATCTACCTGCAGAATTCAGGTTTTAATTTTTGCTTATCATTAAGTCTTTTGATCAATATAATGTGTTGAATTAATAAATATGGGGTTAATTAGTGTAGAATTTATTTCCCTTTTTAACTTTTTAAATGAATATACTAATAGCATAAGGTAACTGATAATTTTGCATACTATTTAAATATTTTAATATTCATGGAATATACATAGTTCTTGCACTATATTCTGCCTAAGTTGGTAATCAAAATAATCTGTGTTTGTTTCCTCTTCTCTTTTTGTATTTTAGTGAAGATGCAGAAGAAGACTTTAGCCCCATAGCTCAAATTGCAGATGTAAGTATGTGTGTTCATTTTTTTAAAACTATATTAATATCAGTTTTAATCCAGCAGGTCAATAAATATGTAATTTAAAGCAGTTACACATCAAGTATTTTATAGTGCATAAAGTAATGCTGGTTTACGAAAATTTACTGATGAGTTTGTACAGTGTATTACTATATAACTATATACAACAATTTCCACGCAGATTTTAAATAGTTTAATGCTACAACTCTTTATATAGCAAGCTTTTAAAGAAAACTTTATTTAGTAAATACTGGGACCAGATACCTGGATTCTTAAAAATTTTGAGTTAAAAGTTTGTAATTTTCAAGTTACTTTAATAATACTAAATCTGAATATTATTCAGGTAAATAATTATCCTATAGCAATATTAAAAATTAATTGCACTTTTTTGTATTTTGAATAAATAAAACTTTTGCTCTTTTAGCTGATGAAACAACTAACTTAATGATCAAGATACCATTTATTATTGTGTGAATGGTTTCCTATGCTTCTCTCTTAGGAAAATTATATTGTTTCATATTACATGTGGGAAATTTAGCATGTACTTAGAAATTGTAAGTCGAAATGTATTTAGTTTCACAGCAACTTCTAAACACTATTGCAGAATGGTATGGAAGGAGTCTGGTGATTACCTCAAATTTGAATGATTGAAATAATGGTTTATTATTCTCTCATAGCTTAAATTTTGATGGAAATGAAGTTTTTGAGTAATTTTTATATTTGTATCTCTTAATCAATGAATTAACAAATTTTGACTTGATTTTCCTTAGCTATGGAGTATGTTACATTATATGAGGGCTCCTGAGGATCAGCTATATAGTCAATATAATGCTTTGAGTCCGGATAGCAGAGATGGTCGTAATGTGTCTCGCCCAGGACCGTCTAGGCGTGCTAGATACAGTCGTATTCCAACTCGCCGAGGCACAGATGACTCAATGCGAGCAAGGACTGAAGGGTAAGAATAATTCTGTTTTTAACTTATTAGATCTTTTTGTTTTATTTATTTATTTTTATTTGTCTCATAATATATAAATTTCCTAAGAATCAATAGATTATTACCTGTAAACTTCAAGGTCTGCAGTGTTTAAAAAAAATTTTCATTGCTGAGTTCAAAGACTTATCTAGTCCTTATTTTAAAATTTTTATTTTTTTTCTGTCCTTATTTAAAATTTTTTATCATTTTGTGATTTGTAAAATTTGAGAAAAGCTATCAATATGATCCTTACTATTTCTCAAAATATAGTCACATTCGTTATTTCTCTTACCCTCTCTCTCTCTAAGAGTGCCATACAAATCTTATCTTGCATGCTTCATGTTGGGTCTTACTCTTATGTAGAACACAAATTTTAAAATAAACTCTAAAGTTTGAAATAGTTGTCAGTGAAAAAATATACTCAAGCCTTTGATTTTCATTGTAGAAGTCCTTAATTTATTTATGCTCAAGGAGACTTTATTTTTTGTTCACATCAGTAAGCATTACAAAATAACAAAGAAAAAATTTATGGATGACAGCTCTGGTTAAACTTTAATATAGTTAAGGTTTGCTTTGAATAATTTCTCTCCTGGATTCAGTGATACTTTATAATCAGTTGTTCACAAAAAAACAAAACAAACAAACAAAAAAGTGTTACCATCAACCAAGCATTATTTGGCAATTTACTTATATTTTTTCTCATGTGTTTTAATGTAGAAAATTTGTTTTTTCTTACATAAATGATTAGCAAAACTGGTCTTTTTATGCAATGTCTACATCTGAAAAGGTTTACTGCCACTTTCTTTTTTTATCCATGAATTTCCTGTATACTGCTGTGTTGATATTTGAGAAACAAAAAAAAGCTATCTTTTAACAAAGATTATCTATTCTTTAATTTAGGTTTCAGTTTAGATAGCTGCTATGATGCTCAGCCAAAAATTTTCAGACAGAATGTTACCAAGAGTAGAAATTGAAAGTATTCTTTGCTTTAACTAAATACAGGATTCTTTGCTTTAACTAAATACATGCCTAAAAAGTTTTTTTTTCTTCTGTTTGTTTGTTTGTTTAAAGATTGCTGCTAAGTATTCGAAAGTATTAATGATATGTGAACATTTATGTATACACAAATGTTGGTGCTTCAGTTTTTTATTATTTTTTGATGATGTGCTTTAAAGTACTTTTTTCAAAATGAATTCCGACTACTTATGTACTAAGTAGCTGCAGCCAGTGATTAACAAATTACCATTGATACTGGCAGGTGATTTAACTGGGCAACTTGAAACCATGAAAATTTGATAACTTTAATGAATTAGGCGATGCACCACCATGGTCATTCGTCACAGGTTTTGCAGAAATGATTGTGTTGCTCATTGTGCCCCCCCCCCCCCCCCCCATGATAGGATCACATTTATTCACATGTAAATACAATTGGTGTTTTGAGAGATTTAGTGTATTGTATTTTGTCTTTATTGGTATTTGCTCTCAGAATAAGCTTTTGTTATTTTTATTTTTACCATGTAAATCAAATTAATTGGAAAATATATTAAATAGTTAGCTTTTCCTTCAGAAAAAAAGGTGATAGTTCCTTAAAATTCCAAAAATAATATTTAAAAGCCCCCCCCCCCAAAAAAAAAAATAAATAAATAAAAAATAAAATTAAATAAATAAATTAAAAAAAAAAAAATAAATAAATAATTTTTATACTAGAAAAAGGGAGAGTGGTGCAATTTTGGGGGGAGGGGAATGTAACTCCCTTATCTGAACTAATTTATCTGAACATTTGAAATTTTGTGTTCAATATGTGTAAGACATATTTGTAAGTACATATACACAAATATAATTCAACATATGTAATTTTTTTTTTTTTTTTTTCTTTTAGGTTCCTACAACATCTAGTATCAACATTATCAGAAAATGCTGGTAAGAATTTTGCTAGAACAGTTCATAGTGTTTAGATTTTAGATTATAATGTTTCATAAGAATAAAGTTGTGTATTCTAGTTGATTACAAGCATTTCATGAAGTTTCCAAAGGATTAGTAAAATCACTTATTTTTGGTTAATATTTGGAAATTTATCAATTAGCACAGAATGTTTCCCCAATAACCTACTTTCTTGATAATCTTTTATTAGGAGAAAACATGTAGTACTTTTCCAATATAAAAATGTTTTTCAGTCCCTTCCAAGTAACATTTTGTAATTGAAATTTAATAAATGTATGTGTAATAGTTGAAAGTTTCAAAATTTTTAGTTTTTCACCCGAAAAAAAAAAAAAATTTTGGTTTGTAAAGGAGATGTTTATAAGAATTAAAAATATAGAAAATGTGACATGAAATTTCAGTTATCAGTGAACAGCAGACCGATCACAAATTATTTTTAGTGTAGTAGGTTACTTAGCATTTTTGCATGTGAAAAGGCTGCTAAAGATAATTGAAAGAGCTTTTATTTTAGTCTTTTTTTATATAATGATTCATTTTTGGAAAGTTAATATTCACATTTAAAGCTCTTTCTTTCTAACTGGTAATTATTATACTGGATTGAATTTCAGATCAAAGAAGGCTATTTGTTGTAGAAAAATGTACTATCAAATAAAGCTTAAGTAATAAAAATTGTCTATTATTCCTCCAAAGAAAATTCATAGAGTAAAAATCTCACCAATGGTTGATTCTTAGAAAAATGAATTCAGTAGTGATGAATATTCAAATGTAACTTGTGAGCTAACCCGTTTTGTTGCTAAAATAATGTAAACTAAATAAGGAGGGGGTTGGAATCCTTTGTGAGATTAAACTAAATACCTGTCATCATTGATTGAACAGTAAAATTAAATCTCAAAATACTATTTACAAAAAGTTCAAAGAGCTATATCTGTACCTTAACCATAGGTTGTGGCTGATTAAAATTGGATCATGGAAAGTGTAGACATTAAGGATAATTTTGTTTTGTGTATAAAGTAAAATTTAATGGAAAGAAATGTTAGCATCTAATTTTTACAAATTTTGTGGATGTAACAAAATTCTGCCTTGTATTTCTTATTGAATGAAGATATCTCACTCTTATTCTTGGCAAAAATCCCTGTAAGTAACCAATTAACAAATTAAGTTCTAGCTTTGTGTACAGATTTATTCTAGTCCACTATTTGTTGTTAGCATGGATTAGACTATTTATATTTTATGCCAAAATCTAGGTTAAATGGAAAGAGGTGAGAGATTGACCGTATTGCCATCAAACTGCTATCTTACCCTATATATCTAGTGTTTCAATAAATATCTTGAGTAAAATTGTTAATAGTACAAATGCTGCAATTTTTACAATGCTCTATAAGGCTTAATTGTATTTAATTTATACTGTTATAGCTATTTAAGTATGAAGAAGAAAGTATCAGTGGTTGGAAGGGTAGTTTGTGTGATCATAACTCTCAGAACAACAGCCAAACAGCAGAATTTTCAAGATAAAGTTATCTTGAAAGTTCTGCTCCTTGGCAGTTTGTGTCAGGAATGTCTTTTAGTACCTTTTTATTTATTTTGTTATTTTATGTTTCTAAGCATTTTATCAAGAAAAAATAGGACCAAGTGAATTTTTTATAATTTTTAACGTTACTGCTAACATCCTAATTAATAACTGTTATAAGTAGATAATTGTAATGAAAACAATTTGTATGTTGTAGTAGAATTTATCATTTATTGATTGAGTATATTTGAAGTTATTTGAACTAAGGAAATAATTTGAGGCTATAGATTTTATCAAATTTTGATACAACTGCTATATTTTATTAAAAGTTTGACTGTCAGGTGTGTTGAACTGTAATACCATATCATCTGGAAAACCTTCAGTATGAATCTTGTTATGTAGTTGCATGTAAATTTGCTTAAAAAAATTTTTTTTTACTATGAAAATGTTGAGACGAATTTTATTTTGACAACTAGCGATATTCTATACTTTCTCGGGACTGTCTCTCATAACTTTTGTATTTAGCTTCTGAGGACTGGATAGACGAAATAACCACAACTATCTTAGTCTGTGGAATAGTTCAGTCAAGGTTTTCACCACACGTATACTTAATATGAATGTTATTCATTATGATGAAGGAATGCTAGACTTTATATTCTTGATCTTTTTATTTAATTTTTATCGTGCACTGTTTATTTTTCTGATTTCTTATTCTCTTTCTCTTTTTTTAACAGGATTAGTAACAAATGCTAGTGTACCTGTGTGAGTATAATTTATTTTTTGGCATGTATACATTTCATTAGTCTATTAGTTATAAAGCCAAACTGTGCATGTATATACAGTGAAACTTCTCTATGGAAGTCAGTGATGGTTGCCAAAAAAAAGTGGTCGTCTTGAGGAGTAGCTGTCGAAAAGGTTTCTTCCATAACTTTGGCTCTATGGAGTCATGTAATTGTGTCTAAACAAATATGCCCATCAAGAGGGGTGGCTGTCGAGTAAGGGTGGTTGGTTAGCGAAGTTTCACTGTCTGTGTGTACATACACTATCATCTGTAATGGATAGTCAATAACTATTTTGGATTTTTAGTCAAGTTTTGTCAAATTATGAGTTAAATTAGAAAAATTCTAATGGGGAATGGCTGTGTTTTTTTTTTTCCTAAGACATTTTTCTCTGTAATTACCATGATAAAGATATGGTTCTGAAACATTCTGTTATCAGTACAATTTTTGAATACTGTAATATTAGGCAGATAACCTTAGCTTGTACATGTTTTAAAGTAAAAACGAGTCATCTGCATTACCAATTGGAAAAATTTCATAATTTCCTTACACTCCTATATAGCAGTGGTGGCCAAACTTTTGATCACTACGGGCGACCTGTAATTTAAATTATAGGCCGCGGTCTACCAACATCGTATGTATTGAGTGATCATAAGAAAATTAGTAATTGAAAGCCAAATATTGGTTTAAATTTAAAATAATCATAGATATTACTAATTATATTCAATATCAAGTTATTTTAATAAGAGAAAAAAAAATTCTTCTTAAACTAATTAGTTTATAAATGTTCTTTTATTTTACAATATGTTCTTTTATTTTCTTATTATTAATGTGGCATGGTGAGACTTCCTGTAGAGTCAAGCTAGCCGATTATAGAGAAATGTGACTTCTAAAACCCGAAATGGCCACACACATATGTCCACTATGCGCTACAGTCGCCACGTGGGTATATATAAGCTACAAGTTAACACTTGTTTTACCCGTCGGGTTTTATCGAGAGACTGGCACCAATACTGGTTTGGTTTGGAGTGCTACAATCAAATTTTTGCTATGCGAGGGCTAATTAGACTGGGACCTACAGTTTAAAGCTGATCCCGAACGGCTACAAACATCCATGCCAACAGTGGAACTCGAACCCACAGGATCTGAACCAAATGCCAGTGCCCTAGCCATTCGGCCATCACCTGGCGGCGCCGATACAGAGAGACTGGTTAACTTCGAGATTGTAGCGCGTTGTCTCTGTCGGATGGTTTGTCTCCCATGATATGTGAAACGAGGAATTGAGATGTTTACATATCAGACAGGCGGTCGACTAGGAATAGTTACACGGTCGCCTTTTTGGCCACCCGTGCTATATAGCCTTCTAATTTTTAATGAGGATATAATACACATTGCATGCCAGGTCATGATCATCTGTTATCACCTCCTTTTCCAGTTTTATTTATTTATTATTTTTTAAAATAATTTTTATGGCTTGAGAAATTCTAAAAACCAGTGCCATTAACTTTTTGAGTACCTGTGTATAGGCTGATAATTGCTTCAGTCATGTTAGGGGAGTGAGGAAATAATTTGTTCATTGGTGATGTGAGTCTCTTCACATATTCACATTTTATTTGTTATTTCTAAACATTGCCTAGTTAGATGAAAATGGCATCTGTTTAGAGAAACTGCACAATTTTACTATCCTGTTGATGCATATGTACAATAAATCAGCATTTTTGTTGAAATTTTTCTAACTTTTTTTAATCATTGCTGCAGATACGCCATTGATGCCTTCTTTATTTAGAAGTAAACAAAAATTGTTTACTAATTGTAACTTTGGTAGTTAGAATTATAGGCCATTACAATATTGTGTGAATATGTTTAAATAAATTCAAAGCTTTTTACTCAACTTATGTGAAGCTTTTTGTTTTGAAGCATTTACAAAAAGAATCCCTTGATAGGGTTAACTTAAACTAAGCCTCATCTTGCAACTGTATCATATTCATGTTTAATTGTATATTCTTCAGGTTTTTAAATCTTCATAGTAACCCTGGTGATTATGCATGGGGAAGAGGTGGTTGGAATGCCATAATTAACCAAGTATGTTTTTCTTATTTGAAATGATTTATTATATAAAAATATTTTAATTTCTCTTATTTTAAACTTTCAGCATAGTTTTATAAGGGTGCATTTATTGCAATAATAGAGAACCTTTATTGTAAAAATATTGGATTTAATTGACTGCTTGAATCCAATGCAAGTTATAGCAGAGAATAAATGTATAATAATATTGCTATACTGTAATTGTACTTTAAATAGCTCTCCTATACTGTTTTTAATTAACCAACTGCTTTTAAATTTGTTATTAAATGCAAAACATTATGGTTAATCTAATGTTACTATAATCCTATTTAATTTAAATGATAACCCTTTCCTATGTGAAAATAACTTGTTTCTCTTATAAACTGTATGTTTTCAATTCTTTTCTGATCATCTCACTATGTGGAGATATGAAAGTATTAAATCTGTTTTCCTAAAATATGCAAGCCTCTTACCTACTGTAACAACTAATATTTGCAAATCTTCAAACACAGGGATTAAACCACTAGTGCGAAAGGAAACCTTCTAATATTTATTAATTTATTAAGTATTGTATTGAACAGAATGTATTTTTAATTAACTCTAATGTTTTAGTTAATAAATCAGTTGGATGTAACGGGTCCTCCTCCCCTGCCAAAAGAAAAAATTAATGAAATTCCAGTAGTTGAAATAAGTCAAGAACAAGTTGGTAAGTTGATTTCAATATAGTCTTATTGAAAAGTTTCTATTGTGTCTAGCTGTTATTTATAACAAGCCTCTCTCTGCACCAGCTTTAACCTGTCATGTTCTTCCAATACAGTTTAATTATGAGCTTCAAAACATGGACGATACTGCCATTTGAATTGTTAAAGGGGTATAATGCTGCTAGGGGATTTCTCCTTCATAATTTGACTGGCTGTAACCAATAGGGAGGCCTCTTGACACTCCTGAAAGTCATTTTATTAAATTTTTGGATATTGTTTTCAATTTCTGTAAAGATAATTACAAAATGACCCCAAGAAAGATCAGGGGAAGTGTTGCCTTTCTATTATTATATGACAGCAGGGATGGCCATGACTTTTTAAATTGGTAGGAATGCCTGAGAAAGGATTTCTGGGTCCTTTTCTTATAATTTGAGAAAATAAAGAATGCAACATAATTTTAACTTTTTCCTTTATTGTAGTACTCTATAGACTTTGTTTTTAAAACATTATTAACTCAATGCTGAGGTCAAAAACATACATGGTAAATTTACAAAAGCTCATTCTGGAATCAGGACACTCAATTTCAGGAGAATTCATTAGAGGGTTACTGATTTTTTTTGTCCCCATATTTAATAAATCACCAGGTGTGTGTTTATACTTTTTATCTATGTGTGTATTTTATGGTTATTTTTTGTATTTTAATGATCAGCTCAACGATACAGGGGTTCCTAAAAGTTTTTAAGAATTACTTATTCTCTGATAGTCCTTAGAAAAGGACTCTTAATAAAGTTCTTAATTTTTGGACAAGACTATTTAATGTCCAGAATTTTTTTCAGAGTTTAAAAAATGATACTGGGATTGTATTAACATGATGTTGCTTTTATTTCCTCTGCTTTTTTTGAAGTTAGGTCCTTAAAATGTGTTTTTTGTCCTCAACCATTTTGGAATGGGGCTGCTTAGTCATCTGTCTGAGAAATATACACATCATTATACGATTGCCAATTTATTTATCAAAGGAACTTTTTCCACAACTTCTATATTTCTTAAAAAAAAAATTTTCAAAGATGCCCAGTACCATGAGATTTTGGGAGATAATCTGGATTTTTGATTCAATATGTCATAACAGTAATGTTATATATATATATATATATATATATATATATATATATATATATATATATATATATATATATATATATATATATATAAAGAAAAAAAAGCAGCAGCATAGTATGAAAATGTGGAAACAAATATTGACAAATCTTTTTTAAAAAGTTTTTTTTTCTTTTTTCACAAAAAGATGCTTTAATTTCACACATTATTTCCATGTGTATATTTTCCTTCTAACTAAGCAAATATTTTTTTTGTGCTGTTTATACCAGAAATTATTGCAAATTTGGTGCCTGTAACAATTTTTCTCATCATAGCAAATCAAATATGTTTAAAATTACTCAAAACAATCAGTTTGAAGTAGATCAAAATTGGAAATGAATGGATGATTTTAATTTTATGTAATCTGATGTTATCCTTTCTTGTTTTAATGCAAAATACTAAAATTTTTAGTCAAACAGCCAATTTGTCATTTTCTGTGGTTTTCAAAAAATAATTTAGAAAATGATGCACTGATGAAAACTTTCATAGAAATATTTTATTAAATTAAGTGTTCTCGATCTTCGTGGCAATTTTAGGGCTTTCTATCTTTTTGCTATGGAAGTGATTCTTCTATTGGTCGTACATAATTATAATTTTTACTCCTGTAGTAAAGAAAAAAGATCAGATTTTCAAAACTCATTTCAAAATATTGTATAAAAATTTTAGTATATAGATAAGGATTTCTTTTCAAATTATTATTTAAATATACCAGGTACCATAAGCTGCTAAAATTGGTAGATCAGGGGAAACTCGCTATTTTTTCCTTCTCTTGTATCAGTAGAAATGTGTTTTAATAATTTTATTTTATTGGTTCCTGTGTATATATTTATAAAATTATATAATAACAATTTTAAAATTAATGAAAACATTACCGATCAAATAACAATAAAAATTTATTTTGTATTTTGGCCTCTAATATTTGTAGGAATCGTCGTAAAATTTTCAAATCTATTCATATCATTAAAAAATATATTGTAATCCATAAGGTGTTTTGTACACATCTTGATATTTTCTTGAATACTCTTTACCAAAATTGAAATTTTTTCAATTTTAGTAGCTTATTTTTCAATTATGAATATCATAAATACATGTTTAACTATTGTAAGCTGAAGTTTAATAGTTTATATACATTTTCCCGGCAAGACCTCAATAAATGTGATCATCTTACATATTAATTTTTCGGTTGAAATGGAACAATTCTATCAAAAATATTTTGTGTGACAGTATTTTTGAGTTATTATGCTTTCATTTTAGTTATGGTACTACTCTGACTATGAATTTTCTCATTCTAAAGTATAAAACTTCTTCTCCAAAACCTTATTATTTTGTTCTAAATGCTGATAGAGTTGCTCTAAATATTTCCTACTTTATAAAGTGATACAAAACTTAGGCATAGAGTTTTCTTCCTTGCTGTATGTAGTCTTGAGAATTCAGGGATTTATTAATTTGAGATATTTTAATTTTATCTGTTTATAATAAGCCCTGATATGTAGAATTATATCAGGGCTTATAAGTAGAATTATAATTCATACTTTTCCAATTTAATTTTATATTCACACTTTCACTTTGTACATTATTAATAGGGATTTTGTGGTTCATTTTCTTGTTATTTATGGCTGCCACCACCACCACCACCACCCTTCCCCCAACAAACACATAGATACATTACACAGTTCTGAACTTGTGAATATAGGCAATATACATTTATGATCCATCTAAAGAAAAAAAAATTTAAAATGATCAATTTTTTTTGTAAATTACATCTGATAAACTAGATAAACCTGGTGTATCTCACCAAACTTAATATTCAAAAGGTGTTGCAGTTGTATTTAAATTAAAACTTCTTTTTATTGTGGGGGATCAAATGATGTTTCAAGGACAGTAAATTGGATACACTTCTTAAAAACCTTCATCCAGCAGAAATTAATACAAATTACTTGAAACTGCACTTGTACAAAATGCATCGGTTAAATGTGAGATTACATTTGCTTCACTTTTTCTCCTGTTCTTTTGCAAAAGTAGCTTGCCTTCTCTTTAGATGTATACATAGATCTTTATTTTCTTTAAAATGTAATCACTGCCCATTTCTCACAGCGTATTCATTCCTTTTTCCCCCTCCATTTAAAAACTACAAACATCTGGCATGGGAATAAACTCACCATCTTTGGCATTCAAGGCTGATAGTTTACCACTTAACTGCTGTTCCATGTCATTAAACAAAGGTATACACTAAAATGTAATTTTTTCATTACTAAGCAAAATGGTGCATTTTGGCTAATATTTGGTTTTCTGTATATTATATATATATATATATATATATATATATATATATATATATATATATATATATATATATATATATATATATATATATATATATATATATATATATATATATATATTGCTCTTCCCTCTATTGTGTGATATAATATCATTAAAGTATCAAGATATTTGCTTAGGTAACATAAACAGGACACTCTTCCAAGTATAAAACTTTAATTAAATATCTATTTTCATTTGTTAAGTTTTATAATTTATAGAATTTTATAGTAATTGTTAAAAGAATTTAAGTTCACAATTCCTCCATCCCTCTAAATTGAGGTCATGTGCCTTTTTTTTTTTCCTTCAAATATAGCATTCAATGTCCCATTAAGTTGTTGACTCTTGCAATTAATCATTAAATTTAGCTATTGTTTTGCAGTAATTTTGTAACTTCACTTTAGTACATAAATAAAGGGAAATTAAGTTAAATGACCAATTTAAAATATATGTATATATTACAGTTTTATACCATCTTGTAATTTAAAATGAAATCATGTGGTCCAATTTTTTGCAGTCTAAAAAAGGGCTTGGCTGAATAGTGGGCAATGAAACCACCTGTAAAATTCCTAGGGCTAACCCTAAGTATTATGGGATGCTACCAAGTGATCCCTGAAACTTAAACATTAGGATTGTCTTCAAGATTGCTGCAGACTTCCTCTATAACATCTTGTATGAAAAAATTTATCAGATTATTGAGACAGCATATGGGAGGCTCTCCATAGTATTGAAAAATAAGCACAGTTCTGATCTCTTTCTTGATAAAAGGTTTTACAAATAAAGTTTTTACTCATTAACAAAGCTATCTTCAAATCAAAGTTGACTTTCCATTGGTGAATGAAGGGGGCTTTTCATTGGTCCACTTCATTCTCCCTGCCTCTCATAGTACGCTTCCTCATTGCTGTCATCATGTATGAAAGATGACATGTGTAGACTTTTTCATTCATTACTGAGTAAGAGTAGCTGTATAGACTTCTTTATTCTGTCATTTGTTATTGAGTAGGAATAGTTTTATTTAATAATTTACTTATGTTCTCCTCTTTATATTTCTTTGAGGCTCTGTTACTGAAGTGATTTTCTGTTAAAGCATGTTGGATATTCATTGCAAGCTTAAAATGTAGATACTTTATTTTTCCGGTACTATAATTTTTATTATTTTCATATACTGCATTTTTAGTCATTATTGTTTAAGAATGACAAAGCTGAACATTTAGCTACTCGTTTTATGTGTGGTGTCTGCTTTTGGATGCATTTGAAATGATCATTTGTCTAAATAGAAACTAGTTAATGATCTAGAGAGTGATATCATTTCAGTACATTGTTTTCAACCTGTACTGAACCATGTTTTCAACCTGTTTTCCCTAGTTCTTTACTCTCTGAAAATATTTGCTGTCTTGTGTATGTTTTTACACTCAGTCTGTCCAAATTATGTTGTACTAATTAAGTGCTTGTTTAAACTACATTTTCTTTTTGTATGACAGTTTTTCAATCTGCATTTATAATCGTATTAATAAAAAACATTCTTATTTCTGAGTGATTCTATTACTCTCTTTGGCTCAATGTAAGTGTATAAAACCCAATACACTGACATACGTATTAACTTTGTCTATATATATATATATATATATATATATATATATATATATATATCAAAGTATGTTTTTTTGCTATACTCACCTGCAGTAAATGCAACAGTGAGTCAAGTGGTGAGTTTGGTTATCATGTTGGTAAGTTTCTTATAACTATTTTTTTCCCCCCTACTTGTTAATGCTTTCGAAACTTAATATACTGTGAGTGTTTGAAGACCTCTCATGTTGCTCACAGAATGAAAAGGATTGCTTTGATTCTGAACATAACTAAAACAGTTCAAAAAGTATTTTCCATTATTTGTGGAGAAAAAGTATTCTGAAATTTAAATGGAAGATTTATATCATGTGTTGTCCTTACTAAAACTGTGAAGGAGTATTAAGTATTACCAGATGTATTACATTCTGAATTTAACCAAAGGCTGTCATTATGGAAATGATTTTGTAGTGTTATTCTGTGACAAATTTTCATTGTTATTAATATTTAATTTTATTCTGTTGTTAATGTTAAATATTACATTTTTGATAAAGAAAAATTGCTGTTTATTGCATGATGTTAATTATAATTATGTTCAATAAAATTACTTAAAAAACCTTCTAGTAATAAAAGCCATTCAAATTAGGGCATGTTTTCAAACCTTGCTTGATTTTTAATTTTCATCCACTTTACACATTCTCTGCTTGTTGCATGTAGCAGATAGTAGGAATATGTAGCTTAAATTATCCAATATTATCCAGTTTTCTATTTAAGAGTCTGTTGGGGATTAAGAGATTTTTGGGGGTGTTCACTTAGTTACTGCACAAATACAAGAAGAGAGATCATGACAAATATTTTATTAGCCTGTATTAAATGCTGCTTGTATTAAAGCCTATATTAAGTGCTAAAATTAATTTAGTTTTGTATATTCATGCAGTTTTTTGTAGCTGAAGTGAATGGTAGATACAATGTGTCTGTCTTTACTTTGTGTTTAGTTGTTAAAGCTACATTTTATTGATATAATTTCTGTACTTGCTTGTTATATAGCTTCTGTAGATTTTTCTCTCTCTTTCACGCTTAAAACTTAACTGTGTCAAATACTTTCAGAACAACGATATTTTATTGCTTAACTACATTTATACAGGTTTTAGATTGTCCAGGTTGTTTTAGAATATCTTGGATCTTTTAAGCTCAGCACCCATAATTTTTCTTATTTCATGTGGAAGTTTAAAATCCTTTGGTCTAGTATTTTCTGATTATGTTCATTTTTTTTGTTTGCTTTTGTAATTTTGTTTTCCTAAAAAAAGTATGAAAAAAAATTTTACAGGCTGATTTTACTTTGGTATTTCTATTAGTCTTAGTTAAAATTAAGAATTTCTGATGCTTTTTAAAGAAAAATTCAAATAAATTTGGTGGTAGTTACTTTCAGTATTTTTGCTATTAAATTTAAATTAAGTTGCATATGATTACTAATGAAATGTATGCTCATATTTTTAATGTAATAAGTAAATTTTTATAAAATAAAACTTTGTAGTGATAAACTCTTAAGAATGAATCCTTTAGACCAGTCACACTCAACCTTTTTTTCTCTTGGGCCACATGCATATGTTTGCTACATTACATGGGCTGCAACATGTTATGATGTACCTCATAGTATAATAGTGTAAAAAATAAAATTTAAAGTGTAAATGTATTCAAACATTTCTTTAAAAAAGAGCATGATTTTATGCTGAGACAAACCTTTGACTACGAGGTGTGACAATTAAATAACTGGACTGGTTTGAAAAATATGCTTTATTGAAAACTTATCACAAATAGCTTTTAATCCCCTTCAACATTTCCCCCTTCCCTATCTATACACTGCTGCATAGGTTTTTTTCCATTGTCCAAAGCAGTGCTGTAGGTCATCAAGTGTCACTCTCTTCAGCAAGTCTGCCATCTTTGCCCTGACCTCTTCTACAGACTGTAAATGTGTTCCCTTTAATGCACTTTTCACTTTTTGGAACAGGTAGAAGTCGCACAGAGCAAAATCTGGTGAATATGGCGGGTGTTGGAGAACAGTAATGTTTGTCTGCTAAGAACTGTTTCACAGAGAGCGTAATATGCACTGGTGCATTGTCTTGGTGCAGAATCCCCAAGTCGTTCTTCCACAGATCTGGTCTTTTCTTCCTTACCCTTTCTCTCGGCTTAGTCAGGGCCTCAATGTGGTACTTCTGATCATTGTTTGTCATGTCTGCAATCATCCGAATACTCAAACGTCGGTCTTTTTGCACAATTTCATTAATTTTCTGAATGTTTTCATCAGGATGTCACAGGTCAGCCACAATGTTCATCATCTTTAACTTCCTCCCGACCTTCCAAAAATAGTTTGTGCCATTCAAAAATTGTAGTTCGTGACATACTATTATCTCCAAACACCTCCTTTAACAATTGAAAACATTCAGTTGTAGGTGGGTTTTTTTTTTTTTTAACTTAACGAGGAATTTGAGATAAATACACTGTTCAATTTTCAAGCGTATTATGAACGCGGCACTCCGACACGACAACGTCGTACTCAAGCAACGATTTTAAAAACTAAACTAGATATACAAAATTAGGGGCCCACATGCATCGGAAGCATCAAGGTCATAAACATTTCATTCCCACTCCTCTACACCAGGCCTAATGACTAAGGCATGCGCAGTCCGGTTATTTGTCACACCTCGTATTTGTGACAAATCAGGTTTATACTTGCTACATGATACTTTCAATACATCATCATGGTCTGAGTCTGTAATACGATTTCCATATACGTTCTTCACATATTTTATTTTGGAATAGGATGATTCACAAAGATACGTTGATGCAAACAATGTGAGTAGCAGGTGGCACATTTTTGTAGTTTTGTATTTTTCAAGCACTCTTTTCCAAAATTATGTTTACAAAATCACCTGCCTGATAATGAGTGTGTGTTTCAAGTCACACATAAAAGCTAGGTGGGCCACAGTCTGAGTACCCCTGCTTTAGACTATTATCTTTTAAAAAAACTGTTTAAAAGCAGTCCTCAAAAGAAGCCCTTTAAAAAGCATATTTCTTACTTCATTATGAATGTCAGTTTAGTTTATATGTGAATCTTTTTGGTACATATCAAGACTATTGAAGTAAATGTGTTCTGGAAGATCTTTCTGCAATCTCTACAGTGAATTTTTTCTTAGTTTTAAAAATATTTTTTTCAAACAAAAACAAAACAAAAATTACCATTACAATAGCACTTTTAAAGAAAGGGTCAATGTGTGTGTATTTGGTTACAGGTTTTAAGATAAGTCCCCGCCCCCCCCCCCCCCCCCAAAAAAAAAAAAAAAATTAAAAAAAAAAAAAAAAATTAAATTAAATTTTAAAAAAAAATTTTTTTTTAATATTTTTATTTTTTTAAATATAATGAGCATGGCCTTTTTTTCCCCCAAGAATCTCATTTGATTTTAATGTTCATATGGTGACTATTTCTTGCCTATTTCTTGTTTCTTTGTTTGAAATTTTCTCTCCTCTAGTTGATTTATTTTAAGCCTTTTTTGAACTCTGTGTAAAAAATTATGATGTCAGATTAGTGTTGTATGTCTGTTGAGTATTTTGTTTTGTATTTTTGTGTTTAGAACTACATAAATTCTTTTTAAAATCAACTTAGTTTGATATTTATATATATTAAGTAGTGTAATAAATATCATTATAGCATTAATAATTTCATATGATTGTCATTGTTTGGAGTGCTTAAAAATTTGTATCTTACATTCAGATAAAAACCTTCAGTGTACCGTCTGTATGGAAGATTTCAAATTAAATGAACCTGTTCGAAGATTATCATGTGATCACAATTTCCATAATGACTGTATAATTCCTTGGCTGGAATTGGTAATGTTTCTTTTCTTTTTGGATTTATAAAAAGTATATTGGATGCATGCAAATCCAAATTTAATTTGAAGTTATATGTAAATACTTGAAGCATAATTGAAAGTATATAATATACAGAAGGTCGTGCACACTTTATGGAAACTACTTTGTGATTTATTTTTGTCATTTGCATTTTGCGATAAAAATTTGGTAACTTCAGAATAATCATTGGCTACTGTTTGTTTTGATTGGAATGTAAAATAAGATTTATTTTAAGAATGGCACCTAAAATTGATAGATGGCTCGAAGGTTACGTAACGGAGCTTTCTGAGGAGAAATATTTGTATCAACAAATTATAAAGCAGTGTAAAAATTGCGGTTATGGCATTTCCAAAAAAGGTATTTATAATATATTAAATTTGAAAAGGAAAAGTCTATTTGAAAGTAAAAATGAAAACATGACTGCAAAACGTCATCCTAAGACTGTTCAAACGCAGGTAAATATTGAGAAAGTGAGGTCTCTGATCCTCAAAGAAAATCTGCTGACTCAAAGATCCATTGCATTGAAACTAGGAATGTCTTCTGGCACTGTAAGTTAAATCATTCATAAAGATTTGAAGTTAAAAAAGATGTTTAAACCTAAAGTTCATCTGCTTTTGCCAAAGCATATTGCTGAAAGAAAAACTAATTGTAAAAAAATATGAAAAACACCTAGCTGCTGAAAAATGGAAATTTGTGGTAACACTTGATGAGGTATGGGTGTATTTAAGTGACTGTAATAAAAAAAGATCAATTTTCTATTGCTCAACTAACGGGAATGACAGTATTAAATGCCTTTGTCAGTGTACAGAAAAGTTCCCAAAGGGATTCATGATAGTTGCAGGATTTTGTTACAACAGCAAATTAAAAATCAAGAAAGTCTCAAGTAAAGCCAAAATTAATTCACTCTACTATCAGCAGAATATTTCAGAACCAATTTTTGAAGAAAAAAATTCCAGCCTTATATAGAGAGGACATTGATAATGTTGAGCTTCATATGGACAAAGCTGCTAGTCACATGTCTAAATCAGTTGCCGTTTGTTTAGCAAAGAAAGAATCAGAAACAGAAATAAAGTGTATCTCCTTTATTGAAATACCTGTAAAATCACCTGATGTTTCTCCAGTGGACTTTTGTGCTTTCGGTCTATTAAAACAAGTCTTAGGAAAATGGCATGCAAGAACACTGAACAAACTTTGGAAAACGGTCCAAGAGGAATGGGGTAAAATTGACATGTCAGTACTAAAAAAAAAGTTGACTTTCATGAAAAATTTGAGCTAGAGCTATTGTCAAGAACCATGGCTATCAGATAGAAGCAAATCGCCACAAAAAAACAGCATTTATGCATAAAACTTAACTATAAAAATTGTTTCCATAAACTGCGAATGACCTTCTGAATTTATACTTACATACACACACACACACACACACACATATATATATACACATGGCTTTTTTGATAATGCTGGGTATAATGGAGGTCACATATTAAAAAATGGTTCAGTTTATTTTGAATATTCCTATTTAACATAAAAATGATCAGAATTTGGTAACACAATGATCAATCTTCAACCAATAACATTTTTAATATTACTTTTAAAACTTGGAAGAACTATTAAAAGTGTTATTGATTGTACTCAAATTATGGAATGTTACTACACTTTCAGTTGATTAACCTTTTCATTTGCTTATCTGATTTAATATACTAGTATGAAGTCACCACAGAATATATTAAAATCATCAAGAATATTTTTCTTTTCTTTGAGTCCATCATTTAAGGATTTTGCAGCAATAGTGATGATTTAAAATGAACTGAAGAAAATTTTCACTGTCAGTGATCAGTATTGGATGTGTCTCACACACAATTCATTCAATAAAACCTCTGAATATATGCATGAAATAATTCATTTAAAATTTAATTTTGAATAATTAATGAACAATTTGCGAGCAGTGTTTGTGTGTCAAAACACTAATTTAAATGGAAGATTTGTATTCATTGTTAGATTTAGGTTCTCATTCATTAAAAGTATATATCTATTTTTAAGTTCTAAATAGGAAAAAGACAGTTGTAATTAGACAGAATATAGGATTGTTCTTCAGTTCTTATAAAAAGCTTTGTGCTCATTTTGTGATTCATTGAGGTTTTTTATGTGCACAAGATGATTTTTATTTGTAGGATGAATAGAGTTTAAATTACTTTTGACTAAATGATTGAAAATAAATGTTCTGTTTCAGTGGGACAATATTTAATATGTATGGTAAATGGAAAGTTTTTAAATTTCAAATTATAGAGACATAAAATGCATATAATTTTTATGCATTTCTTTACTATGATTATTATTATTATTATTTTAAGAATTGAAATGCAACATAACAAAATACAAAATGACAGTGATAATATTTTTGCTGTTCTAGATTTCAAATGTTATGACAGAAAGTGAGTAGACAAGACAATTTCTGTTATTTCATTTGAGGGAAATTTTTACTCAATACTATCCAAGTTTCTTTTTTACCCACCACCTTTGCAGTATTTTTAAGACCGTAATGGATCACTTGTTAAGAAAATATTAATGAAAAGTAAAATCAATAAATGTTTGGATGCACTATGCCAGTTTTTCATACTTTATTTATTTATAATTATTATTTTAATTATTTCAGTAAATAATTCTAAATCACTGTATTTCATTTTATATATAATATGGCTTTTTTCAAAATTCTAGATATAATGGTGTGTTTTTCCTCTGTATTTTCAGAAATATTTCACTTTTAAATATGTTAGAAAATAGCTTGCAAAAAAAATTCTTTTTAATCCCATTTTCTTTTATTTTTTATTCTTTTGTGATTAATTTTTTATCCAAAAAGTGTTTTGTTAAAATGAAATGAAATGAAAATTTGCTTAATCCTATCTGATTTTTTTCCCTTCATAATTTATTGTTAGAATGCATTAAAACATGTTAAATGCATTCAAAAAGACATGCATAGATTGTATAAAAGACATTAAATAGAAAAGACAATAAAAGGAAATGCTTAGAATGTATAGAAGACATTTCTGACACCCCAAACCACTGTTCATAGAAAATCTTACATAAGTGCCTGATATTTCATTCCAAACAGTATAGGATGCAGTGAGAGTATGTGGTTGTTACCGAAATACATTGAAAAGCACAATTGCAAATCAAAAGTCAAAACAAACAAATAGGAAACATTCTAATTAAATTGCTTATGAGATGTTGAGTTTGTTCTGCCAAATTTCAGAACTATCATAAGAATTTGAAAGTATAGAATGTTATAAAAATCTCATGCGTGAGAATGTATAAAAGGGGTGTTGAAGTTAACATCCTTGTTTACTGATCCCATTTCACTGCAGTTCAGGACTAATTAAATTGAAGTTACTTGAAAATGATGCAATTTCAGTAACATTTGGAGAAATGAAAAAATATATATTTCCTAACTGAAATCTTTCATATATTTTTTTTTTTAAATGACTGGTTGTAAAAAAAAATTTTGTAAGGAATATTTTTTGGGGAGAATGCAGCTTAGCATGTTATATTTTCAAAGTACGTAATTCTCCATCACCTGTGTGGTCTGTTGCTGAAGCTTTCTAGCTTTCTTTTACTGATGGAGGATTAAATACGTATTTCTGTCTCCAAATAACTCCTCCCTCATTCAGCTATTGTCCTTTACTTATCCATAATAAAGTAAAGAAGTTCTTTTGGTGTGAAATCCTGGTGATTAGTGAACAAACCCATGCTTAAATAACTATAAAATCCTTATAAGATGTTAAGGGGACACAGTACCCTAAAAATGGTCAAAATACCAATTTTTTAATTTTTTTATTGACTCAAATTATTGTCCCCACCTTTCTATATATAATCACAAAATTTCAAAGCTGTATCTTCAATACTTTAAAAGTCATATAGATTTTTATAATGATGTCAGAAAATTAAAGGGACAAGTGACCGTTTAAAGTGGGCGTGGCATTTTCCCCCAATAGCCTGAAAATTCAAATTAATATTGAATTAATTATTTTTTTTGCTCACCAGAGCGAAAATAACCGTTAACCAGAACTGATTGGATTATTTACACATGTTAATGGCAGTTATACAAATTTCAGGTATGACTTTGTCAAGTAGCATGATTTATTTTTTCTTGATGGTATCTTTTTCTTAACTGTCATATTTTGAGAACGTTATAACTTTTTTAATAATTTAGATAGAGATTTTAAAAAATTTATATATATTCTTTATTATATGCATCATAAAACTTAGCATGGAATTAACATTAAGATTTATTTGTTGAATTTTTAAAAAAATCTAAACCAAAAGCAGCTGTTGTCGACTCTTGTTCACTTACATGTTTTTAAAATTGCATAAAATATTTTATATTGAAGTTGGAGGGATAAAATGTTTTATATATGCTTTGCTTTATATGATTATTATAAATACCTATAAAATTTGTATATCATTTCATTTAAAGGGACTTTTTTTAACAAATGAAAACTTTGAATGGCTTTTTCTCCATGTTTGATTTTTCTTGACATTCATGCAGTAAAAGTGCTAAAACTTTTTTTGTGTTTAAGACACAAGTATTAAACTTTTTTTACAGGTTTTCCATTATGTATGGAATAAAACTTGGCATGAAATTATGAATAAAATGCTTATTTCTTTTCTATATTAAAAAATATACAACAAACTGTCAGATTTCATCGTTTTTCATTGCAAATAATAGAAAAAATTGATATTAAATGTAATTTTAAAGGTATCTAAAAAATCCATGCCAAGTTTTATGTAGTAGGCTTAGATACATTTACTAGAAAAAATTGGAGCTAAAATGTTAATATTTGAAAAAGTTATAAAGATTTTTAAAAATTGTAAAAAAAGTTAAAAAATTAAAATTTTAATTAAATTTACTGTTAAAATAAATTTTACTTTTCAGAATGTTTTAAATTGACTATTAAAATGCAATACAATTACATTGTTTATTGAAATTCTTAAAATAAAAAAATTTTATGAAAGGGTACTGTGTCCTCTTAATTCATTCTCTTCAAATACATCTTGAATTCCATGTTCTTAAATTTCACAGCTGTCCTAAAAATATAAAATGGTTCATTTTCAAATTTTATCAAGAGAAGATGTCGAACTAGACACTACAGAGAATGTGATTGAAGATTTTCGAAGATTTAGGTGAGAAAACACGAATACATTGTTGGATGTTGAGGCACAGTTGGAAGGAATGAATATTATCCATTTGATTTAATTTTAAGTTCTAAACAGACTTGGTAGAATAGTTGTCTGATTTAATGCTCATCATGTGAACTTAACACTCTAAATAAACATGTTTTATTGAATAGAAATGTATGTTCATGTTCCTCATTTTGAGTTAATCTAGACAACTGATTGTCCCAGTTGGTCTGTGTTAAAGTTGCTCACAAAATAAAAGCATTCTTTGCAACTTGAATTTTTATACTGAAGGAAGCTGCACTCTTTGAAGGGAAGAAAATCTGTTAAATAGTGACTGTCACAGGCAGATTAATTTTTCAAAAAGATTGAATAACATTGAAATGTGTTTGAATTTATTTCTGTGTCTTTGTTAATGATGTGCATTTCTCTTTAGCATGGAACCTGTCCTATCTGTCGAAAATTGCTGAATGACAGTTCACAAGATTCCTTTACAGCTTCAAATCTATCTGATACGTTTATGACAGATGCGAGTGTGACAAATCAGGAAAGTTCGCAAACAGCATCTGTGTCTGACAGTGAAGATTTATCTGCTGTTTCTAGAAATTTCAACCCTCACCAGCCCTCTGTGTATGACTTCACTGATGAATTTGATTAGCCCTCGCTAGATCTGGTTCCTTGTACATACAAATAGAGCATCTGCATTAGTGTTCTTTTGTCTTTTTCATTTTACTGTGCCAGCAAGTTAAATTATGGACCTCACCACAAAATCAGTTGGCTCAATCATGTGAATTTTGTTTGTGTGTCTACCTAAAATTTGTTCAAATGCATATAGTAGAAAAGTAAAAATTTTATTTTGCCAATGTTCTCTGTCTTGAATCCTCATTTAAGGATCATACATTATATCTTCTCATTTCTTTACCCACTTAAGTGTCTACTCTAGAATTTTAATAGCTGTTGATCTACAAATATATTTATTCTTTCATTGTTAATTTGCTTGACTGTTAAAAGAACGATGATCTCAAGTTCACAGTAGTATCGAAGCTCAGCATTATTTTCCTAGTAGAAGATGTGATTTGAAGTGGCTTAAGCATCGTACAGAGTTGGTATGTTTTATTTTCATAAGTGCTGTTAAACCCCTCAAAATTCTGCCCATATGTATTTTCATTTTTGCATTTTCAGTATTTATATTAATTTAAATAAAAAAAATTGTAATTGCTGTAATAATATTAATTTTTAAGGAATATAGTCAACTTAAATCTGTTGTGCATGCTGTAATAAGCATTAAAATTTCTGAAATGCCAACATAATTTTAAATCATTTGTGTTTGATCATCTCTTAGCAGTGTTTTTCCTTTGTTTCTATGGCTTATTGTGTCATTTCTACTTTAAAGATGCCTACCAATACTGCAGCTAAAATTTGCATTATATTTTATATCTGAAAATTTTTGTTGCTTTTGCTTTACTCTTGTTTTAATTCTTAACCAATTATAAGATTTTATATTTTTGATCCTTTACCCCTTTGAAACATCTTTGCCATTGTATTAAAATCCATGCAAACCTCAAACTTAGTGTACTGAATTGTATGGAGAGAGAAGAGCACCTTAAAATGTTGGTTCTGATCGGATGATATAAGATTATTGTAAATAGCCTACATTGTTTAAATGAATAGTCTTTTTATTTATTTTTTCTGAACTTTTTGGTTAAAATATCTATATATATATATATATACACACACAATACATGATAGATGTTAGAATATAATTAAAATAACCCTTTACATTTTTCAACTCTGCATCTCTCTTAAATGTATCTTTCTTTATCTGGCGGTAGAAAAAAAGTTACGTTTGAGTGAATATTCTAATATCACCTTGAAGATGCTGTCTTGGACAAAATTCATCGGAGAATGTTGAGATTTTACTACTTTTATTTATCTTATTCTAGTGTTTTTTTATGTAATTTTTTTATTGATTTTTTTAAATACATTGATGGATTAATATTAATATGTATGTACAAAACTACTGACAATTAGAATGAGCCTGTTCTCTTTAGGCTAACATTAGTCTTGGTGACTGGTTTGCTTTCATAGTTCGTGTTGAAGCATTGAGAGTTTTTTTTAAAAAATAATTTAAAAAAAAAAATTCTCATCAGATTGTTGCATGGCTTGTAAAAATTTAACTGTAATTTTTTGTTAGAAATGAGAGCATAGTAAAAACTCTTTGGGTGACTTGTATGTGCAGATCATGCAACACACAAATGAAAATATTCTCAATACATTAGAACATTATTGACCGAATTTAAATAAAAGTACCAAAGGAAATCATTTTATTTGTGTTCAAGTAGGAAGGGAGAAAGACATAACAAGGCTAATTCTCACATTCCTTTCTTTCCATAGAGCTAGAACTCATAACTTGGGTTATAAATTAGTAAAACTATTTAATATTTTACATAGAGATATGCTGAAAAAACATGTTTATGGTTGAAATATGTAATAAAGAATATACACCCTCTCCCTTCTGTAATACCCTGCGCATATGTATTGTTAATTTTGTAATTTATTTGTAAAGAAAATACTTTATAGATATATATACTTTAAGTATAATAGCAGTGTATGGTACATTAAAGTAAAATTCTAAAAAGTTGAGGAATTCAAAATCTCATCAAGTTTTCTAAATTTATACGGTGACTCAGTTCATCACGAAAATTCATTATCCCTGTATCAAGTAGGCTTTTATGTGTTCTCGGAATTAAATTGATCCACCATTTATTGAAGTGGAGCATACATATATATATATATGTGTGTATGTTTATGTTCCACGTCAATAAATTGTCATATATAATGCTTATTTATAGTAGCTATAATTATTATAAAAGTTAGTTTTAAGTACTGTAAAAATTTATATTTATTTCTTCTGTGTGGTTAATGTAGTGCAGTGGTTCTCACCTTGGGGGTTGTGGATGGTCAGCAAAAAATCTGTGTAATGTATTTTACTACCATTGCTTACACTTTTTAGACCTAGAGGGGATGCAACGTGGGAAAGTCATCCACAGAGGGGGCCTAGATATAAAAAGTTTGAGAACCACTGATGTAGTGATACATTGATAATATGGCTGTATCTATAAAGGTAATATATCTGTGTAGCTAAAAGATGCAATTTGAAATATTCATTTCATTGAAAGAGATAAGTTTCATGCTGAGTGCATACTTGTACCAGATGTTTTAAACATCTGGTACAAGTATGCATCTACAATTTTTACGATAATAAGGACTGTTAATAGAACTCTGTAGATAATTATTTGAGATACTCAAAAATGATTTGTTTTCATTTTGTTGCTGTTTGATTTTGTTTAGTATCTGTGTGCGTGTGTGTGTGGGGGGGAGGGGGGGGATGTAGGTTGTTTTTTTCGCTGTGCTGTCCTCTTTTGATATAAGATATTTTTGTAAAGAAGAAATATGAATAGCATTCCTTCAAAGAAAAGAATATGCAAGAGATTCCTTTTATGAATGAAATCTCACATAGCATGATTTTGAAGGAAATGTTGAATGTGTGTTTGTAAAAAGAAAACCTGATTTCTCTCTTCCTGGACTCTTGTTTTGCCTACCTCTCTTGTGCATTCTCATACATCGTTTAAGCATGAGTATGGAGCCATTTCTTCAACTTGTACAGATTTTTATTTTTTATAGAGAGTTCACGAGATACATTTAAAGAAAAGTAGAATTTAGGAAATCTAAATGTAGGGAATAGAAATAAAAGGGAGTCACAATATTTGCTCTCCTGTTCATTTAAATTATCTTAATATTGGAAAAAAAACCATTAGTTTCTTGTATTTTTTCCTCTGGAGTGTACTTTATTTTTTAAATATTAAATAAAATGGAAGGTTTTCATTAAAAGCTGAAATTTTAAATAAATTTTCCCACCCCAAAAATGGGATTAAATGATGCCAAATTTCTTGTGGAGCATGTCTGTTGACTTATGTTTTTCTCTGTATTACTTTACATCATGTTACTTAGTAACATTAAATTTCTATTTTGCTCCCAGTTATAGTTTATAATTTATTTTTATTTATTGATGTATTATGCAACTTCAAGTTTTTCTTGATTGCTTTGGTGTCTTAGTTTTTCTAAACTGTAAGGAATAGTTTGAAAGGAAGAACAGTTAAAGGTCTAACAAAAATAATGAATGCTTGAGAAAAATTCCGTCTTACAGGTGTTTGTATTTGAGTTTTAAAATATACATGCTCATCTTGTACATGCACAAAATACTCCTATTGCTGTTTTTGACTGGATAACATATTTAGCACAGATATGTAGATCTGTCATGCATGCTTTTGATATTTACAATGTATTTTGGTATTCTTCAGCTATAAAAAGTTATTTCTTTTTCATCTTGTGTTAGGAAACCCTTTTTTCATAAAAATGCTTGAAGTTTCAGGCCTTGAAATTAAAATAAACAAAACTTTTCTACTCTTTCATTAATAATTTTGTATCATCTACACACCCCTTTTTTCTTAACTATTAAACTATTGGCAATTGAATTGGATGTATTCTATTTTGTTAATGAATATTGTATTAAAATGCTATTTTTATATATTTAAGTAAATTATTATAAGAAAAATTGTGAAGGGACTGCATAAATGGCAAGATCCTTCTGTTAATTTTGTAACTTCATAAAATTTGTCAGTCATTGTAACATAGCTAAGGTATGATGTGTGGAGTTCAGTAAAATATCGTATGCATGTCAAAATCAAAAGATATATCACTTTCTGATAGGTTCTAATCCATCTGGAAGTGCAAAAATTTTGGAGTTTTCTGCAAAATTTTGTTAAATGTGAGTAAAAGGTTATTAAAAGAATGTTTTCTGAAAATTTATCTATTTGAGTTGAATTAAATGCTCTGCTGCACCTAAACTCAATTTGAAAATTTTCCTTTTACCGTTAAATAGAAACATGTAAGTTGAACATAGTACAAGATTGTTTTCTGAATACAATGATTTTGAAACTAAAAATGTAATTATTAAAAGTTTACTGATTTAATTTGAGAGTTATGGTTTAGTTTTAGAAATTATGAATGGAAAATATAGATTCAGCGATGAAACAGATAATGAAATGAACACAATAATAAGATGTGTTGCTCATTCACAGAGGGTTGACTGCCTTATAGATCTTTTGTAGAGTACACATTTCTTTTCATCTTTTGTATGCTTATTAAATTTTCAGTGGTATATGAATTTATTTTCCTATTTGATAGTGAAATGTAATTCTAATCTTCATAACTTAAATTATAAGGAGAAAATTAATCTAAATAAATAATGTATGTAAAATTGCAGGCTAAAAGAATGTTTTATGTACTGGTCCTATCTTAATTGTTTCAAAAGTTCAAGAAATTTGACCAAGCTTGTGATGAAGAACTTTCGTTGCCAGAAGCCCAGCAACCTCCTCCACTCTCCCTTTTTTTTTTCTGCATACCTATTGTATAACCTGTGTTATAAACATAGCCTATGGTACTTTTTTAAGACCAAAAAAAAAATGAAAATAATTACTTTTAATCAATAATACTAATTGACTCAATGAAATGAACAGTTATTAAATAATTATACTTGAAGTTCACAGGCACAATTATTATGAAAGGATATTAGAATAGTTCAAATAACTCAATCTCTTTTCCTTCATCAGTAACCTTGCTTCATTTTTATTACTATATCTGCTTTCTATAACAAATGTGGTAAAAGATTCAAAAGAACTTGCTTGAAGTCTGTTAACTGCAAATCTTTGATTATTTGTTCTAGCTAAAAGGTTAATCCAGATACTACTTCAAAATTGTCTATTTTTCTCTTTGCTTCTAATTTGCTCCTTAAATGTATTTAGGTGAATTTAAAATAAGGAATGATTAAACATGCAATTGTATTTCAAAGCAGAAAATGCAGTTTGATTATTTGACAAAAGGTGGCATTAATAGTCTTTCAAATTATTTTTTGTTTTACTTTAAAAAATTGGAACCAATCTTATTTAGTAATTATAACTTTAAAAAAAATATGCATTGATCTAGTCATAATGATAGTTGAGCCAACATCTTGCAGAAAATGATGTCTGCTTCTCTTTCTATTAACTATTTAAAAATTCGAACAAATGATTTGTGATATCTCTTGTATTGCAATTGTAAAAAAGTAAAGTAATACAAAATTAAAATAATTTTTGTAGAATTTTTTTGTCTTTATTGAAACCTATTGGATAACAGCAACAGGCATATACGTGTGCAAAAATTACCTATCGCATAGCTTCTAATGTATTTTTGCAACTTTTTAGAAGCTGACCATTGCATGTCAATTTAAAAAAAGTGGGCGGATGAATTCGCAAGGTTAAGGCTACATAAATTTTTATACACAGACATTTTGCATAATAAAGAAAAACTATTTAATTTTTTTTCCATAATCATTTTTATAAAGAGCACTCACCTATTATACTTGTGTACAAGTCTTTGTAAGATATTACAGTGAAGCTGGGTAATAGAACATTTTGTCTAAGCACAATGCTCTTTGCTGAAATTAAACTATTCCATAATTATGTATGAATTTTATTATTTCAGTGCATGATTGGAGGCTTAGAGACTAAATATTGAGACCAGTCATGTAGTCAGAAAAAAGCTTTCATAGGGGTCTATCTTTAATTGATACATTTTGATAATATATGAAGAAATAAAATTGCATAATCTTTTTTTTTCAAGAATAGAACATGCTTGTTTGGTTAATTTTCTACAGGGAACAAAGAAAACCTAATGCATGCTACAATTTACAACTGCATTCATTGAATTGATTCAACATGCAAATTATATTTTTCCTCAGTCACATGGTTAGCTATGAATGTTAAGGAATCTATATGTTGTAACCATTCAGGCTCTAAGCATTTGATCATTAGTTATTTTAAATATAAAATAGTCCTTTAATGAACATTTGATGAAGTGTTCTTACAACTTTTCTGTAAATATTACATACAGATAACTAACTTTTCTTTATTTATAATGGGGTTTCTTTTACAAGGTCTAATTTTTAAATTGAATCATTCTTTTTTCATTTATTCTATAAAAATGAAAGATGTCATACTCTTACGAACATAAACATTCAGCTTCCATTTAACTGTTTACATGTGACACAATCCATATATATGGGGAGCTCTTCAAAGGTTTGCCTCAGTCTTGCATTTAAGTAGTAGTAGTAAATGAGAAATAATATACACACTGTGAAATTGATTGGATCCAGATGAAAATATTTCTATTTTTATGACTAAGAAACAGTTACATCAAGCAACTATGAAATGTATATTGTCCAACCTTTAGAGCAGGGTTTCTCAAAGTGGGCAATATTGCTGCCCCCCCCCCTCCCAGGGGGCACTGGGAGCATAAAGAAAGAAGACAAGAAAATTCTGAAACATCAAGGGACAGAAGGGTTACAGGAAAGACTCTCAACGGGAAAACTCTTAATCATGCATTATTAAATTTGTAAAGTGACACAACTTTATAGTTTTGACCTTTTTATAATAGCCCTAATAATCTTGGGCAGTACCCCTCATTTCGTATGTTGCAACTATCGTATTTAGTTTTTCGCCCAGATTTTGTGGGCTTTTGCCAAGGCAAGGGTGTGAGATCCCGTTGATCTTCACTTGTGTCATTTTCTATCAATCCTGGAAAAGTACAAAATACAACTTTGTTAAATCAAATATTTTTGAAATTAACAACTTTGAAACACATTTTTTGGAAACTCCTGTATTGATAATAAAAATACATTTGATTTTTGAAACATAAATGTTTATTTCAAGACCAAACTCTATCAAGAACCTCTGGGACGACTTGGATCACTGAATTAAGAGGAGCAACAACTATCCAAAATAATCGGTTAAGGAACTTGCATGTCTTCTCCAAGCTGGGTGGAAGAAAATAACACTAGCCGTCATACAAGGACCTGTGGAAAGCATGCCCCAGAGGTTTGAAGCTGTAATTGCCTCTTGTGGAGGCTCGACTAACTATTGAATATGAATAAATTTTGTTTTTCTTTTCTATCACAGGTGTCCAAATACTTACTGGTAGATAGTGTGTGTATATATATATATCATAGCTGCCAACCTCCTAAGAAAAAAATAAGGAACACAACACGCGACGGAATCAAAAAAAAAGAATGAGCAACAAGATGTTGTATAATATTTTCTAACACAAGAATAGAACTGTAAAAGTTCGCGTTCAGACAATTCTTTGACAAATTCTAATGTTTTGGATCCTATAACTAAATCTTTATCATCCTTCTGATTTTTAAATACATCAAATTTCACATTAAATACACATTTAGAGCTAGTTATGACAGGTATTTTCCCAAATCTCACCAACAATTCAAAAAAATTCGATAACTCTCTTCTCATCTTGTGAATTTTCGGCTCTTCACTTTGAAACATCTCATATGTTTCATAAATGACAATCATATTTTTCACAAAAAATGCTAAAGCATGATCAAGCTTAATGTAAGAAAAATTCTTTCTTCCCGCTGCAATATGCGTTTATTATTGGGAGATGATGGTGACCCTGCAAGCGATTTTACTTTTTTTGCTGATTTTTGAGAAGCACATGAGGTTGGTTTTAACTGTTTTACAGAGTTGGTGAAGCACTTAACAAATTTTAATTTTTACTGGTATTGGTGAAGCAAATGAGGTTGATTTTACTTTTTTTATTAGTTTAGGTGAAGTACATGATGTTGACTTTCTCTTTCTTTCTAATGTTGTAGAAGCTGCTTGCTGTCCAGGAAGTTTTTGTATAGTGTAAGCTGCTAGGAGAGGAATCTCGAAAATGCAATATAGGGTGGAGAAAGTGATGGTGCTGCGGAAGTAGAAATACGAGACATTTTTGCTTGAAAACATATTTTCGTAATAAAGCTTAAAAAATGGAACGAATACGTTTTTTACGGAACACTTGGCACGTATGGTATATATATATATATATCTCATCCACAGGCAGGATGCAAAAAGGTTGAAAATTGCAAACATTGTCACTGAGCATAATGAAAATTAATTTTTGTGAAATATTGTTCAAAAATTGATTATGAAATGTTAAATGTCAATGGGAAAAAACTAACAAAATAAAACAATTTACTGGACAAAAATCAATTTTGTACTTTCTGAAATAAGCACCTCATTCGAATATACTGGAGTGATAAAATTATATAGACACTCGCGGGTATGCAATTCAAGAATCTCAAAGGGGCACTGGCCATTATTTAGAAATCCACAACCCATTAAAAAATTCATCAAACCTAAATTTGGAAATTTTCTAATCAATTTTTGAAAATTTTCAACACTTTTCCCGAAATTTCAAGTTTAATCGACTCTAAAATTTTGAGAAATGTTTTAATCTTTTTTTTTTTTGTTGTTTAATGTGCTAGTGATTGCTTGGTATACTATTTTTCTACACCATAGCCAAAAAAAACTTTAAATTTTTGCCTGCCCAATCCATAACCTAACCCATTCATAAGAAGAAAATTGGAACCCCAAGAGATTCTCTACTGATCAACGAAAAATACATTTTGGTACAATACACCTTTCAAGCATTCCACACCTTGATGGAACTAGATTGTCATTCAAGCACAAGATGGAGGAGAAAAAGAGTCAATTTTGCAGTTTGTATCGAGTTCTTTTAGCACCAAGAGATAATTAGATTTTATTCAGATTAAAATCAAGGGCCTTTTCCCAGACGCAATCTGAATTTCTACACAACCAGTGTGACAAAATTACCACAAAATTTCTACGCGACCAGTGTGACATTGTTTAATAATAACTTGTTTCAAACTCGCAACACACAAGATCTTAAATGACTGTCTCGGGTTAAAACAATCTGCACACGTTATAGAAAAATGGAACCTCACTTCCCATAGTTTACTAACATATGCATATCATCTCCAAAATACCGCACAGTTCATTTGAACTGTCCATTGTGGTTTATTTCTGAATAAGGCTCCCCTGAAAATTGTTCAAAACTTTGTCAAGGTCCAATTGGTAAAATTATTGACACCTAAATGATCTCATTTTTAACTGTCTCATCTCTCATCCATTTGTTATTTTTCCTACACACCCAAAATAATTTTTCTCTCCCATCTGTATTTCTAGTCATTCTCTGGAGATCTTGCTTACTTACCTTTCAAGTCATCTGCTCGTGTTCTCCCCATACCCTTTAGCGTTTTTGTTCCCCATTGTGGGCAGTGTAGGTGGGATCCTTCTGAGACATGTCTTTCACACCTTGTAGATCAGCAGTTCTCAACTTGGGGGAGGGGGGGGGGGGCATAGAAGAATTTCAAGGGAGGTGAGATATTTTTCCAAGATTGAATGACCTCCTCGGTGATAAAAAAAAAATCTATTGCAACAGATAAATGAATTGAAGGACCTTATATCAGGGCATTTGGTAGCATTGCAAAATGAAATTGCAGACTATTTTCCAGATATTAGTTCAGAGAACTGGGAGTTTCAGTTGACAAGAGATCCTTTTAAAATCAACATGGATGTACTTCCTGATCATATTCAGGAACAGGCAATCGACCTACAATGTGATTCTCAAGCAAAAGCGGAATTCGAAAACATAGATGTTGAAAATTTTTGGTTACGCTATTTTCCTGTTTACCCAGAAGTTGCTTTGAGGTTGTTAGGGCAGTTTTCATCCACATATCTCCATGAATCTGGATTTTCAGCATTAGCATACATAAAGTCAAAATATTGAGCACAGCTGGATGTTGAAAGTGACCTTAGGTGTGCTTTGTCACAGTTACAACCTAATATTCAAAAACTTGTCAAGGACAAACAGTGCCAGCCCTCTCATTAATGTTGTGAAAGTGACTGGTATAACATACCAACCTCACCTAGATCCTTGATTACCTGAAACATATTTGATCTGTATTTAATACTTTGATTTCATATCTTCTAATAATAATAATATGTTTAAAATTAAGATATGTGTAGTAATATTAAATTTTGTGTATGAAATTATCTATTCTATATTTTCATTTAATAACCAGCTTCAGTTCCAAATTCCGATTGTACTACTTGCATTGACCACATGTGGTGGTGGTGGTGGTGGTGGGGGGGGGGAGGCATGACCTCCCATCAGTGTTCAAAGGGGGGCACAGAGCCAGAAAGGTTGAGAACCCCTGTTGTAGATCATTCATCCCGTTTATGATGTGTCAGTAAAGAAAGTTGCAGCTTCTGCTCAAAACACAAAGCTCACCTGACAAAGGGACCAAAACCATAATGACTGCAGATCTGGGAAGCCACATGTTCTTTACAAGTGCCCCCTGGCTAGATGAAGACAGGCAAGCTTCGGAGCACATCTTATGACACCGACTCATTTGTCAAAAATGAAATAGGACTAGACCGGGAGAAGTATCCATAACAAATTTTATTTTTATACAATAAGGAATTTTTTCATTAAAAAAATAAATGTTTTAGTCATACATTTATTGCACATATATTAACATCTGTCAATATAAAAATGCATTAGGGATTTCAAAAGATACATGGCACTGGCATCCAATCAACCGTCTGACTCTCAATTGCTTTCATAGTTGTCCGTTGGATAATGTTCATGGTACTGTTGCACGTGAGCCTTTATTTCGTCGAGTTGCTCTAGGATGTGGGGATGCATTTCATCGTAAACGTCTTTCAGCATTTCATCGATAGGAGGCTTTTTCAATTTCTCGGCTTTCACCACAGTCTGCATGACCTGCGATAAAAGAATCCACTCACTCATTATTTGTATAATTTATAAATTGGGAATGTTAAAAGGATTCTGAGACCTATTTATAATTCTTCACTTTCAATAGTTAACTAATGACAGGGTTCAGACTCAAAACAGCATATATCATGTTTTCAGATAATCTGGCATAAAATTAATTTTTTTTACCTATTTTAATAAAATTGGATAAAAATCCACAGCTCCAGCCTTTATATTGAATTAAAATGACTTTTAATGTTTCCGTTTATTCTCTTCCACACTTCTGAATCAGCTTCACTGCTACCACTTGGGGTGTTTCAATTTCTGAAGTGGGTTGAACATCATTAACTGCAATGGACACTATATCAAAGAGATTCGGGAGTCCCACCCACAATCAATGCCTGTAGATGGAAAGGAAAACTGGCACAGTTTTGGGGCAATACTGGCATTTGGCACTGGCTGGTGAATACTCCAAGAGTGTCATTTTTGGGTCAGCATTCTCTTCACTTTTTGTTTCTTCCATAATTCACTGTATAAGTGAAAGCAAAAGGCTCATTTATATACAGCTCCGATTCAAAAAATTAGAATAATGTAAAAAATAATGGGTTTAATGTTGCTAAAGTGTCAATTTGCATACTGTGTTCCAAAAAAAATATTAAATATGTCTAAATATCTTCAGAACAATTATAAATATAACATAAATATTTATTTTTATTTGCTATACTAACAATTAACTATTTAAAAAATATTAGAATTTAAAAAAAATTAGAATGTCTGGACAACATGGTTAAAAAAATTAGAATATGCAACTATTTTCCTGTTCGTTTAGAGCAGTGGTCGGCAAACCGTGGCTCGCGAGCCACATGTGGCTCTTTGGCCCCCTGAGTGTGGCTCTTCCAGAAAATACCACGTGCGGGCACGCAAGTACAGTGCGATTGAAACTTCGTGAACGCGTATCGTAAAGTCATATCTTTGCATCGTGTTTTACAATGTATTACTTCCGAGAGCGTCTCCCGGTAGAAAACACTAGACTAGACAAAATTGTCTTCGAATATAACCAACCAGCAAGTTGAAGATCTTAAATTGGTTTTAGCTTTATAAATAGCAGTTGACGAGTCTTGTGACATAAATGATACAGCGCTAGTTTCACTTTTTGTACGATTTATTTCATCTACCGGTTCTAAAGAAGAACATTTAGAATTATTGTCACTCAAAGGTCAAATACGTGGAGAGGATATAGCAAATGCTGTAATTGAGTGCATTCAAAAAATTCATATTCTACTTGATAAAATTGTCTCTGTTTCAACAGATGGGGCGAAAATTATGACCGGCGTAAGATACGGGTTTGTTGCTATTTTGAGAGAAAAATCACGAGGTACTTACAATGAGTCCATTACCATTGCATCATTCATCTAGATGCGCTTTGTGCGCAGACGTTTTCAGAAGAAATTTGCGAAGTTATGAAATTGGTGATTAAGATTATCAACTCCATTATAGCTGAAGCTCTTAATCATCGTCAATTTAAAGAATTTTTAGTTGAAATGGAGAGTGAGTACGCAGATCTTCTGCTTCATAACAAGGTACGTTGGTTTTCAAGAGCAAAACGTTTTGAAACGTTTCGCTTTCTTAAAAAACAGAAATTAAGCATTTCTCCTTGAGAAGGGTGTTCACTATCTAGAACTAACGAACGATCAGTGGATCCAGAAATTGTATTTCATGGGAGACGTTACGTCTCATCTAAATCAGCTTAATTGTAAACCAGAGGGGAAAGGATGCACAATTTTTTCGATGTTAGAAGTTATTTCATTCAAAAACAAATTATCTCTTTTTACTCAAGATTTTGATAGAGAAACTTAGATTCACTTTCCAAGCCTGTTGAAACATCGCCAAGAAAATAATTCTGATATTGACATTTTCTATTTCAAAACAACACTTTTGAATATTAGGGAAGCTTTTCTCGAGAGGTTTCAGGAAGTCAGAAACAGCAAAGCGACGTTAGCTTCTGTTAAAAAACCTCTTAATGCTACTGTAACAGAATTAAATTTTTCTCCCTTTAATATTAAGCCGGGTTATGGCCGAATGGCTAGGGCGTTAGCCTTCGGTACCAGAGTCTGTGGGTTCGAGTCCCACAATCGGCATGGATGCTTGTAGCCGTTCGGAATCGGCTTTAAGCAGTAGGTCCCGGTCTAATTAGCCCTCGTGTAGCAAAAAATGATGTAGCGCTTCCAGACCAAACCAAACCCTTTAATATTGACATTAGAAACTTTGAAATGCAGTTACTGGATTTAAGAAACAAAGAAATCTGGAGTTCGAAATTTGAACGTCTTTGTGCTGATATAGAAATATTGGAGATAAACAAATGTGAACTTAGTTCACAGCACAAGTGGTCTGCTTTGAAAGATCTGGAGAAGATATGATTTTTAACACCTAGAATAGTATTGCTGACTTATATAATCAGCTGGAAAAACTAGTGTTTGCTGTTCTTTCTTATTCGGGTCTACATATTCATACGAACAATCATTTTCAACAATGAATCTTATCAAGAGTAAATTAAGAATTCATCTTATTAATGAGAACCACGAATCGTGCCTAAAATAAAAAACAACATACAAACTTGACTTACCCAAACTTTCCAAGGAGATGCGAAGCCATTGTTCATATTAGTGTTTGTCATGATTTAATTTTATGGATACTTTACAATTTAATTCTATCAATAAATAATACCGATATTAAGTATGATTTCAAGTTTTATTCAACGTACCTATAGTTTAACTAAGACTTAAAAAAACTTTAAGTACAGTTTATTAAGTTAATGTTAGGGAGCGCTGTGGAGTGATAGAAGATGTAGTGTCGAGGATTGAGAAAGGTATGTTGAGATGGTTTGGACATACAGAGATGATGAACGAAAGAAGATAGACGAAATAAGTATACAAGATGAGTGTGGATGGAAGAGTTGGAAGGGGTCGACTTCAGCGAACGTACCTTATTCAGATTGAGGACTTTTTAGCAAAGGCCAGCTTTGGAGTATCCTAATTAAATTAATAACAATTCACCTACCTATATAGTTTAAGTTTAAAAAATTTGGCTCTCAAAAGATATTTCAGTCGTTGTACTTTTGACATTTGGCTCTGTTGACAAATGAGTTTGCCGACCACTGGTTTAGAGAACAGCTGCAGACTAATATGTGCGGGACCATAAAATGTGTTCTGCAGAAAATGGAAAGTAGTTTGGCATTTGATTTTAGTTCAGTATTTGCTTAATATGGGACAAAAGAGCGACTTATCCGAGGCTGTGAAATTTCGTATTGTGCACTTGCACAAAGAAGGAAAAACACAAAGTTTATAGCAAAGGAAGTGAAATGTTCTCAAGCAAGTGAGAGTAGAGTTTTGAGAGAATATTGTAATAATAAGTGTTTTCAAAATAAACACTTTAAAAGTGGTCAAAAGCCAGTAACTTCAGCAAGAGATGAAAGGCAATTGAAAAAGATTGCAAAAAAAAACCGCTTTCGAAGTGTAAGATATTTGCAGAGAAAATGGAAAGAAGTGGGTGTAAATGCCTCTAAATCTACAAAATTATGATGACTTCACAAATTAGCTTTTAGATCACGTGTGCCTAAGACAAAGCCACTCTTATCATCTAAGCAAATGGCTGCTAGAGTTAAATGGTGTAAACAAAGGCTATTTTGGGGTCAAGATGACTGGAAAAAGGTACTCTTCAGCGATGAAAGTATGTTTTGTGTGTCCCATGGGAATCAAAGTATACGTGTTTGGAGACTTAAACAAGAAGCTTTTGGTAAAGAATGTTTAAAATGTTCGGTTAAATTTGCGACCTCTGTCATGGAATGGGGCTGCATGACTGCAGAAGGCCCAGGTAGGTTGTGTTATATTTAAGTCAATTCAGAAGCGTATCCAGAAATTCTTGAACAATTCATGATTCCTTCATCTGAGGATTTAAGTGATGACAATTTCGTGTTTCAGCAAGATTCAGCTGCTTCCCACACTTCCAAATCGACAACTAAATGGCTCCAAGAGAAGGAAATAAATGCACTCCCTTGGCCTGCGAATTCACCCGATCTAAACCCCATCGAGAATTTGTGGGGAATTATGAAAAAATGACTTCAAGAAGTTGCACCAAGAGACAAAAAAGATCCTATTTCTAGTTTGAAGAACATATGGATGAATATTGATAAAAAATTTGTGAACCTTTAGTTAATAATATGCCAAACCGTTTAAGAGCTGTCATTAAAGCTAAGGGTGATGCAACAAAGTACTGATTAGCATGTAAAAACCCTTCGAGCTTAAATTGTGTAAAATATATTTACATTATTCTAATTTTTTGAACTATGTTATGAAGCATTCTAATATTTTGAATTTTTTTTTTCACTTGCTGTTTTAAATATATTTTCTATTTCATTGTAATATGTTCATATTTTTGTAATCTACAAAATATGCAGATTTATATTATGATAATTTATATATGATATCACTGATTATTTATTTGATAAATTAGATTTACAATTCCTTTGACTATATTTTCTTTCATTATTCTAATTTTTTGAATCGGAGCTGTATTTGGTAATTCATGAGTTAGTATTTTTTCTAATAGTTTATTGGCTGACAATCTTTTTATTAGTTTGGTAAAAATGCTGATTGTAAGGTTTAGTCTCAGAATATATGTCGCAGAAGCATTCAATTTATTAGAAGCCGAAGCAAGGAAATTAGGCCTAACTATAAATGAAGATAAAACTAAATTTTTAGAAATTACCCATAAAATACCTAACCCATTGCCATTAACTGTAAACAACTACACTTTCGAAAATGTAACACAGTTCAAATATCTTGGAACCATTGTCACTAATAACAATGATATATGTGTTGAAATTAATAACAGACTTTATATGGCAAGTAGATGTTACCATGGCCTCAAAAATCAGTTTAAATCTCGAATCATTGGCCGTAACACTAAAATTAATATATATAAAACTCTATTACGACCCATCATACTATATGGCTGTGAGTGCTGGGCAATGACTAAATCTAATGAAAATAAACTATTGATCTTCGAGCGCAAAATATTAAGAAAAATATTTGGTGCAATTTGCGAAAATGGTGTTTGGAGATCAATGTTTAATCATGAAATCTACCGAAAATTCAGACAGACCTGATATTGTCAAGGTCATAAAAAGCCACAGGATTCAATGGTTGGGTCATTTATACAGGACTGAACTCACAAATCCAATAAAAAAGCTCACATTTACCAAACCTATGGGAACTAGAAAGCGAGGAAGGCCACCAAGTAGGTGGCTTGATGCCGTTGAGAATGATATAAAAACTATATATAGGGGAGACTGGAGGAGTATTGCCTTAGATAGAGCCAGATGGCGTAAACTTATTGGGACGGCCTTGGCCAGCAATAGGCTGTAGTGCCCCAGAAGAAGAAGAAAGTTTAGTCTCACAGCTTTCCATTTTTTTGGCAAAAGGCATCACTCTCCCCAAAGTATAAGATGTTTCCTTACTTGTTTTTTAGTTTCTTCTTTCCACGCCTTTTCTTTTCCATCATCCCACCAGCCTTGATTTTCCATGTATTTTCTAAGACGTGATATAGGATGGTCCTTCTGATGCCAAAAACGGACTTCATCCACAGAACGATAAGCGCTGCTATCATCAGATGTGCTATGATGTCCAATTCTAAAAATAACAAAAGAGTCAAGTGACATAATATTTGGACAAAAGAGCATTACAATCAAAGACAAAAAAATCTATACAAGAGTACAGTAAAATTTGGATACACAGCTTTTAAATGTAAAGCAAACTTTAAAGCAACCTTTGCATTTTCCATACTTCTTAACACCAGAAAAAATATCACAAACAACCTATTCTTATTGGCAAAATAGAATCAGATACATTTTATAATGACATGGACATAATATTTTTAATAAAAACACATTAAACTTCCATATTGAACACTATATTTTTTATCTAACATTGAAGGTCATTTTGTCCTGAGGACAACTGAGAAATTTGTTGTATGCTTTACTATTAGGATAAACTATGGAATTGAATATACCATTTTTTTTACCCTGACAACTTCACTCGATCTATCTATTGCTTGACGGCATTTAAAGTTTGCGGTGTTTCAGTTTGAACCTGAATTCACATTTATCGCACAAGATTTAAGAAGGCATGGCTATGCTACCTACTAGCCTCACTATAATTTAAATATAGTTTATTTTCTAAGATAACTTTTGCAGTATGTAGATTCATTTCAGAAGTTAGTATATATATATAAGGTAGGATGAATCTGTGTTCAGACATCGAGATAGGAGTTGCTAGTTAGCTGTTAGCATTTAGCTTTTGTTAGAAGTTCACTGCCTTGTTTAATTACAGTTTATTTATTTTTGTTTATCGAAAGTTTCAATGTTTTTTTTTAAATAAACGTTTAGTTATTTTTAATGATGCAGTTGTCTTTTCCTTCCTCCTGTTGTCTTACCTACTTTCATTTGAGCAATTTTTATTTTAGATTCAACTTTTATTTTATTCGGCAAGATATTTATTTTGTAGGAAAGCTGAAACATTTACTATGGGAGCACCCTCTAAGCAAGCCCTATGAGGGCAATGCCTGAGACTTCAGCTTACAAGTCCAAGATGCTAACCACTCTACGATGTGGGTCTACTTACTCACTTGTTTAGAAGATGGAGACCAATTATAAAAATCTAAATCCAATTTGAAAATGTTCCCAGTATGATTGCAAAGTTTTTGCTTTTGCTACAATGCATGGGTCCAATCCTTTTATGTTGCCATTTCTTAGAACCGCCTTATGCTTAAACAGGAAATGATGGCACCTAAACTAGAGCATGTAGCTCACCGCATACTTTAGGGGTCACTACTGCTAGTATGTTAAGCAACTATCTCACATAGGCTGTTTTCAATTTTGTCCTATAAAGTACAGTACATTTCTAAACCTTTTAATTCCTGCCCCTCATTGTTTATGTCTTGATAACCATGACCTTCACAGTATTACGTAGTCCTTTACCATAACTGGTGAGTTGCAAAAAATTGATATATAAAATAATTCTATCAAAAAGGTCATCATTCTAAAAATAAAATAATTCTATAAAACCAGTGCTTTGAACTAAATAAAATAAGAGTCATTAAAACAAACCTGTATGTCATAGCTTCAATAAGAGCAGGTTTGGATTCTTCGACAACAAGTTGCCGAGCTGCTTTTGTTGCATTATACACAGCTAGGATATCATTGCCATCCACACGAATAGAGGGTATTCCATAAGCAGGACCTCGAGCGGCTAATATAAAAACAATACTTAATAAAACAAAACAGAAAAACATCACATTCTATCATGTAGAACTGTTAGAGTGAAATGTAACATATAAACTTTGTTAAATTATTTTATGATTATAAATTTCATACATCTTAAATACTCATTTGCTATACTTATATCTATAGTGTATATGTAGATGTATAACAACATCAACAACATACTACCAATAACTTTTAAGTACATCTAAAAGAGTTAAGTACCTATATTTATGTTCATACATGTGCACATAAATTAATGCTTTACAGTAAAGCAATGCGTAACTTTATATTGGAACTAATGTCTAAATGTAATTGGATATAAAGTAAACAATTATATAGGATACTTATATCATGCACATGGAGGATTCATAAATTCAGAAAACATACCTAGCAAAAAGAAAGAAAAAAAAATAAGGCATGATAAGAATCATGATATATTAAAAGTTGAAAATTATTCTAATAAAAACATTCCAAATGACTACACTTTAAATAAATCAATCAATAAAATATTTTCATCGCTATTAACTGATCCTGTTTTATAATGATCCACAATGTAAAAATGCATAGGCAAAACATATATAATCCTTTATTGACTTATACAGGTTTCTACTAATGCCAGAGGCCGAAAACAAGTATTATTCTTAAGATGACTATTTTGAAAATCATAGTTTTTTTAAATAAACTTAGTTTACAAATAAAGATTTGTTCAGCATAAAATTTTTCTTTCATACCAAATTTTTAAAAGTTATACATAGCATTAGAATCTATTTTGTTAACTCATAAAATGAAGCAATATTAATGAAAAAATAATTCAAACACAAAATTCACAAAAGTAGATGATCCAAAAAATGGCTGCCGAAGATGGAGCATTCATTTTATGAAATATTTATTTAATTTGACCATGTAAAAGATGAGGCATGAAGAAAAAAATCACATTTCTGAAGTACAGTAGAACCCTGTTATAGCGAACCTGGTATATAATGAATGAAAATTTTGGTTCTGCTGTTTTCCTATTTTATGTAATTTAATTAGTATTGTGTGTCAGTAATCGATTTTAGTAGATTTAATTTATTAATGATCATTTTTAATAGATTTTATCATTTTTTAAATACATCATTATTGAATACACACTGCAACTAATGAGTTATACATTTTGTGAACTCTAGCATTTTTCTTAACAGTTCAGATATAGCGTACCACTGGGTAAAGTGAACAAAACCTTTGGTGCCTTGAAGTTCGTTATAATGGGTTTCGACTGTATATTAGTTTATGAGTATTTTATATATTTCACACAACTCCTTTAACCCTTAGACCGTTGAGTTTTTGCCTTCTGGTTCTTCCCCAAGCATTGGGTTATTTTTTTGGCAGCGCATTTCGGAGGATCCGTGTTTTGAAGGGACGTTAAAAAACACGAGTTCTATACAGTTAAGTTATTTAAATCAAAATAAATAGTACTTTCAGATATAGAAACACTGATAGCCTAAATTTGTAATAGTTACTCAGTAAAACTCACTTTTGATAACCTATGAGTCATTTTATTGGTTATAAAAAAAATTAAATTAAGAAGTTATGATAATTTTTTATTTAATAAGTTCATAACAAGAGTTAGCATTTTAGTACAATTGTAGCTGCACATTTCAAATTGACTGCATAAAAATAAATGTATGTAAGACAAAATGTTAAATAATTCATAATATTTATATTACCAACACCATCTCCTTTATACTGTTCATGAGTAGGGGTTGATATTGCATAACCATTATTGCGACTGTAAAAAAAAAAAGAAAAAAAAAGATAGAAAATAGAAGTAATATAATGACACAGTGTGAATGAAAGTCTACATGAAATTAAATCTGACAGACAATAAAAAACTATAGTAAAGTATTTTATTTAAAAAAAAAAGGTTATTCACATGTAAGTTGATTCAAAGATAATAATTAAAAATAAATACTATTAGTGTATGAACCCTCACTGAGTACTTGAAATTTCCTTTTACTTATTATATCACTTTTTTCCTGGTCATCTATCAGCTCACTTTACTAATACCCACACAACTTACAAGTCCCATTTTATGACAAAAGTGTTATTACAAATGCATGTTGTATGCCAAATAATAAAACATTTGATCACCAGAAAATATATGCCATTACTAAACTGTTCTCCTTACACAAAAGAGAAAAATTTTCTCTCACATTTGCTACTGCTCAGGCTTATTAACAGCAATCATTTATTGGCAGTAAATATAACATAGCTTATATTGAAATAAGAAGAAAAAAAGTTTTGTGGAACCTTGTTTTTACTTTTGTACAGTCTGAATACAGGAATTCACTAAAGAATATCCATGGCAAATTAAATAATCACTATCATAATACTGTCTAGATCAAGTTCAGTAAACGAGAATTTTAATGTTTTCAATAAGGATTTGTACACTACTTGTCTTTTTTCTGTAATGAAACAAAGTTTACTACTTAAAAACAGAAAACTTTGATATTGTTGCTTGATTGTATTATTTGCTTGTTAAATATCTCTTTAAAGGTTTACATAACCTCATAGAAAATACTTAAACACAGAGTCCAGTTATCAAAATCATTACTGGTATTAAAAGTTCCCGCATTAGATCCACACTGAAATCAAGATTTGTATGCTAGTCTATTATGAAAAATATAAGATTGTTAATGAATATATTTTTTCTCATTCTAAGATAGGTGTTTCAAAATAATTATCTTGTACAGACATCCAATGATCATTTTTCAAGTTTTTTGTAATTTATATGTAAACCATTTCCTAAACAAATCACATTTCAAAATGTTCTACTTTTTTTTTCTAGTATGCTAACTTAAGTGTTATTATTGATTCCTTGTAAGTTTTGGCTCCCATTCATAAGTTCATATAGGATCTATTTTTGCCCACTGATTCAATATAAATCATTGATATGAGCTGGAACATAAGGAGGTTGAATAGAGTCAGCTGAACATGGTTTTGATGTAAGAATAGAACACGCCGATAACCTAATTATGTTTCAATTCCATTTGAATTAACTATCTCTGAAGGAAAGGCCAGTCCCCCAAGTATGTTTAAATTTCATCTAAACATGATAAACAACCCTGAAACCTACATATAATTATCAATTTTATTTAGAGGACATACCACACAAATGACACCAAACATAAAAATGTCAACACACTTCTTTTACTTAGCAATATTTATTTCATCCTTCTAATTCATTTGTCCTAATAGAGGAAGTATATGATCACACAGAATATGCTTTTCGTGACTATTTATCCTATTACTGAAACACAAAAGGCAATATTTTTATGTGTCATTCCAATCCACTTACCAAAAGAAGATAATAGGGCAACTGAGAGTAGCAGCAAAATTCAGAGCAGCATGGGCATCCCCTTCACTGGAAGCTCCTTCTCCAAAGTAGCATATGACACATTGTCCTGATTGAGCACGTCGAAATGCATAAGCACTTCCAACAGCTGAAATGAATAAGGAAAAATACACACTCACACAACAAACAAAAACTATTTATCTATATGTATGCTCAACTTGCATTTGCTAAACACAATAGGCACTTCTTAAAACTGACTTGCAAAAAATCAGTTGCAACACTAGTTTCGCACAAGTATTCAGTGTCCCTAAAACTACCTGTTCAATTAGGCACTGGCATTCAGTTCAGATCCTATGGGTACAAGTCCCACTGTTGGCATAGATGTTTGTAGCCGTTCGGAATAGGCTTTAAACTGTAGGTCCCGGTCTAATTAGCCCTCGTGTAGCAAAAAGTTGGCCGTAGAGCTCCAAACCAATTAGCAAAAGTTTACCATGGTCTCAAAGCATCTCCATTTTCTTTTACATTTCTGTAGACACTCACATTTATATGGATTAAGGACCAGACACCTTGCTAGTTGCTTGCAGCTAAATAATCTTAAGATTACAGGAATTATAAAAAATGACAGGTTCTCATAAAAAGAAATTTATCTGATCTGTTAGAATTATTATTTTCAATAAATGCTCAAGTTATTTTTTCTGATCGCGAAAACATGGAAACCATACATATCAAACTTATAGAATAATAGCTGAATACCCGTGCTTTGCTACGAAGTACATTCAAATTAAATACAATGGTCAATGTATGCAATTAATGCCCAAAAATATATATATATATTTATAAAAAAATCGTAATGAATATTTTTATAGACAAAATAATGTGAAAGAAAATATTCAAATTAAATCTAATAGAACATACTAAAGATATACTAAAGAACAGTACTAAAATAACATACTAAATAAAAACGTAATAGAACATACTAAAGAACAGTTAATATAGTACAGTTTGAGGAACATTTATTTTACTGTATTTTAATATTTTTTTGGATAATGTCCAATCGTCTGCAACATTAGAAAGAAAGAAAAAATTTTTTTTGTCAATTTATTCTATTGTTATGCACGTGACACAAAATTAGTTTAAAGTATCAGAAAAAGAAAAGAAACCACGTGATCAGCATTTCACAAATTAAATTCTAAAAATGAATCTTTAAAAATTAACCAAAAATCAGAAAATGGAGGTAAAGATTTGAAAAAGATTTCATTTTAAAGGAATTTTTATGATCTTTCTCATGATATAAATTTTATAACCCTCAGATTATTATTTTATAAGCAAACTTAAAAGAATGTTACAGAAACAGCTTAAAAATTTAATTTTCAAAAAATCCAAGAATTTTTAAAAATCTTTCTTAGTGCACCCCTACACTATAAAAAGAATCACCATGCAAAATTTCAACCCTTTAGGTCCAGCAGTCTTGTCTGTATGTTATCTGTCTGTCAGTCAGTCAGTCAGTTACGGAACTGTTTTATGTATATAGACTAGCCGCTGCACGACCAGCATAGTCGCTTTTAGTTTTATATTTTCTTTTGCAAAACAACTGAACTGAAAGTAACATATGTAAGGAATGTTACCATTACCTGTCATCATAAATATACGTTATGAAGGCGTTTTTCTTCATAAGGTTGATTCTAAAACATCGTGATTAAAAAATATGAATTTCCATTACTTCAGAACAGAGTTAAAGATAAGACTGAGAAAAAATTACATCCATCTCTGTATGTACTATTTTTCAAAATTAAGATATTTACACTTTATCATTACATCAAATGAGAAATTGTTGGGGAACATTTTTTTCACTTAAAAAATGGAGTAAAAATTCAGAAAGTAATAAAATATAGTGTGGATTACATCACTCTCTGTATGTACTACTGTTTACAATTCAGATATCTACACTTAATCATATCAAATAATAAATTTTTGGGAAAATTTCTTTACTTATAAAATGTGGTAAAAAATCAGCAAGTACTGAAAAAAAGTGTAGAAACTATTACTGGCTGTCGGTTACTATGCCGGCGACGGTTAAGCCTAACCTTGCGATCATTTATGCTCTCTCTTTCACGCCTCTCTCTTAATGAATTATTTCTTCTTCGCTTTCTTTCTTGAGGCTGTTCCCAATTTTCACTTGATCGTGTAGCTTGCTTTCGAGCATTCGTGATTTCAATGCGTAAATCCATGTTGACACGCGATTGCAAATTGCGGACGGCTGCTAATGTTTACATCTGGTAGTTGCAGCCATTGCCATTCAGAGTGTAGAAATATCGTCGATTTTTGTGCCGCATACCTACGCGTTTTATATATATAGATAGATTAGAGTGCAACAATCAGCAGTTCTCTTCAAGCAATGGTACACTTGCTTGTCATGCGTACAAATACCCATGGGTAAGCCGGCCGCCTGGCTGTAGCATAAGTCTCACAAACTTTCTTTTCAATTCAATTCAATTCAAGTACCCATGCTGAAGTCACATAAGATTGCCATCTTTAATATGTAACATAGTTAGTGATTATTAAAAAATCTGAGCACTTTTAACAGCAGATCTACTTTACATACTTATGTTATAGTAACAGCTCAATTTCCAACCCTCAACAGGAAGCATTTAAAATTTGTATGAGCTTTATAACAGTATGTGAGAGAGACAAAGATGAACAAAGCTTAGGGGAAAGAATTTTTAGAACACTTATAAACTGGTTTAGTGTTTTCACATTGGCAGTTTTATTCAGCACAAATATAGCTCAAGTATATACAAAAAGTGGATATGCTGTAAGAATTATTTTATAATTTCAAACATGACAGATTCTCATATGACAATTTATAGAAAAACTTTCAAGGCTCACCACTGTAGGATGGAAAATACAGAAATTTAATAACTACTGAAACTTAAAAGTAATTCTTCCACAGGAATTGTTCCTTACTTTCATTACTTTCTTGGATCATATAAAAATGTAACCAATAACCGAACAAACGAACAATACATTCATACAAGTTATTGTAAATAACTTGTATGAATGCAATTCATACAAGTAAATCAACTAACTTGTAAATCTAAAAAAAGTCTAATCAAATAACTTGTAATTCATACAAGTTATTGTAAATAACTTGTATGAATATGGAATGCAGTGGATCTTCAAGAAATCATGTTTTAACTTGAAAGATATGCACGAAAAGTTCAAAAGAGCTGTTGATGGACATTTTTTTATCATGGTCTTTAACTTTTCTATGGTCTTTACAGTTCAAAAATGGCTTACCAACTGATAATTATGCGAGTATTGTACAGAAGACTAAATCTCAAGAAAGAATTATAAAATATTAAAGTCTCTAGAAAAGGAAAATATTTTAGAGTCTTGTTTTTATAGTCAAGAGAAGAGTTGTAATACATTGAATCAAATGACTTTTATTTTGAAAAACATTATAAACTTTTGAAAAATTATCACCAAATACACTTATACTTTTAGGACCAGGCCCAGAATTTAAGGTTGATAGGATATTGGAGCAGCACAACCAGCTTTTGTTATACAAGGGCTAAATAGAATGAGATTGACCAACAAGAAGTTTGAGGTAATCTGCATCTCCCGGGCTAAGCACACTAACACAGAAGTTTCTGGCTGTTCTTGCATGGTTCACAATGACAAAATAGAGAAAGCTTATTGGAATGTCAAAATAGAATTTATGCTAGAATCTAAGAGCTCAATTACTATACTGTGGAATTATTCCTCAAGAGCATCGACTCTGCATTTTTAGTGGCCAAAATAAATAAATAACTTGGAGAAGCGAATTCATGGATAAAACACACAATATATATTTTTGGCTTTTAATAACATTTTTATAATGTTTTTTACCTTGGCAGAGCCAAGTATAAATGTTAAGTTATACTGATAGCCATCTATCAGTAAGCAGAAATGTGAGATGTAACTTTATGAATGGGAAGAACTTTATATTAGGAAAGTTTTGTCTCCATCTATCATTGATCAGTAGAGTTAAAAGCTGGTAACATGCCATGCCATCCATCGGGAGACTGGAACATTAAGAATTTTTCCTAAGACTTCCTTAACTTTACAGAAAGATTTTAGACAACTTTATATTTTTTTAAAATAAAGTTTCTGTTAAATAAAAAAGGACAACAGAAACAAAATTATAAGGAAATAGCCCCTCTTGGCTGTTTCCTATTAGTAGGTTTAGCATGGTCCCAATCCATAAGAGAAGTTCATTATTTATACCATCGTGGAAGCTTATTGCTAGTTCTTGAAGAAAATTTTGAATAGCTGGAAGCCCAAGCTCAATGTTACATGAGATTTACAGTTTAACGCAAATTCTAACACCCATGCCAACTGCAGGATTCTAACACACTGATACTGTAAGTCAGCTCATAAAATAAGGAATGACAAAGTATATTTAGTGGCAGTGTTCTTCTAAAGAATTTACTATACTGATAAGACAATACATCTGATTATGTAAGCTTTACCTCCAAATAATATTCTATTTTTCAAATTTAAAGTAAGGACTTCTTTTTTTAATTTCAGTTCATGATGATAAAAGGGAACTTCTATTTTCACATCTACTGTAAACTAAAAAGGGCAAGAAATTTCATTCAACAGTCGAGAGAAATAGTGTGTCAATCAAATTGCTATAACATTTTACCATTAACTAGAAGGTGAAACTGATCCAAGAGTAAATATCAGTATTGATGTTTATCATTTCCCATCAATCTTATTGAAAAAAAATACATTTTCTTTTCTTTTCAAAACAATGCTAAAGGAAATTACCATGGGTCATTTGTGTGGCTAAAGGAGAGGATATCGAAACAAAATTCAATGACTTTATTCCATAGTGTACTGGCATTTGGCGTCCTTTTCCTAAATCATTCTTATTTCCATAACACTGGTTCACAAACTGGTCTAATGTATATCCTCTGTACATCAAAACACCTAGAACAGAGAAGATCAATTAATTACATCCAAATTTTAATCATAGTAGACTCATAAGTAAGTTGTTAAAAAACCAAATGGATACAAATGGAACCTATTTAAGAATTTAATAAAAGATATCACAGTTAAAAGAATAATACTTATTGAGTTTACAAAACCACATTAAAAACACAGTATTTATTAATTTCCTTAAATAAGCTTTTCATAAAATATTCATTACAGCGAAGGATAATTAAAAATTAAAGTTTTGTAGAAAGCTAATTATTTTGCAAAAGTTATTCAAATGAACAACAACAAAAAACCCTAAATAATTCTAATAATAATTAAAGAAACTCACATATGAAAAGCTAATAGTTTTTTAATTGAAGAATATCAGAAACAGCATTAATACAACTTTTCTTCTTAGAATACAGCTAGACAAACTTTCTTCAAGTACACTTTACAGGGGGGGGTGTACATGCCCCCCCCCCTAACTTAACTTGCAATAAATTAAAACATTAATAGAAGTTCAGTTCAAATCGAAAAATTGTAGAAAATTTTAAGGAAGTTGGGTTTATTCCCCCGCTTTTTCAAACTGTGACACTGAAGATTCCGATTATGTCTTTAGCCTTAACATAGTTTTTAACAATGATATGATCCATAACAAAAGTTCAATGCTATTTTTTTTCTCATTTTATTTATATTATATTTATTTTTCTCATTGTATAACTTTTGAATACTACTCAAACATCAATTCTATTGGTATTCAATTTTAAAATAATCATAATATTTCATATTTTAGGGACCGCCTGGCAGTCAATGCATGGAGGAAGGCCCTAACTGAATTCAATTCGTGGTATTCAATTCAGGGTAAACATTCATTCTCAACAAGTTTATATTAAGAGGGAACAGGGAAATTAAGCAAGAGTTATCAAGATGAAGTCTCTGAGCTTTGCATAAGGTGTATGAGGCTCTGATTTATCAATAATGATGCTGATTAACACAGAACTGTGCAAGTTGACAAGTTCTCAAAAGAAATAACAAACAAAATTGTGCAGAGAACCAAACTTTCTGAAGCTCCCAGCCTTTGGAGAGCCAGAAGGAGAAAAAAAACTTTCCAATTTAAACCTGTTGGAAGAAAATGATGAGCTGTGGAAACTCTTAAAAATGAATGACATGCTATCAATTATGTTTTCAATTTCTACCTATAATCATTATAAATATTATGGTTATTGAAAAGTAAGGTACATGAATCAAGTAATAATCAATACAAAGACAAAGGAAAATTTATAAATAATTAAAATCAACACTGTAAAAAGTGTTAAAAAGCAAAATTAATATTTCATTTTTAAACAGAGACTACAAGACCTGCTTCTCTGTATTGCCCATATATAAGGTCTTGAGGGTCAAGAGCAGCGGCACTTCCAAAATGTGTTCCCTCTTCCCCAAAGCTGGTCATGTAGAAAGAAATTCTTCCTTGCCTCTGAGATTCATACAATATACGATCCATAGTATTCAAGAGTGTCATTCCTTTGTACAATTTAGTCATCATATCTTGACTTAACTAAATAAAGAATAACCAAGAATCAATTAGGGCTCACACCAACTCCTTTCCAATATCCATTCAATGACCCAGCAAGTGAAAACTAGAAATTTTCTTTAATATAGCCAGAAAAATCTAATTTATAAGCAACTTATTGAAGTATTACAATAGAATTTGCAAACCAGTTATAACTTAGAATGGCAAGTACTATGTACCATATCTAAGCATTTACTGGTAATACAGAAGATTGAATGATTTTCCTCCAATATATTCAATGTTTATATCATGTTATGAAGCCTGAAGCAACTAAGCTGGAGTTGCATATATTTTTGTTGTGATGTGATTATGTTATATTGATACCCCATAGCAAGGTTTATGATAGCAGTTTGAAAATTTTTCAAAAGTTATCCATTTTACATTTTATATCAGATAAAAGGCAATTTTTCTAATTTAAAACCTAATATATCACTGTATAATGCTATGCAGCTGTGTTTTGCCCAAAATATGGTTAACCAGATGAGAATTGAGTTAAATTTCAGATAATTATATAAAATCTATTCATGTCACTACAAACACATGAAGGAATTGATTTCTTTTGATCTAATTGTATTTTAGATGCATATAATTAAATTAACAAATGTGTATTTAATATGAAAAAAACTATTCTTTTGTGATCAGTAGAGCTATTTAGTTCTTGTTCACTGTTCAGGATGAAATGCATAGATAAAACAGTTCTTACTCTACGATCTATATTTAAGTAATTAGACACTTTAGTGGGGAATAGTATAATTTTTAGAGTAAAATATTTTATAAAGTATTATTCTATTCTCTCATTCTCACTTGTTCTTAAAATAAAACTTCTTTAGGAGTAAATGCTTGAAATAAAACATGCAAAATGAAACATTACTTTTTTAAAGTTTCAAATTACAAAACCTTAAAATTTAAATTTCTTAATAATAATATACTTGTTGGTAATAAAATAGCACATATTTCTAGATATTATTAAAATTTTTCAACTTGAAAAAAATTAATTTGTGTTTTTTTTAATTGTATGAAACTTTTATTAACATTTTCAAGTATAATAAAATTGAAAAGAAAGGAATTTATCTGAACAAGAGAGCATAGACAAAATTAATTAGGTTTTATTCACTTGTGGCAGTGAAGATGACCTAATTCTACAGATGTAGAACAATGATTTAGAATCTATCGATAAAGGGATTGATCATGCCAGTGAAAATTAATTAAAATAAACTTAACTCTTCAAAACTATATCATACATAATCATGAAATTTGCCCTCAGAGTCCAAACTTTTACACATGTAACAGTGCTCTTCTTATATTAGAGCCATTTACCACATTTGATACTGAGTTGCAAAAATTCAAATTAAACTTTCACTCTTATGGTAGGTGATTTGGCAAGATTCAAAAACTGAAGTTTTCAAATTATCACCCAGACCTCAGGTACGTTCATCTCAAGATTACATCTTTGAGTAAAAATTCCTCATCTTATGATGATATCAATACTGCTAAAAAGATGTTATCATTCAATTTTACTTACTTCCTTTTACAGTATTTTTTTTTCTCCTCATACACTAGACATATGTTTTAACATCTTAACATTTATTTTCTTGCCCAGGTAATGCTGTGCTTGTGCCTCACTGTACAGATATTTATATTCAGTTCTACTTCTTACAGCTTAGTTTTGGTAATATTGTAGACTGGTGCAGTTTATCATTACAGTTATGTTTATACAATTTAATTTATATATTCATATTTGGTAGCAGCCCAAGTTAAAAAATTAAAATTTATATGATGAACCAAAATATAAAATATATTAAATTATTTTCATATTGTATTAAGTTATTTATGTTTCAGGCTTCTATTGTTAACATAGTATGTCTGAATATATTTTTTACAAATATTTAGAGGGCTAAATGACAAACACCTGATAAATTAGCAGATAAATATTTAAGGTATACACCAGAACTACATTTAGATTACTGACTGTAAAGAGATAAAATTAAGGGCAGTTACGATGAAAGAAATGAAATAATAATGAGTAATTAATTCAAATAGTAATTTTGCAAAAAAAAATTTCCAAAAACAGTGGAACTTCGATCTATCCTTTTTAGAGGGATAAAAAAGCTACAAACGCTAACACTTATAATGTAGATAATGCTGTAATTGCTTTGGTTGTAAAAATATAACTGTCATATTTGCCAATAAACCATTTGAGAGCATACAATTGAGGGTTAACTAACAATCGCTTTTAACATAGAAAATGGTGTAAAATGTTTACGAAATTGAACATACCTTTCGTTCCCTGGTCATTTTGCACACACAAATTCAATTTCAGAACATTAGAAGCATTTAAAAAGAACCAAATAATTATAAACATTCAACTTCTGCAAGATATTAATGTAACAAAGAAATTCAGTATCACCTACCAATACACGGTCGAGTTCAAATTTTACAATAATTCCTAAGACAAAAAAAAAGAAATCATATTCCTGCCAAATTACTAAAATTCAGTTAATTATCACCTATTTTCGTATTTTTAATGAAATCTTAAAACATTGAAAAATGGTTGTTATACGTATGCCAAATATATATGCCATATATATTTGGCAATAATTGCCTAGGACCGTACAATATTAGTTTAGCCCAAACTAATTTTAAATTTATATCAATACTATTTTGAAGATGTTATTTTTTTTCACATTAAAAGTATTGTTTAAATGAACAAATATCTAGTCGTATATAAAAAAATATCAAATTTTAAATAAATCAGTAATATATAATAACATTACCACATTTTAAACATAGAGTTGTAACATAAATTGTGTTATACCTTAGGATCTTGAGAAGGGATAATAACACTGCCATCTCTGTTTGTTACTCTATAAACTGGTATTCCATCATAAATATCTGATCGAACAAATTCTAATTTTTCCGTCCATTTTGACTGAGATCCTGGAAACTGTGGCCGGTCAACTTCTTCTAACTTGGGTATATTTTGTACAGTACTCTCAAACTGCAAAAGAAAGTTTTTTTGTTTTTTTTCAAATTTTAGTAATTCTTGCACATTGTTTTATTTAAAACAGAGCATATTGCACATAAAAAACATGGCATATTTAACATTTAATTTAAAACATCACATATTAGATAAATTTAAACATAAATTCATTTATTCTTCTATAGTCACTGAAATATATTAAAACTGAGGACATAGTTAAAAGGGTCACTCTAATGATACTATCATTTAAGCTGAAAAAATATTTATATTATGGAAGTAATGATTAATATATAATAGCACACATTTAAGTTTAAAACATTGTTTGCTTCCATATGTATGTTAAGCAAAAAATTTAAACTTTTTTCCTAGTAATAACTTTCTCTTTAATAACAAACTTTATATAATCAATTTACCCTCCGTATACATTCTTGACCTCTCCCTTAATTCTATTGCTTATAATTCTCTTGTTTTGGACCATATTTGCAAGTGTTCAGTTTACCATATAGCTAAAACGCTGAAAATTTTGTTCCAATTTGCAAGCCCTTAAATTTAAATATAAAGATAAGATGGCAAAATGAATGTGATCTTCACAAAAATATAAGGGTCAATAGTTTTAATTATTCTACTTATCGTAAGTATCCTAAATTTATCTATACTGCAAATGATATATTTTATATGTAAAAGCACATGTCTCTCCAAGCATTTCAAGAACAATCTAAGATATTAAGCTCATATACTCTTAATATAGACAGCCATCATTAGGCTCTTTAAAGAAACAAAGAAAATTTTGGATTATCTCATTTACCTATTCTGCTAGTTAGAAGATTTCATGTAATGACTACAACTGTTCTCCTCAGTTACTATACCATTAAGGCAATCTAATTAAAGTATTTTGACCATTATGGCAGTGTTATGTTTTGATATAACATTTATCATATTTTCAGGTTTACAAGTTCTAGAGAAATGAAGCTTTCATAGATTTTGGATTGGTTTGGTTTGGAGCTTAAGGCCTACTGCTTAAGGGAACGGTGTACCTTTATTTCAGCAAATCTCGTCATTGTAATACTGATTGTGTTATTGTAAATAATATATATATTTCTGTAGATTATTAGTACCAAAATAATTTTTTTCAAGTAAAAAATCATTTATGAAGCTTCTACAAAGTAATTTATAATGGGTAAGTGTAGTAATAAAATTTTAAATCTGTATTTCTCAACCAGATTTTTCAAGGTTTTTAGATATTTTAAATGCTCCATGCTACTTAATTTTTCTTCAAAATTCATGAAATTGATTAGGAAGAATTCTGATGCTGTTTACAAAAAAACTGGGTATGCATTTTACAATTCGACTTCATTAAGGTAGTTAAATTTGATTTATAACTTTTCAAAAGGCAAAATTTTGATGAAAATCAGGATAGAATTCAGAAAAAAATCTCTCAAAAATTAACTATTCAAGGGATTAAATAATTGATACCCAGATTTGTTTGTTATACAGTTAAAAGAGATTAAAATGCAAAATCGAGGAAATATCTCAAAAATTAAGTAGCAAGGAGCATTTTAAAATTGTGTTTATAAATTTCAATTTTTTTAAAATATCTTAAAATTATAATGAGATTGGAAATTTCTTTTAAGGTATTCTATTTACTTATAGTGAAATGTGCATATGTACAAAATTTCGTATCTCTATGATGAAAAGTAAAAAAAGTAAATTTTAATGTCCACCGTTCCCTTAAAGCCAATTCCGAACGGCTACAAACATCCATGCCGAGTGTGGGATTCGAACCCATAGGTTTTGGTACCGAACGCCAGTGCACTTGCCATTCGGCCATGGATTTTGGAATAAATTGCATTTTTTCTTTGAAGGGAGCAGAAAACCACAATAGGGATGTATAGAACACAAATTTATTTTTCAACTTTAAATAAACTTCACATAAATCCCCAAAATATTTCTGTAATTTTCATATGATCGATGTTACTTGTTATAACTTGAATATTTTATTTCAATAAATATACAGACTAAACATAGTGAGATATGGTACAATATCTCACTATGTTTAGTCTGTATATTTATTGAAATATCGACTTTCTGTATATTTAACTCACAAGAAAGCCGAAAAACACACAAAAGAACCTCTTTCAGAAGGAAAAGGAAGAGAAAAGAAAGGGCTAAAGCAGTTAAATAGCTCAGAAAAACAAGCCAGAAGTTTTAATCTAGGAGAAATATAGAAATGCTTGGATATAATTCAGGAGAAACAATGACTACACTTAATGTTCCGAAAATAAGACAATGGCTGTAAGAATTAGGATAGGATAATATAATGCACAAAAATGGGTTAGCTGATGTAATTTTTAATATTTCAGTCTGAACGTTATGTAAATTTGTTCGTTCTATGTACTAAAGAACAAATCATTGGTATTACATACACGTTGAAAGGAATTTGTATTAGTTCGTTTGGCACTCAGGTACTTCAGTATAGAACCTGAACGCACATATTGACAAAAATATTTCGCTGAAATGGAAGTTCGAGGAACAGCCATCGTTAGTCAGATCCGTAACATCAGCCGACAGTCAGCCCAGAAACCAGTACTAAACTTACGAGCGGCTGCCGTGCGTAACGGCTCTCTGAAATTTGCACAAATGCGCATGCTCAGGAACTTAGACTTTATTATCGAGCAGAAAACGGAGAGTGCCAAGTTATCGCTGGTTTGTCATATTTGGCGATTCTTCGCGTTTTTTTTCCTCAAACATAAAGTTATAGGGTAACTATATTCTGTGGTTTATCGCTTCATTTCCCCAAACTTTTACATCAAATATTTCTTTATGTTATCTCGCGATCCTACTTAATGGTTACCAAGCTAGAAGTGTAGCATAGTACTTGCCAGTTGATTAGTATCGTTAGAAAATGTCCGTGAACGATATACGACTTAGTTTCTTAGTTTGTTTAAAATGTAAATAGAAGAATGGACGTAACATGATGCAAATTTTAACGTAACGATAAAGAGATAATTCAATTGAAAGATGGACAATATTTTTGCTAATTTTCTGATTAAAATTTTGTCGTTATAGATTTAAATATGTATAACCCTTTGAAGATACCAAATATTTATCATAAAACCTAAGTATTTATCATAAAAATTAATAAAAAATTATAGTTATAGTTTTTTTCAAAATGTAATGTACATAGTTATAAAAATTGTACTTTATATATATTTGTCAATTATAAAATGAGACACTTATTTCATCTGACGATTATAGGAGGATTAATAAGTTATAGGAATAATAAGGATTAGTAAGTTATTTAAATTAGTCATACGACGGAAAATATGAAAATTATTACCAACTCTGTTATATGATATTCATTCATTAATAGAACTCAACATATTACAGGCTAGAAATAGGCAAAAACTATTGAAACTTTATAAGAGAAAGTCAGTGTGAAAACGGTGTTTCAAGAGATATTATTTTTTTTTTAACTGAAAACTAATTTGGAAGATAAATAATATGATTTTTAAAGATAAAAAATATAATTTTTCTGATGAAGAAAAAAAAGTCTGTTTATCCTTTACTTTTAAGTCATTTTTCATTTTTATGGCCAAATCATCGCAATAAAAGAAAAAAATTTATGCTGCTTTCTTTTCCTGCATCACCAATAAGTAATGAATATAGACATTCCCGATGAGAATATCTAAAAATAGGCAGTCTAGCTATCTCAATAATAAGATATTAAAAATACTTTCTCCCAAGTCTGTTGTAGCATAAACATTCAAGTCAAATAAAGATAAAAATTACAATTTACAAAGTAGATATAAATTTTTATAAAACTGTTGATAGCCCAAAACAACACTGAGTAAATATTGTTTTACTTTTATCATAGCAGCATTCAACAAGTATTCATCTGGCTTTTATGTTAGGAGATACTTTTTATCGATTTAAATGAAGTACAAAACAAACCTTTAACCAATGGAATGATTGATATAAACACTTTTATAGGGGCCAATCTCGTATCTTAAAATTTTTATTACCTTGTTTACTTAACTTTTCACTTTTTTAAAATTTCAACTATCTTAAAATTTTTTTTAATATTTTATTTAACTTGTTGACTCTCAATTAATTCTTTCAGTCATTATTTTTAAATCATCTTTAAATTTTTAATTGCCTTTTTACACTTTTTCTTAACTTTAATTTTTTATTATTGAGCACATGTATCTTGATATATATACCTTACGACTTAAAATTTTAGGTGTGATAAGGATTATTAAGAAAAAAATAAACGTGTAGAAGTAAAAGAAAAATGTTCGTGATATGAAAATGAATCATGATTTGCAATCTAGCTTCCTTTGACAAAAACAAATTTTGAGAACTGTTGTTGTTTCCAAGGTCCCTGGGACTGACGATTCCAGTCTCATGTACATATGAAGACAAAGCATGAAACAGAAACATAAAAACAAAACAATTTTTATTTACAAATGATTACAAAATCAGGTTGATAATATCACAAAACAAAAAATTACAGATTTTAGAGAAAATTATAATTTTATTTCTCAAGATGAAATTCAATATGCTCATTGGGTTTTGAAATCCTGCACAATTTATACTGCAATGGCTTACTTTAATTTCAAAGAAATTTGCAAACCTGTGCCAATAGTAGTAGTTTCAGATTATTTACAACACGAAAAATACGTTGTTGCTATATTTAATGATGCCATGATTAAAAATAAAAATTAAAAGCTGACTATACAAAGCTATTAATTTCTAAACTAATATAGCAATCTGATGGAACAGGCCAGTATTTTAAATGAAAATATTCTATTTGTATAGCAATGATATGGGTGATATGGAGTGGCATTTTTATGCCAATAGATGGAATGAGAGTCATCTTGAAAAGGCGAGTAAAAGAAGCCACACTTTCTAGAAAAATAGATCCTCATTCTGAAAGAGTTATCTGCCCAGATGTAACCATGCTTTATATTGCAGCAAGCTCTGTAGATACTGAAAATAAAACCCGAATAAATTATGCTCCCCATCAGGGAAGGAAATTTTTTCAATTTCTGAAACAAGACTACATTTCTTAAAAAAATTAAATCTTATGAACTCAAAGTAGCAAATATTTCTTTAAATCAAAATTTTTGTTAATAAAATTAACCCGATTATTGGAAATGTTGAAGTAGAGGAGGTAATTGAGGATAATTCTGAAAACTTTTAATGCAGAGTTTAATGGTGGCAATAGGGTATTAGTACAATTTACAGGAAAAATTAGTATTAAATATTTTGCTGGGCAAATTATAAACAAAGAAACATCATCTTGTTCAATGAAAGCAAAACATTTTGCAATGTAAAGGAAGTTTTTTCTATGGCCAATAAAAGATGACTCTACAGAGATCGATATTGATACAAATATAAAAAAAATTACCAGAACTTAATTTTGATCATCACTTTCACTTAAGTTTTACAAGTTTTGATTTTTCAAAATATGTAATGTGTTAATTTCTTATTTTTTGCATATATAGTTTTAATGTAGTATGAGTCACAATTCATTTGATGTGTAAGTCACACATAATAATGTAAATTAAATTTTTTAAGCACTTTTGATACTTTTAGTTTTTACCATTTTTAATTTCAGACCCTCTGTTATAAGACTGTATTAACAGAAATTTGAGGAAAAATTATTAGTTCAAATTGATATCAAAATAATTGAGTCACAATGTGAAAATTTAATTTGTAATACATTAAAATAAAACAGAAAACAAATATTAAAAGTTGCTAAAAACAATAGATGTGTTTAATAAACAAAGAGCATAGATATTGTTCTGAAATGCCAAATATTTTTTAGATGACATTTATTATGTTAGTAAAATTATTAAACATAGGGTAAGTTACGCATGGAAATAACCCTAGACAAAATTAAAAAAATTCTGATTGAATAAAATTAAAGTTTAAAATATGTATGGTCATCACCAGAGTTTAAAACGGTTGCCTCTCCACTTGATGATATCAGAGACTGCAAACAGGATCTTTTTCAGCATCTGATGACTTACTCAGCGTTACATTTTTATAATCATTTTTCTTCTTCGTGCTATAAAAACGTGCTTGTGGAATAATTCTTTTATTCGGAGGTTCAGATCTGGCTTCCTCAGTTTCCTCAAATCTACAAGTTTTCTCACCCGATTTTTAAAAAAAATTTAATGCAGTTATCAAAATTTTTTTCTAAATATCGCCTCTCATCATCATTTAAATCCTCACCTAACATTAATTTCCCATCAATAATTTCTTTTACAGTTGTCCACTTTTCTTTTAACAATTTATTTTTAGACGAAGATGTGGCAGCACAATCGGATGATGCTATAAGCATCATTTCCTCTACCTCAACCTCAGATTCCCCCCCCCCCTTATTGGCTCCAAGCAATTTTATCCTTGCACATGCATGGATATGCTTACAAATATTATATTTTATAAGGTTATCCAAACATGTGCAAGTAAATTCATTGATGCAAATATTGCATTCTGCACACATTAGCTTGTAATTAGACATGCACGCTTTATTTTCATGCATTACTATATAGTAGTCATCTCTTTGAGATGACTTTACGGCCCACATATCCTCATCAATTTTATTTATGTGATCATCCGAAATATTGCTGCTTTTGAGGTGACTTTCAAGAATTTTTTTAGTTTTACCAGTGGGTACATTTTTAACAAGTATGTTTAGTCTAAGACTTTATCCTTGCAAAATTTTAATAAAGTATTAACAGTTTTATCTAGACGTTTAACTTTTTTACCATCTAGGTAATGGTATTTTATTGTTTTATGCATTGATTCTAAATACATATTTGTATTGATCCCAAGATAGTGCCTGTAGCAAAATGCCCACAACTGTGGTCTACTAAAATAAATTTTTTTATAGTATTCACCAAATTCTTTAGTATCAACATCATCTGAAAGCTGCTGAACAAAACTTTCTTGCATGGTGTGAAAATCTTCTTTACTCGCCTCCTCCATTAAAATGCGCATAGTTTTATATACCAATATTCTTTTCTCCTTCCCTGTGATTTTCCCTAAATTTCTACGTCAGCTGTTATCCACATTTTTATATAGATAATTCACCTATCTCCAACTTTGGAGGTATAATTTTATAATTTTCAATATTTTCCTGGTCATTTTAACGTGTCGGAACGCTTTAAAAATATCGCTCACTCCTTTCAACAACGTCATATCTCAAAAAACGTGATTTTCCAGGTGAGAGGTTTGAAAGTTGAAAAGTACATTGAAATGTATTGAAAATAAATATTCTGCTCTCTAGCGGCTAAATATTTAGCGGTGAGATATGACGATTTGCAGGAATATAGTACTTTTTCAGAGCATTCTGAAAACAGGCATAACTAAAATTCGCTGCTTTTTGAGATATGACGTTGTTGAAAGGAGTAAACGAATATCACTCTTAAATCTGTCCTAAGACTTAAACAATATAATAAAATGAATATACCTTCGTAAGTTGAAAAAGTCTCTTCTGCTACTTCCAAGGCAACTCCATGAACATCAGTTATATGTGTTTGCAATTGTTCTCTGTAGAAAAACAATGATTTACAGGAGGGTTCCGGGCATGCAATATTTTTTTGGTCGATGTCAAATGGCTCAGCATTATGAAATTGACGAATATGCCTATACATGTTCTTACTCTGCTTGAACTGCTTGTCGCAAAAACAGCATTTTGATCCTGAGGAACTATCCGTATTCATCATGAAAAAATGCTAATGCAACGGAAATATGAAAGTAGTAACACTAAATAATGCTAACAAAAAAAATGTTGTTGGGCTTATGCAGTGCCTACCATTGTCACTAGATAATGGCATGGTAGTTTTAGATTGAAGCAACCTCTAATTACATTTAGCTAAAGGGACCCGTTTTTCGAAAGAGCAATTTCCGAAATTTTTCCCAATTACAGCGGTTATTTTTTTCCCATTTGTCAAACGTAAACGATTTCCATTTTCTTCCAGAAAACCATCAATGTAAGACCCCCATATCCTGCACCAGATGCGGTTTTTAAGAAATTTTCGCTCTTACAATTTCCGTTTTAAGTTCCGAACAATTTTTATAGCCGGAAAAATACTTCTAATAATGAAGCTATTTTATTTTCACAGCAACATTAAACAAGTATTTATCTGGCTGATAAGGGTGCTGAAATGGAATTCTAAGCATAATGAATGGTATAAAATAATAATAATAAACTATGCAACAGTCAAGTTTTTACAAAAAAAATTATATAATGTGTAGTTCTAAAAACACTGAATATAGAAAACAAAGTAGACAATTTCACATTGTTCATGAATCAGGGTGTCTACTACTTTTGAGAAAGTCAATTTCATGACCTTAAAAATAAAATTTCATGACCATTGAAGTACATACTAATGTTTCAATGAAATTAGTCTCCCCCCCCTTCCATTTTCTGAGAAATGGAAGGGGAAAAGAGTTAGAAGAGGAAGTTTGACAAGATACCTGAACCACTACCACTTTTTTTGAAAAGTTTTCATATTCAACGGCTCATATCTCGAAAATGATAACACTTAGGTACAAACATGGATATACCATTTGGAAGGGAATTTTCCGAAAACATAAAAAAGGGACCTTTGGACCCCCACCCCACCTACCCCGTGGCTGTCTGGCCAGATAAACATGAAGAGCGGGGGGTGCAGCCCAGTATTTTTTTGATGGAATGCATGAAAAATTTTATATCTATATATCTACCCGGGCAATAATGCTAGTTATCTATATACTAATTTTCCAACTCACTATCACAAATCCTTGACATTAGGAAATTTCTAAATTTGCTATCCCTAGACTCAATAATATGTAGAAAACATTCATTAATATGCAGAATACACTCAAAAATTTATCAGTTTTAGCTAGATATAATTTCACAAAAAATACTTCATAGAATTAACTTTAAATTCCAAACCGAAAATTAATACGCTAATACATACACCTTGTATTCTATAAAATTCCACAATTATAACTGCATAAATATCCTTAGCAATATGCTAATTTTTAAATCATAATAAAATACACTTGGCAAAATACTAAACTCCAAGTAAATACCGGTTCACAAAATACCCTTAGCACTAAGCTAAACTTTTAAAAGAATACAAAAATACACTTAATTCAGATCAATATAACAAACAATATATCTTGTGTATTTTCCATACACGCATACCCTAATAATTTGACACTTTCAGTTTCTCTCAAATCATTACATGCAGTGTAATTCTTTTCCAAAACTGAGTTTTTCCCTTAAACAAAGCAAAACCCTGGTATAACGATTCAAATAAAAATTCCTTATTCGAATACACAAGCCAGCATAACTATTACATTGTTTAATACCCAGTTAAATACTTATGTCCACTTCAATTAAGTATTTCGACCAAATCAAATTAAACAATGAGGAATTTGCACGTTTTTTTATTTTGCATTTATGATATAGAAAATAGAAAGATATAATCGAAAGCATCTTTTTTTTTTTAGTTTTAGAACTCTAAAAGTTAACATAATTTGTTTTTAAACGCGCACTATTTACTTCATCTCAAAAACGCTACTTTTCCTACGCGGATACATGTGACGTCACAATGCTCCATAGCGAATTTGTTTACTTCGGTGTTTGGATTGTGTTGCGTAGTTTGAGTTTGATATCTAGTGTTTTTTCTTTATTTTTAAGATGTCAAAGTGTGTTAAAACAAATTTTAAATATTGTATAGTACTTTGCTGCATAAGCACGACGGTAAATACACCTGGGAAGCTTTTTTTAGTGTTCCAAAAGATAATCTGAAAAGGAAAGCATGGACTGTTGCAATGAAACGCGACGAAAAAAAAAAATCCAGCATTGTCCACTAAGACAACTCGCTGGTGTTGTGAAGATTACTTTTCGGTAAGTTATTTCTTTATTCTGTTAACATATGAAATGTAACTTTTAATAAGAATTCAATGTTGCTTCAAAATAGTGCTACAAGAAAAATATATAATTATATAACTTTGTTCCATTATGCATATTAATTTGCTTACAATGAAGATTCAAACTATGAAATTAATGTTTTACAAGATTAGTCTAATATTTTTACTAGCCAAAATCATTATCAATTTATGAATAAATTTATATGACACTTTTACTAAAATTTTAATGCTATACTGTTGATGCATTTTAATAACACAGGTCTGCAAATTTTCGGAGAACAAATATTTTTTGCAAAGTAGCAATTGACTTTTATGTTTTTTGGTATGCTAATTTCAAATATGTCATTCGTTTTTGTCCATTACGTAAGTTTTTTGAAAACTGCATTTGAAAATTTAGAAAAATAATGCTTTATATACCATGTAAAAACATTTCTAGGGAGTAAAACAAAATAATAAGTAAGAAGTTTTGTGGAAAAAATTACTTTAATATTCACATATATATTTGGAATCCACATTACTGAGTCGTTTACTGTGATTAGTACAAAAGCATATGATTCTGGATATTCTGCAATCCTTTTCTCGTCTTCTAAACCATGAAAAAGAGACATCAGGTGCCACATGTCTGTCTTAAGAGGAAGTGACAAAATGAATGAACTTTATCTCATTGTCTACACTATTTTATTAATTTCTTTCCTTTGTTTATTTATGTGTACCGAACATTTTTTGATTTTATTAATTGTTTATTATAAAATAACAAAAAAAATTATATATGTTGATGACATTTAGCGGGCGAACAAAAATAAATTACATGCTAATTGTATATTCATAAAAACTCAAAGACTGAAAACAGAAAATTTCATATTGTGAAAAAAACTGTACTTGATGGAATTTTTTGGTTGAACCCCCCTCCCCCCCACGTCTTCACTGAACCACTGCACCTGTATCTCTATATTTCTGCAACATATGTCAGGCTCTCTTTTTTAATTAGGGGCATAGACATGATAATAATGTGTGTGCTTGTTTGATCATTTCAAATAAAAAACAGTACTAGCAGGAAATCCAAATAACAGGACAAAATTTCCAACTTCGCATGATCAGCTAAATAGGCTTCCTGTTACTCAGAGCCTGACTAAGGCAGGGGCATACGGGGCGGTTGCCCCGGGCCCCCACATCAGAGGGGGGCCCCCAAATCGAATAGAAAGTTTAGTAATAAGTATTAAGTTCTTCATTACTGAAGTAGTGAAGCAGAGGGGGGCCCCAAAGAAGTTTTTGCCCCGGGCCCCAATTAGACTAAGTCGGGCCCTGCTGTTACTTATTTATTTACAATCATCATGACTTATAGTGATTACTTAGCTAAGGGCAAAGAAAGTGCTTGCTCCTGGCACCTCAAAGAGGTAAAATTCTTAACGGATGTTTGGAATTTTTTTTATAAGAGAGTATGTAGACAGTAATAAAAATTAAATTTATTTCATATTTTTACCTTTAAAGAAATTTACCACGTTTCCTTATCTTTCAGTTGGAGGAGGACATGGAAAATTACTGGCAGTGGCGTTTGACAAAAGATGTTAAAAGATTACAGCTGAAAGTTGGTGTAGTCCCACATCGTTTTGAGTGCCAGAAGAAAAGACCGTTGTCCCAAACTGAGCGAAAAGGTGCTTTGAAAAGGAAACGGTTAGCTCTTGTCCAAGAAGCTCTTTCAGCGGCTGCCATACCTTCAGCATCAATGGAACCCTCAACTTCAATACCCCCTACTTTTGATGAAGATAACTTAAAAGATAGGGGTATACAAGTGAACATCATAAGACCATTTAGAAGTAAGGGTACAAACACTGATGTCACAAAGACTTCTGATATTGCCTGTTCACCATTAAAAATGTATGTTCAAAATCATACAGAAAATGCTGTTGCTCATACATGTGCAAGTGTTCATCCAGGTTCATTTAAGGTTGAAGAGGATATGCTATCAGATTCTGTTAGTGATTTTGACTGTCCAAGTAACATTTCAGATAATTTTAGTTCTGATGATGAAGATATCTGCCTAGAAAAGTACAAGGAATATATGAGTAAAGGTACTTTCATGTCAATCGAAAAAAATCCTACACTTTTTCTAGGTTTACCTATGAAAAGTTATTTCCTAATTCAGATGATTACTGAAGACGTGCCATTGCCTACCCGAAATATATATATTGTGAAGAAGTTGCGGTTACACAACCAATTTTCAATCCTAGCAATCGACTTTGGATTGTCTGTAAGTACAGTTTTCCAAGTCTGTCACTGTGCTTGCACTGTTGATGCAAGACCTTATTGTTTGGCCGAAAGTAGAAGATATTCGTGTGCATTTGCCAATCCCCTTCCGTGCACGATATTCAAAAGTATGCTCTATTGTTGATTGTTTGGAGATCGAAATAGAAAAACCGAGCAACCCAGTCCATCAATCTCTCACATGGTCTAAGTATTATGGTTGTAATACATTGAAATTTTTAATTTCTTGCACTCCCGATGGGTTAGTGAATTTTATTTCAGATAGTTATGGTGGTCGAACTTCTTGTGTCATGATTATTGAAGATAGTGGTTATCTTGATAAATTAGTTCCTGGAACCTCAATCATGACAGACAGGGGTTTTAAACACATATCATCTTTGTTGCAGCAAAAAGAATGCACATTAGTCCGACCACCATCAGTTTTAACAGCATCAGTCAGCTCTAAAGCTGGTGTAAAATTATCAAAACAAATTGCATCTTTACGTATCCATGTTGAACGAGTTATTGGAAGATTGAGAGAATTTAGAATGCTCGGTCCACATTCATGCATTGATAACCATTTAATTCCCTATTTGGATTATTTAATTATTATTGCATGTGGAGTTATTAACATGCAAGACCATTTGATCCAAAACCAAATTTAGTAATTTTACTCATACTCAGTGTTAATTTTGTAAAAAAAGAAATTGGGTTAAAAAATAATTACAAAAATTAAGCTTTAACACGTATTTATTCAAATATAAATTTTTAATACACAAGTCTTGATTTCTTCCAGTAGCTCGAAACTGACATCACTGCTGGTTCTTCACTCCGTCTATGAAGCCACATAAGCAAAGCTACAGCATGTTTACATCCACCTGTAAAAAAATATATTTATAGAAACCCTCAGAAATATTACTATACAATTTAGTTAACAAAAATCAAAATATTGTCGGTTAAATTTAAACTAGTATTTAATGCAAAAATGAAAACTATATTCAGAGAATATCATATTTTATTCACTTGAATAATCATTGTAAAATGTTAATTTACATTAAAATTTTGATTTTAAGAAAAATGTTACAAATAAAATGCTGTTATTTCTGACTTTAATTTATTTCTGTGTTCATTAAATGAAGAAACTTTCATCCATAATTTAAAATCGTTAAATTACCATATTATCTCTATCAGATTAAATTATTTTGAATATACCTGGATAACTTCAGAAAAACTAGCATTCTGGATAGCGGTCTATAAAATGTTTGTTCACAGCAGAGATATGCAATATACAACTCTTAAAGTATATTACATACAGTTACTTGATAATAGCTTTGATGCTGAAACAGTTTTAATGCTCAGTAAGTGGATCTTCATTCAATATTTTTTTAATTTAGCTATAATTGTGGGTTTTAATGTGATACAGATGATTTGCCAAATTATTGCAGCAAATATGAAATAAATACAAGTTTTGACATTTTCCACTTAAATAAATATTTAAATATATTTGTAAAAACAACGAGTTTTGTTATGAGTTATATTCTCCAGATGGTGAATTCCACCTAACATGAAACCATTACGAAAGAAAATCATTTTAAACAAATTCTTAAGTGTTATATATCATTGGAAAGCTTATGGCCTCTAGAACTAGAACCTATTATTGCTTTTTCCTTACATTAAGTTTGTTTTGTAGGGAAAGTAATGGGAAAATATCTATTTGTAATTTTTTTTTATCAAGTAAAATTATAATTTTCATACCTTATTACTTACGTAAATTATGCCACTGAATTTAATTGGAGTAAATTTAATATTAATGTAAAAACTATAAAAGTAAAATAAATGCATGTTTGTGACTGTTTTGAATATAGCCTAGTTAAGGGTACAGTTGCGACATGTATTATATGTAACGTCTGTTACAAATAGTTTTTAAATTTTTTATTACAGAAAAAAAAGGCTGAATTTTTATGTCAAGGTTCTGATAAATTACAGGCATGTCTTGTGATGTTATTTTTTAAATTTTTAATCAAATTTACATAATAGAGTCACAGATTTTTTTATCTTGTGACGCTATAGTACAAATGATGTTCCATTTTATGTAACATCCGTTACATTGAAGAATTTTTTTTTTTTTTTTTTTCAGCCTAAATACACCAGAAATAAATTTTGAAACCTGTCAAGTTTATCTTTAGTATTGGTTTTATCAGGAAAAAATAACATACTCCTATTTTGAAGCATTAATATGCATCTCATAATCTTTTTATAATTTATTTTGTGTGTGAATGTAACGTCCGTTACAATGGAATTCACCAGATGCTGGGTTGGGGGTAGGTGATGAAATTTTAAAATAAATACAATTTGTGCGCAAAATGTGACAAAAGCATAAAATATATGAATTATTTTGTAAATTTAATTTTAATTAATCTTTTTACACTAGTTTTGGATGCTAGTTTTTTACATAAAATGTATAAAGTATTGTATTAAAAAGATTTCTTTATAACAGCTGAAGTATTACTAATTATTTATAAATGACTCAAAGCGGGGAAGGCTAACCATGGATGGTCTATTGTATCTACCCGAAACACACTATCATTAAAACTTTTAGATAAAATTAAATATAATACATAAAGGAACTCACCCAAAGATGCTGCACAATCATTGCATTGGACGGAAAGGACATTTTCTTCCTTTTCATTCAACTTGAGTTCCACACTGTACGTCTTTTTGTGACATTATGTTCTGGTGTCACCCTTGCATTGACTGTACAGATGTCTCCATCCCTTTTTACCTGAACATATCCTACAGCATTATCTCCACAGCCTTCTCGTCCAGATCTAAGTAAAAGAAACTTTCTAAGTACTAAAGCATCAATTTTAAAATGTGTTTTTAAAACACAAAATTATGGAGTTAGAGGATTGTTTAAAATTATTATGAGTAGTAAACATTTGTTTCTTTGCACCACTTAATATGTGATTAGTCAAAAGTTTAATTATCATGCATAGTTCAGATTTATTATAATTCCTTTACCATTTAAAATATACATATTTCTATGATATGAATGCAGAACACTGAACACATTCGTAAATTTGGTAGTGTTTTTAATTTCTGTCAACTTTTTAATAGACAATTAAAATTACTAAATATCCTATAACAGACACTACTTGTAATGTTGCAGTGCTAATTAATTCTACAAAATTAAACATGTACTATGAATGAATAATAATAGAAGCTGTTTATTAAACTTTTAGAGTACGAGATTAATTTAATAATTTGCATAAACAATGTCTAACTTTAAAGTTTGTGTAAAGTACAACGCACGTCAGCGTTCTACAATCTACATTACATAACTAGAATAATAAATGCAAACAAATATATACATACCTCTGAGCTTTAAATCTTCGTATTTCTGCTCCCATAAAATTTGGATTATTTCTCAAAAAGGAAAACACTGCAAATGAATCCATTTTAGGCAGGTTGTCAGATTGCCCTTTTGCAAAACCGGGTAATAACGCCATGGTAAAAAAAAACAGAAATAAAACTAATAATAAAGACGACGATGGAATATAATTTTAAAAAAAAGGGAATAAACAATAGCCACAAACTAAAATTAGAAAAATTAAACCAAATTAGAAAAAAAATATGATTTTAAAATGTAAGTTTAAGAGGAGGAAACGTAGAATCTCGCGCTAGAAAAATGTAAACATTGAAGCATGGGGTATAGTGACGTCAGAACCAATCACGTAGCGTTTTGAGGTCACATGATTTTTCAACACTTTTCGCTTATTTTAAATTTAAAATTTTTATTATTTAGATCTATATGTACGTTTTAATTGATGTTTTCGAACAATTTAATAACCAATCTGTTAATAAAAAATAGAAATGAGCATTTTCCCCACATGTGCAAATTCCTCATTGTAAACAAAATTCTTCAAAACCCTGTACCTTTTGTACCCCTAGAACTTTTAATTTAATTTGCGTTCGCATTAACCTTGAAACTTCATAACCTGCCTAGACAATAATTCCTACAGAATCTCTCTGGACTTACCTTAAAAGATCTCACCTCCTGATTGTAGCCTTTCCTCTGCTCCAATCTGCTGCAAGTGATGTATATTTGTCCACTAGGCTTCCCTGGCATTTCCTTGGTCATCCATGGAACGTCAACATTTTCCCCGGACTTCTTTCACGTCCACAGCGCATTCCGTCGAAATTGTAAAGGAGTGGCAGGTCTGGTGTCTTTTAATTAGACCAACGGGCATTACACTTACTGACCCTACAGACAGCCACCCTGTCCTAATAGATAAAATTACCAACACAAGTCTTATGAAAGAAAAGCTAGACAACAATCAACAGTACAAATCACTACACAGTATACACAAAAATTAAACTTATCTAAAAAAATTTACCAGAACATTCATTTTTCAAAGAATTCAGACTAATATCATGAAATTAACCCTTAAATGATTAAAACAGTCAAATTATAATCATAATTAACCAAGTATATCAATTAAGTATATAACTAAATACATCAAAGAAATGCTAAATGACAAATATCAGTATAATTCACTACACAGTATACACAAAATTGATGACTGTGCAAGTACAGGGGTGACTTGTGATCTTATCTCCCTATACATTTGCCTGAAGAACAAAATATGTATATAATAGAATGAAAAAATCTCTTACAACTCTGAATTGAAGGATATTAGAAAGCATATCAACCTGGAAAAAAAAAAAAAAAAGCACCAACATTCAGCATACCTAGGCTATTTCTCTTCAGAACCTCATGCATGTCTTGCCCTTGCATTCCTTCTGTTTCGTGCAATATAAAGTACAAAATATACTGATTCATCTCCCATTTTCCGTTTGTAGAAAATAATAATAAAAACATTAATTAATAATAGTTATAAAAGTATAATTTCAAAGGCTGAAGCTTGTTTCCTAATAATACATTTTTTCCTCTACCTATATTCCTGTGCATACCTATTACCTCTACCTTATTTCACAAATGTATAGCCTGCAAACGTGAAAGGTTGAAACAAGACCAATGTCATTAGATTGCATTACAGCTAAACTCTTTATCAAGTGAACCATCAAACAGAATTCATATGAAATGATTGAATGTTTCATGCTTATATTAAAATCATATCTATGACATTTTCTTTCAAAAACATTATTTATGAATAAAAACAAACAACAATTTTATCAAATCTTTTTGAAAAAAAAAAAAGGTAAATAAAGCTTCACATTTTTTCTCTGTTACAAATTAATAAATTAACCAGCATTTACACACCACATATGTTATTACAAAAATTTGAATGTATATTTATATGCATGCAAACATATTTACTGATTACTTATGACAGTAATCAGAAAAATCTTTCAAGGACTATACAAAACTGTAACAATAAACGGAAATTTTCTACTTACATGTAATTTTGAGAAAAAGCAAATCTATATGAAAAGTTAAAAAGGGTTTAATACATTAAATTAAACATAAGGGGTTTGAGGGTAAATACATAAAATGCATTATTAAAAACAAAACTTTCTAAATTTTAAATGTATTAGAATACATAAATAGACGTTACAGAAATCTACATCTTAAAAACATTGAAACAGGATAAAAATGGCACACAGAAAAATGTAAACAACATAGATGGCGCTAACAGTGCACTGTTGTTTCTCACGCTTACAGTGCCATCTATGTTGTTTACATTTAAATAAATTCACTACAGTAAAGCTTACTGTACAGAAATACATTAAGCTTCCCATTAAACCCTGATAATTAAAAACTAACACTATACAAGTAACAAAGCTTTATAAAAGATATAAATCGAATTAAACTTACAGTATTAATTGAAGAAATAGAATTGATGTGCTTTTCAAAATAGCCACAGAAACTGATTACCCGAAAGGAAAGAAAAAGTAATAACTGTAGTGTTAAACCGTGAGTTAATTAAATATAAAATCTGCTCTGATATTCAGCAAAAATTTACAATTAAACCATCACCCAATATATGTAATAAAATCAGGTGCTCTATATCTATAATTGTATGTGCCCAATAACGCACATAGTAGACGAAATTAAAATACAAGCTGAGTTTTCTCAATTAATAATGTGATGCAAACTCAATTTAGGCACAATTTTCAACCACAGTAAAAACAATGGTTTCATGTTTATATTAATGGATCTCTTGTTTCATAGAGATGACTATGCAGGTACAGGGGTGACCTGTGATCTATTTCCCTTTACATTTCTGTGTGAAGAAACTCCACAAATTTTGAAGGAAAAATTAAAGCCATTTATGTAGCACTTAAAAGGCTATTAATACTAAGATCTTCTTTCAAAAATGCTGTAATATTATGACTCATGTCATACATTAGAAACTATTAGCAAAAATTGTCAGAATAGCAGTATACAAGGTGAGCCTGATAAGGTGAATCTCCCTCCTTTCGAAAATTAAAAACCTGACATGCTGACACATGCACATTGTGTTCTTCCCTGTCTTACATAAATTTTGCACTTTGTTTTCAAAATTCTTCTGCAGGTGTCCGTTCATGTGGTAGCTCTAATGTAACAGTTGTTAGAGCATTGCATCAGGGATCAGAGAGTCAATATGAAATTTTGTTTCAATTTAACCAAAAAAATCCGTTTAGAGAAGTCAAAGGTTAAGACAACTTTATCAACACACAGGGATTAATCCACAAAGAATTCATACCAGGACAAACAGTTAATGCTGATTTTTACTGTCATGTTTTCAAGTACCTCTTTGCACATATTCATTGTATGCGGCCAAAATTCATTGCTGTGGGATTATGCAAGTGGTACATTTTGCCTGATAATGCACAGTGTAATGTAAAACGATTAATCACCAAGCATGAGATTAATGAGTTGTCTCACCTGCCATACTGGCCTGATCTTTCAGACCAGACTTTTCCAATTTCCAAGAGTAAAATCGCACTGAAAGGACACAGATTTGCAAACACTTCAGATAACCAAGCTGCTGTTACCAGGGGACTTAAAGTTATAGTGAAGGAGGACTATTCCAGAAGTTTCTAAGACTGGTAGGAACTTTATCAGATATGCATTACATCCGGCGGGGAGTACTTTGAAAGAAAATAAGGTTGTTTTTTGCAAATATATAATACCGTAATATTTCTGTGATCAGTCACACCTTGTATGTATGATAGAATGAATAATGTTTACATTTAAATAAAATCACAAAAGTAAAGCTTAATGTACAGAAGCGCATTTTGCTTCCCATTAAACCTTGATAATAAAAAACTATGCATAACTAGCAAAGCTTTATAAAAGATAATAATAGAGTTAAACGTAAACTATTAATTGAAGAAATAGACGATGTGCTTTTCAAAATAACCACAGAAACTTATTATACCAAAGGATAGGAAAAATAATATCTGTAGTGTTAAACCGTGAGTTAATTAAATATAAAACCTGTTCTGATATTCAGCAAAAATTTACAATTAAACCATCACCCAACATATGTATTAAAATCATGCGTTCTATATCTATAATTGTATGCGCCCAATAACTCGTATGTACTAGACAAAATTAAAATACGAGCTGTTGTTTTCTCAATTAAAAAATGCGATGTAGACTCAATTTAGGCACAATTTTCAAACTCTAGATAACATTAAAATACATAATTTTATTACGTTCTAGTGGAATATGCTAAACAGTAACCTAATATCCCAAAATCCACAGTAAAAACAATGAATAGCAATGACATTCTTACTTTACACAGCCGTCTATTACTGTTATATTGTTTATAAAACAATACGAGATACAATTCCTTTCTCTCTATCAATCATGAGTTTAACGAATTTAAAATATTCGATTTTAATAATCGCTCAACGTAATAGTTCATCAAACTGAAAACAATCCCAGGCCTGCAGTACAAAGTGACGCCAAAAACTCTTTATATGAATACACACAACACATAATGGCGATATATTGGCAAAAAAAAATAGCCACGCCAACACGGTTGCCACAACAACTATGTTTGCCAATACTCTGCCAAGAATACGAGGGTTGCTACAGCGTAAGAGCTCTCGTAATGGCTCTTTGGGGAAAATTTCAGAGAGCCGTTACGCACGGCAGCCGCTCGTCTAAACTTACGCAGAAAATTGTGTAATTCAGAAGGAACAAGTTTAATTGTTCCTTCCTTCTTATAAAACAAAATACTGAGATCCAGAACTTTTTGTATATATCTGTGATAACTTTTTATATCCATTTTATTTTGAAAATTATATATTTTTCTCTTTTGCTATATAATAAAACAAACGTTTGCGATTAGTTTCAATACAAATCTTAATTTCCGAAGTAAGTTAAAAAAAAAAAAAAATAACTTTTCCACTTGAACCGTGGTTTTGTGTTAGTAACTGTTTCAGTTATCGGGTGTTAATATCTTGACAGTGTATTGCGTTATTTTCGTTTAGGTTAAGTGTAGAACTTATTGCAATTATATGGTATTTAATTATTATTGTGTAGTTATGTGTGTCTTCTACATCTTCTAATTGACGAATGTAAGATTAATTTCTTTAACCTTCGTTTATTTTCGCATTCTCTTGACTAATTTTATTCTCATGTGTTTATCATAGTGCAAAGAACGATGCTCGATATACTTTTTCAGTGTTCTTTTATAATTGTGTTTGTAATTTGTGTTATTTGCTTTCAACGAAATTCGGCCTTCATACTAAGTTCAGTAACATATTGTGGTTGCGAGACATAAAGAATGGTAAAGTATACCGAAGTTATTGAACTTCGTTATTAATTTGAAGCTTTTAAGTTACAATTACTGATAATTCACGCTTGAACCGTGGTAATACGTAACAATTTTTTGCAAATATCCTCACATAGTAGTTTGAAAGTAAGAAGTCTTAGAAAATAAACTTGTCAATATTATTGTACCCAGATACTATTGTACAATTGTTATTGTACCCAGAATACCTGCAAAACTTCTAAATAACAGAGAGGTAGTACTTCCCATTATCAGATGTCAATAAATTGCTAAATATTTAAAATATCCGAAAGAGTTTTAAGAAAGTTTCGTCTGAATTAATCTATCATTACCGGCGGCCGAATCATGCTCGGGCCGGTTTTTGCAACTAGAAAAAAAAAGAATCATAATCTGAATGAATGTTGGATGATGAATAATAAATAATTCTGAATCATGCATTTCTTCAAGAAATCATAAAGGGAGAAAATAGAAAAAACTTTTAAAGAACAAAAGAGAAAACAAAATATCAGGAATAATAGGATGAGTGAAACATATTTCAACATTCTTTATAAAAACAAGTGTAATCAAACACAATTAAAAAAGGGTTATTTTTGTTTATGTTAAGTGTAGAACCTGTTGGAATTATATGGTATTTAATTATTGTGTAATTATGTTTGTCTTTTAGATCTTCTAATCAACAAATGTGAGATTGATTTCTTTAACCATTAAAAAAAAATTTGAACGCAGATTAATCAGTACTTGTTAATAAACACATTTGCAATGATCTCTATCTCATCAAAAATAAAGATATAAAAGTAAATGTATCTCTTAAATGAGCAATTAGATCTTAATGATTGATATCAGTATATTTAAACGTATAGAGGCCATATCAATGATAATTTGTTTTGAAAATATTTAAAAATTGAGTCAAGATTGAAAAAGAAACCCCTTGGGCACTTTGTAAAAGGAGAATGAAGATAATCTATAAAATAGGCTACCACAGTGAAATATTTATTGATCTTTGCATTTTAGTATCCGATTCACCAGAATAAGTAATGTTTTATTCTGTAAACATCTGTATTTTATAACTTTCCATAATCTTTTATTGAGTCAGAAGGGATGACTACATTTTTATCATTTTTTTTTTAGAATTTTTATATATTTTTATATGATAATCAATTAGCAAAATTCAAGAAGTCTTCCTGAATTTGTTGTTTTATGTATGGTAATGCTCATAAAGTTTATATATTTTGTCTCTTTTTTTGGTATAAATAAGTTTAATTTTCATGAGTATTAGCAGACAGTTTTTCCATTTTTTTTTTTTCTCTACTTTCTAAGTATAGAAAAATTAATATACATTAACATGAAAATCTTATATGAAAAGGAGTTATCTTAAAAAGTATTTATTGATGAGTAGTCTTCAATAATTCTTCCAAAAATCGTGTTTACCTAAATATTATCAAACTTAAAAGCATTTAACAACTGTGTCAGCTAAACAAATGTGTATTAAAAGTACCTGTTTTGGTTTTATTTGAATTTTTTTCAAGTCTAGCATATGAAAAAAAATGTTCAGGAAAGAAAATATATCTCCCCTTTATTCACTGATATTCTTATGTAGTTATTAATAACTTAAAAGTTCTCAAAATGTGGAATAATATAGAATGAATGTGAAAAATTTCTTTGTGGATCTAAAATTATTGATTACAAAGTATGATAAAACAATATTCTTTAATAAATACACAAGAAAAACTTTATGGACTTATGTTAGATTCTCTTTGGATTGACTAAACATACAGAAGTCTAATTGTGGTTTAAAAACTAGCAAAGAGAACCATTTTCCCTATAAACTACATTCCTCTTGCTGGTACATTTGGTTTTAGTTTTTACTGATTCTGTATTTTAGTACTGTTTGAATAATTTATTAGAATTATGGTTTACTAACAGTCTGCATCATTTTTTGCTTATAAATTTAACTCATTATTTCAAAATTCTCTGTTGATGAACACCTTTAATTGATGTTAAATCTTGTTTCTTTACTTTTAAAATGATGAAAGTTAATAAATGCTCGTAATTGCTACTTGTAATATCCAGTAAATATAAATTTACATTTATGTCTTATTTAATATGTAACTTTCTCAATCTCCATATAATTGAAACTTGCTTAACTGGCTATGAATTGAGACAGTTTATTCATTACCTGTTGATTACCATCTCAGCTTGTATCTTCTTTTAGTAGCTGAATACATTAATCTCTATTTTCGTAGAATAACCAAAATCAGAAAACAAGGGCCATTTAAAAAGGTGTTTAAGTGAAAAAAATGTACAAATTTTTAATTTTTAATTTTAATACTGATTTGGAAGGATTTTTATTAGCATTATAAAATTCAAACCATAAACCTGAATCATTCAGTAGGTTAATTGTCAAAATTTAGAAAATTTCATAGCAACTTTAAGATGGTGTTATATAAGAAGGTATTGATATCAATAAAAGTATCAAGACCAGCAGGTTTTATCTTCTCTTTGCTTAATTATTTTGATCTGCAATAGATTATTAACCTTTATATCAAGTTTTAAAAAACTTATGCTTTTCTAATAATTGTTCATAAACTTTTCATTTTTCCTGCTATCACAGCTCAGAGCAATACTGCAGTTTTTGCCTAGATGCATGTTACTTTAGTCTGAAATATACTTAGCTTTTCTGAATGTTCCATCTTGCTTCTAACCTTGTTTATGTTCTTAATTTCACATGTAGAAAATAGATTTTGCATACCTTAACTTCTATTATTTTAAATGTATATTCTCTACATTTATTCAAATTTTCTGCAAAAGATTATCAATCATAACTTTTTATGAAGTCTTTTTCATTCAACAGCTATAGCAAGAAGGTAGTTAAATCTGATTAATATTTTGTTAGATGTTGGTAACGTCTAATAATTATTTTTTAATCGTTATATATAAGGTTTTACCTTTCAAAGTGTTAAAAAAAGGCACTAGAATCATACCTAATACTTCTAACCTGTAAGATGTAAGAAACACCCAGTGTTGGTTATTTTGGACTACTTCAGTCACTCTAGTGTTAAACTGACAGGTACCTACAGATTAAAGCTGTCCAGCTCCCCTAGAAAAAAACGGGGATGGATGATAATACTGTTTGAATGTGATGGAACACTGTCTATTGTATTCAAAGCTTTAATTCTTAGTATTTTAACATCTTTAACATTTTAAATCACCATTCATCTATGGGAGATTTCCCCCCCCCCCCCTCTGTGCTGTAGGTTTGAGAAAATAACTGGATACTAATTCTGTTACTTTTAAAAATATGAAGTAATTTGTGAATGTAAAATTACTGTTTCTCTTATATTTTTATCTTCATTGTCATTCTGGAGAGCCTGTGAATACGGTGAAATTGGTTAGTAACTATGGTTTGAATATGCAGGACATGCATACCTAACATATCTAAAGAAATTCTTTTTCCCACTTAATATTTGTCTCTCTTTTTATGAAAATAGATGGTACTTTACAACGAACATTGAAAAAGAAGTCTTCTTTTGCACATGTGCTTTGTGGGTTTAGATTCTCCTATGTCTTCTTGGAAAGTCTTTTTGATGCTGTGGATTATAATGTATTAAGCTAAAAATAAGATATTTAAAATTGGTACATTCTTTGTAAGTTGCTTCTTTAAATTTTTTTATTTTATATTTTAAAATAAAATTAAAAATATAATTTCATTTACATGTGCACATGAAAATAAATTGAATGTTTCTTTTCATTTCCCTTATCACATTAATTTATCTTAATCTATCAGTTGAATATATCATCAAAATTTATTAATCAGTTTACTTAGCTTTTAATTCTGCTTTCTAGACACCTTAAATTTAGAAATTGTGCAGTAGATTTTATTTAATTTTGAACTTATTTTAACTGATTCTCTTATATACTTTGTTTATGTAACCAGTCCTCATGTTTTGAGTTATATTTTTAAATATAGATAATAAAATTGATAAAAATTTAAAATTAGGGAAACCAAAATTCTTGCGAATCTTAAAAAAAAACCTATTATCAAATTGTTATTATTAGCTGTTATTCTGATAAAAAGTATATTTTCACCAATTTTCCTACAACTTTCAGTTTTTGTTTTAAATTGCTAGTGAATGAAATTTAACTATGCAGAGTTTAGAACTACTTAAAAGATGTTCAGTATTTTCTTGCAGTAATAGAATTTATGCAAGTGAAGGCAACCAAACTGTCAAAATGTTGATAGTGACGACATATTCTTTAGAATTTATTGTTCATATATTTCCCTTTTGAAATGTTGACCCTTTTGGACATGCTGGTATAATTAAAAAATTAATTTGAAGGGATTTAAACTTTTTTTTATTATTTCTAGAAATTATTAACACTAATTCTATTTTACTAGCTTTGTGAGTTCATCTAGGTTTGTTACTTCCTTCAGTGGTGTACCCAGGGGGGGGGGGCAAGGGGCCCTGCCTCCCCCCTCCCCAAAAAAATAGAAATTGCATTGTGAATATTGATTTTGCATTATAAATATTTTTATCCGTTCACCTCACTCTCCCCCCCAAGAAAAAATCCTGGGTGTGCCACTGACTTCCTTTTTATAGATTTTATCTTTGAAAATATCCCATATTACCTAAATATGTTTGGTACCTCCAGACCAGTTGTACTCAAACTGTTTTTCTTTTGGGCCACATGCATATGTTTGCTAGGTTACATGGGCCGCAACATAGTAGACTATATCTCATAGTATGATAATGTAAAAAATAAAACTCAAAACCTAAATGTATTTCAAGCATTTATTTAATTAAAAATTAAAAACATGATTTTTTATATTGAGACAAACCTTTGGCTATTTTAGACAAATCAGGTTATTTCTTGCTATGTACATTCTTCGCATATTTCATTTTGGAATAGGAGGATTCACAAAGATATGTTGAGGCCAAACAACGTGGACTGCAAGTTGTACAATTTTGTATAGTTTTGCATTTTTCAGGCCCTGATGTCCAAAATTATATTTTTAAAAGCACTTGCCTGATAATGAATGTGAGTCTTTCGGGCTGCACATAAAAGCTTGGCAGATTGCGGTTTGAGTATCTCTGCTCCAGATTCTTTCTAAGGTTATGCAGGGTGAGAAATGATAATTTTTTAGGGCTCTTGAATATATTGTCACCTGATTGCAAGAACTAGGTAACTTTCTAGGTCTAAGACATCCTTGTGGGAACAAGATTTGAAACTCTAAGGTGTTTTTCTCCAAAAGGGTTGTCACTGGTTTTTCAAATTCTGAAAAAGTTCTGGCATTTCATTTTCATGGGCTTGAAAGTTCGTACTCTAACTAGAATTTGGAAAAAACAGTTCTCAAAAGTTACGTAATTTTTGTAACTTCTCTCTTCAGTGATGGAAAACTCTTTAATCAATACTTGTCTTCTGTTAGAAGTCTTTGCTTATAAGAACTTCAGCCAAATGTCGTAGAATCAAAACTGATATAATGCCCCCCCCCCCTCCTCTCCTTGTATCACTATCATTTATATTGGGAGAGCCAACACACATGGTGAATGAGTAATGATGAAACTTGTTGGCCCAGATGCAATAGGTTTTCAATAAAATGCTCATAAATATTTAGAGATGTGTTAGTCAGAAATTACATTGTGCATGAACAAAAAGGAAGTTAAATTGAAAGCCATTTTCTAATAAAATCCTCACTTTGTCTTAAAAGCAATATTTTAATGCTTGTTTGTATACTTTATATAAAGCTTTTAAGATTAAGAAACAAAATTAAATTATTTGTTTATGATTTTTAATGATATATCCTGCAAAGCAAATTTTCATTCACTGTTCAAGTTGAGCATTCTTCAATTTATTTTTGCCTGATATGCTGTTTTTGTAGAGAGAGAGAGATTCCTAAATATTTCTGCAGATTTTCACTTAAGTTTAAATCTGGCACTGAAGAGCCATTTCTTACATATTGGGCTATTGTATGCAATAGAGTTGAAACTTTCTGTTCAGAAACATTATCTTTTTAATAATTGTCAAAAATGTTCACCATTTCCAAGATTTCAACTTTTCCCCTGAAATGCAGATATGTGTATACACATATCCACTGGGTTGTATTACAGTCATTAAACTCTGAATTTCTAATTGTAGCTGCTCAGTACAATTAGAAACATTTACTGTACTACAGTTTCACATTTTACCATTTTAATAAAATAAACTAAATTTGCATTCATAGGCAAATATTGCATTTTCTCAAATTAAAATCTACCCAGCATGTATTATTTTTTTAGCAATAGCTAATCACTTCCTCCATTGCTTTTAATGATAAATGAATGTTTGTAGCTATTGGACCATAAAATATTAATAAAATAAATTTAAAACTTTAATAAAAACAGTATTTATTAAAGTTTTTTTGGACAGTTTTGAAATGAACTTGCTTATTTAAATGTGTTTTGGGATTAAGAGAAGCTCAAGTGTTCACATTAATGAATTTTCTTCCTTTTTCAACAAGATATTTTTGTCATATGATTGTCTTTTTCCCCCCTCGTATGTCAACTTCATTTTAGAAGAGTCTCCCTTGATAAGTATTTTTATATTTGTTTATTATTATACACAAGAATAATTGTAAATGCCCTGTAAACAAGTTTAGAATTTTTTTTTTTTAAGTAAGGTATTAGCTTTATGATGTAAAATAAACAGCCTACTGTAGTAAATTTTCCTGTCTTAGAATCTCTTAAAAAAATTATAATAATAACAGTAATAATTGTGAATATCCCAAACTTATATATGGTTAATTGATGAAATGTTTAGATTACTTAGTGTTTTTATTTTGTAGGTAGGCTTTGAAACATTGAAAAAGAAGTGAGTGAATTTTTAGTTTATAATCATTATCATACTTTTGTTCAGTTCTTTTCCTCTCAAAATTTTTACAGCTTGACAACTATTTTAGAAAGGGAGGAGGGATTATATATGAATGCATAAATAATCTATAATTATTTCTTCAGATATGCCCTGGTATAACTACATAGGTGTATGAGTTTCACTTTGATTCTCTCACTATACAGGGTGTTTCATATTGAATGGGACAAAAAGAAAGCATACCTGTGAACGCTGTAATTACTTTATTTTGATAAATCAAATTTACAGTGAAACTATAGTTATCCAAGTTTCTATAGATGTTCTATGTGTGCCCCTCTGGTGACACGGCAAATATCTATGCGTTATTCTAGTTCCTGCCATACTCATGATAGAATATCCTTTGTTAATGATTCAAGCACTTCAGTTGCTGTAAGTTCTGGGGAAATGGAGGCATAAATACTTTGTCTTTAACAAAACCCCATAGGAAAAAATCACAAGGGGTTAGATCTGGGGATCTTGGTGACCATCAAAGCAATGGCATATCGTTAGATCCAGCATGACCAATCCAGCAATGGGGTAGACTATTATTCAGGTACTGACATACGTTTTTATGCCAATGTGGTGGAGCACTGTCTTGCTGCAGAATGAAGCTGGGAACTGCTTCTTTTAACTGAGGGTACAACCACTGTGGTAGCATATCTTGGTAAATACACCTGTTAATCAATTTTTCCAAGATGAAAAAAGGGCCAAACACACAACTGTTGGAAATGGCACAGAAAATGTTCACCTTTGGAGAATCACGTTCATGTTCCACAATACCATTTTGCTAGAAATGTGAAAAGTGGCTTCATCTGTAAACACAAGTCTGTTCAGGAAACCATCTTGCAAATTCTTACAGAAAGCTTTTTGCAATGGTTTGTAGGAAGCTTTTAACACCTGCAACATCTGAAAGGTGTATGGCTGAAATTTTAGATGTTTCCATAACACATGCTACACCGTTGTATGAGGCACGCCAAGTCCAGAACTCATATGACATGTTGATGTTATGGGACTTCGTAAGGACGTTTCATGAATTTTTTCAACCACTTTGATTTTAGCTTCTGGTCATCCTGGGCTGGTTTTCTTACACAAGCATCCTGTGTCCTGAAACTGCTTCACCTACCATTCGATGTTGTGGTGATGTGGTGGTTTTTTACTAAATTTTGTGTGAAAATGTCTTTGAACGACGATAAATGATATTTTGGTGTATTCCAAAGCACAGTACGCTTTCTCCTGCATGGATGGTGCCATTTTAATTAACAGTGCTTCTAGCGACAATTTCGTAACTGGAAGATTTTTTGCTGTTGCCAGATAAAACTTGTATAATTATAGTTTCAGATTTAATTCAAAATGAATCAATTACAGAATTTGTACTATGCTATTCTTTTTGTCCCATTCAATATGAAACCTACTGTATTTGCCTTTGAATACCAATGCTGTCAATTTCACTTTCATTTTAGGGAAAGGATAAATGCCTTGGTTTAAAGGTCAGGAGAAAACCACTCTAAACTACTATTATGATTTGAACTATACATGTATGATAACATAATATATATTCACCTTATCTAGTTACATGTCAGATCTTAAATTATATTGCCCAGAAAATGCTGGTCTAAATCATCTGGGATAATTGTAGAAGAATGTCTGTGTCTAGCTGAATATAGCTGAAAGCATTCTCTCAAACTCATATTTTGATTTGGTTATGCAAGTAAAATTTAGAGAAATTTGACCAGAATCTAATAGTTTTCATGAAAGTATAATTTTAAGAAGTTTCAGTTACTGACATGAAACCTGAATTAAAAGTACTGTATTCCAGGAAATTTTGTAAATTAATTTCAGTGTAAGAATATTTTTATCAGTACTTATATACATTACCCTACAATAATGCACCAGACAGCAAGATGTGATGGTATAAAGGAAAGAATACATGCTTTAATAGGGGACGGTTCCCCACATGCTGTAATTATACTAGCATTCCTTCTGGGCATACTTTCAACAAGGTTTTGATACACAGCTATGGGTATTTATGTCTATTCCTGCAGCAAGAATGTTGTCAGCTCAGCTGTAGATTTCGGAAAGTGTTTCTCTGGTCCATAAGCCTGCTCTAACTTGTCCCATAAATGTTCTGTGGAGTTTAGGTCAGGACTCTGAGCAGGCCAGGGGAGACGTTTCACATCCATATCTTGATACCACTGCTTGGCAAAGGCTGCAACATGACATGGAGAGTTGTCGTCCTGGAAGTAACATTCGTCCATTTCATAAAATTGCTAGAGCATAGGAAGAAACTGATTTCCAAATTGTTCATGTAGGCATCAGTGTTCAATTTACCAGGAACAACATGTAAAGATCCCAGGCCATACCATGAAAAACACCACATACAAGTACACAACCTCTTCCGAACTTGAAAGTTGGAATGGTGCACTCCAGCAGACATTCGCCAAACCCAAGCATGCCCATCTGACTGGAAGAGCATGTAGCGGGGCTCGTCGCTCCTTAAAACAGTTTTCCAGTGGTCCACAGTCCAGTTGCGACGTTGCAAACACCAAGCGAGTCTGCCGGCTTTGTTGTTGAAACTCACTATTGGTGATTTGGAGTAGTTTCTTGCAGTTCTTACAAACCTCATGCTTCAGGACACACCAATCCCTTTCAGTTAGTTTACAGGGATGACCAACGTATGCAATTCGAGTCCCAACTCCTATAGTCTACCACTTCTTCACAACATCACCAACAGTTGACTGTGGCTGTGATAATTCTACTGCAATTGCTTGAATAGACTTGCCACTAATGTGATAACCAACTATAGCACCTCTTTCAAAGTCGCTAGGTTCCTTCGTTTCAACATATTGTCACAATTTCACACAGAACTAACAACGTTACCACTTCAAATATCATATTTAACCTTAACAGGTCATGTGTGAACACTGGATTTGCATAAAAATCTGACAAGCAGTCGGATTTTATGGAAATCCGCTGCTTCAGGTCCATTATTGTAGGATAGTGTATGATGTTCTAGTAAAAATTTAAAACGTAACTTAATGAATTGTAGTAACTTTATGCTGAAAATATATCATGAGACATATATAACAGGATATCTTAATCCAGAACACCAAGGTGTGTAGTATGGGATGCATTGGCTATAAAACATCTGAAAATGGGAAATACTCAAACAGAAATTTTAGCAGTTCTAAATATCCTGAAAAGGTAACTGAAATAGTGTACCAGCCCTCAAAATCACCTAGATCAATTTCTGAGTGAAATTTGTGAACAAACCACTCTTTCTGTGAGTAGTGTTTTTGATTGAAAACCTCTTTATACTGAGCTTCTGGTGATTTATTTATTTTATTTTACAAATGCCAGTCATTTGGCCACTAGGCCATTAGATCATGGGCTCTCCCATATTTCAAAACAAAGGATTTAAAATTTAAAAGTGCAGGGCACAAGCCTCTTGTCAAATTATCATCTAAGTTTATACAAATGAAAATGTTCAAATGAAATGCAGTACAATGAAACTGACTCTCATAACTAAACATTAGACACAGTTCTCTTCACGTTACTGATAAACCTCTCTCTTGTTAGGAGTATATTTACAGCCTGTGTTAATCCATCACTTCCTAATAGTATAATAGCGAGAAAAACATTTTCAAGAAAAATAATAATCTGCAGATAACTCATTAGATATGTATGCGTATGATGATATAATATTATACCTGTGGTTCACAGCTTTTTTATGTCTGTGTCTCCCCTTTGGATGATTTCTTTTCCTATGCACCATCCCCACCCCTGAGGCCTATAAATATATGTATAACATAAGTAACCATAGTAAAAACGTTCTTTACATATTTTTTGCTAACTATCTGCATCCCCTCCTACCCTGAATATCACTTACACCTCCCCAGGGGCATGCCCCCCAGGTTAAGAACCACTGTAAACAGAATAAAGTATGAGACAACTGGGAGTTTCTTTTGTTTACTAAATTACCTGGTCCCTCGAAAAAAGGCTATTTGACAGTATCCTTGCATTACTATTGTTTTATATTAACCATGTGTTTTTATTTATTAATTTATATTTTAATTTAAGAAAAATAATGTATAATCCTTTTTTATGTTGGTTTTATTTGGAAAGATTTCCCCTAGACAAAAGTTTTTATCTTCCCCTTTTAATGCTTTATCTGAATGGATGTTACAATTTATCATGTTTAGCATTATGCTGATAGGGTATGAACACCAATCATATAACGGTGTTTAAATACTATTTTAAATTGTTGTATAGTATTTTTTGTTTGTTTGCTTAAAGCTTTTATACATATAGCTCCATACCATTTTGCAATTTTTCGCTGTCTTTATCTCCTATGTGCTGCACATTACTATTATTGCACATTATATCCATAGCATGTGCCATAAAAAACCATCAAATACCTTTCAACCATTTTTAATTTCAGCTGTAGAAAGCATAATCTTTATTTATGAGGGAAATCAGCTTAGAGACTTGGAAAAGAAAAGCATATTTACAATAACTTATAAACTTACAATGAAAGCCTTCAAAGTAAAAATAAGGATATTTTTATATGTTTGAAAGTTATTTGTGATTAATAACTCTAGGGCACATTTAAATTATATTTAATGTAAAAACTTTAGACCCTTGTGTGTATTTTTTTTTTTTTTTTTTTTTTTTTTTTTTTTTTTCTCCCCATTTCTTCCAGTTTCATATATTACCTCCCAAGAATTGTTTCTTGTCTCTAAGAATAAATATTACAAGAGACAGAAAAGTATTTTGCTTATTGCTTAAGAGGATTCTGTATGATCTAGATACTGATTGATATGTAGACTTTCCATTTTTTTTAAAGGACTATGAATTATTTAAATATCATATTTTATATCAATTGAATTTTATGTCATATGGAAATATTACTTAGGTAATTATTAGAAAATCAATACAAGTATTACAGAGCTGTTTTCTTTGAATATTTTCAGAGAGTGTTTGAATTGTATATTGTAATTTGTTTAAAATTTTAAAATATTCTGTTATGTATGATTTATAATTTTTTCTCTCTTGCAGTTGCTATGACAGTACTAATGCATAGCTGGTATTACGAAAAGAAAGATCTCAAGCGCTCACCATCTATTTTAGATGGCCTTGATATTGAGCGTGAGAGTAGGTATCGAAGAGAAGGAGCAAGATTCATTATAAATGTTGGAACTAAAATGGGACTGTATCCTTATTTAAAATATATATATACATATATATATATATATATATGTTCAGAAATTATAAAATATTGATAGTAACAGTTTTATATGCATATTTTTTAATAATGAAACATTTAAAAAAAAGATGTATATAGGGATTGATAATTGAAATTATATAATTCTAAATACTTAAGAACTATCTTAAAAAGTTTGAATTTTCATTACGATATGTTTGTAATCAATAAAAAGTTTATCTCAGTAAAATATTAATTTAATGAAATTAAAATTTTTTAAAAGCAAAAAAATACTCAAGTTACTTTAGATAATACAAAGAGTATAAAGCCTCTGGTTTTGAAGAAATTATGAACAGACATGTAGAGCAATTTTCCTATTAAATGATATTGGGTGTGCTGCTGTGAACAAATGTTAAAATAATCAGTTTTTAACAATGAATTATGGTTGCTCTAATGAATGCAAAGAAATACTGTCGGTTTCTGTCAACAAATTATAGTTTATTACTGAGATATGACTCCTGTAGAAAAGGGCCTTCATTATTTTAATCACAACCCTTTTTTTTTTTTTTAAAGTCCAGCAATCCAGAATAAAGATTTTTTTTCTCTTTATTCCTCCGCCAAATGTGATTGGGTACATGTGCTCATATACATATGAATTCTGTCAAATATTTTATTTGAGTACACAGCATGTAAACAAAGTGGTGGTCCTCCCCCTGGACAATCAGCCTCCCATGATGACTAACTTGGATCCACTCCCTAACTTGCATCTATATGAAGATTATTTAAATTTTTTTTTGTTTGTTTGTTTTAGACAGTTCATTTATATTTTCCCCCAAAGGTTTTTTAATTCTTTTATTATGGAAATTTGGATTGTAGTTTACAGGACATAAAGATAACATTCTTTTTCTTCTGGATTTTATTTTTACTTGTTCATAGTTTCCACTATAATAGAAACTGATTTATGCTATATACACTTTCTGTTAGAATGGTTTAATTTGCGAGTTACTTTTCTCTAAGTCACACACATGAATGGATTATCTTTAAATATATATATTTCTGTATATGTACATACTAGCTGAAAACCCGCACTTTGTTACAGACTATATTCAAATTAAATACAATGGTCAATGAATGCAATTAATGCAAAAAATATATATATATTTATAATAAATACGACAATCAATGTATATAATTGATATAAAAAATATATATATTTATAAAAAATTGTAAGGGATATTTTTAAAGACAAAATAATGTAGAAGAAAATATTCAAATTAAATGTAATAGGACATACTAAAGAATATAGTACAGTTTGAGGAACATATCTTTTACTGTATTTTAATATTTTTTTTGGATAATGTCCAATCGTCTGCTGCATTAGCAAGAAGAAAAAAAATTGTGTATTTCGTTGTTAACACGTGATGATAAATTTATTTAAAGTACCAGAAAAAAAACCACGTGATCAGCATTTAATAAATTAAATTCAAAAAATTCACCAAAAATCAGAAGATGGAAGTAAAGATTGGAAAAAGATTTCATTTTAAAGGAATTTTTATGATCTTTCTTGTGATATAAATTTTATAACCCTAAAATTATTATTTTAAATGCAAACTTTAAAAAAGTTACAAAAACAGCTTAAAAATTTAATTTAAAAAAATCTAAGAAGAATATTTCAAAAATCTTTCTTAGTGCACCCCTACACTATAAGAAGAATCGCCATGCAAAATTTCAGCCCTTTAGGTCCAGTGGTTTGGTCTGTGCATTGTATGTCAGTCAGTTATGGAACTGTTTTATATATATAGACAAGGTTATTGAACCATTTGTGTTCATTCTAGCATACTCTGTTATAAGCTGTATTTTATATGATACATTGCAATATTTTAGCATACTTAGTTGTATTAAAATGTATTTTGTCATATGCACCCTTTGATTTGTTTCATTTTGTTGAAAAAATATTCCTGTGTAGAAATGCAATTACTAAATTCTATGAAAGTTGCTTATTTAAGGCATGATATTTTTATTCTCAAATTCAGACTTAAACGGACTAGGGATTTAAAAATGTTTAAACTTTAAAAATGTTTTATTTGAAATATTATTTAAATGTGTTATACAGAGTTTAGTTACAAATTTTCCATTTGTTAGAGGCATTTTCTTTCTTTTACTTGGTGGTAATAATAATGTGCTCAGAACCCATACAGTAGGTCAAGTCTGTGATTTGTAATGCTTCCCATTAGCTTACCATGATGTTAATTTTGCTAGAGTATTTCTCCTCTTTAGAAAATTAATATTTAATTAATGGTGATTCTCTCATCTTTTAGATTATGTATTCTCTTGTCAGTTTTATTGTGTGTAATTTTTTTTTTTTTATGTAAATGAATAAGAATTATCAGAAATCATTTCTTAACATTTTCAGACGTTATGACACCATGGCCACTGGTGTTGTTTATTTTCACAGGTTCTATATGTTTCATTCATTCAAGACATTTCCAAGATATGTAAGTTTATAATTCATGTTTGTATATTATTTTGTATTTATACAATACTGTGTTGGCTCAGAGATTCACTAGCATTGGTATAAATGTGACTTTTTTACTTTGCTGCAAAATATAATGCACCTTTGTTTGGTTAAGGTAGAATAAAACATTTTACACAAATTCAGTAGGATAAGTCTTTTATGTGCTATTATTAGTTCTGAAATTAGTAAGAATATCTTGACATTAAATCACTTTATATTACTTTTAAAAGAAAGGGTTTGGTGATCTAGTTTTACCCTTTATTGAGTAAATACTAACAGGTTACAATGACCCTAAATTAATTCCTGTGAACACAGGATTTTCTTGTACATGCAGTGACCATGCATTTTCAGCCAAACTTGCTGTATGCCTTTGGATGGGCTGGTTTCACTTTTGAACTTACATTTAAAATAATTAAATTACTTCTTATTTTTTGTTATTTTATTAATTTTTTGTAGTTGTGTGACTGAATTCGTATAGTATTGTCATATATGTGTTTTGTTTCAGTTAGCAGCAAAAATCTTCAAAGGTTCTTTGAATAATATTTTTATTATGCTTTGTGTTTGAACAATTTGAACCATTTATTCTTTATTAAAAATGAAAGCTAAGAAATTTATCTATGTATGAAACAGACGACTCCTGAACTTATAGTCATTTCATCTCAGACTGTCACATTTCAAACAGTTGCTGTCAATCAAAAAGTCCAAAATTCAGGAATGCTGACCACATATTCTCCATTGAGCATCTTTAGCATATAGGAATAAACAGTTGTGCAATTAATGATTCCTTTTCAATCTTAATTGTTAAAAGTATCAACTGTTTCATCGGTGTTATTATAACTATAATATGTTATACATAATGTAACCAAAATATAAAATTAATAAATGAAACAATAAAATTCGGAAATTATATTTTTATAAATTTTTTATGACTTCAACTTTCCATGCATAATTTAAATTTTTTATATTTTTAAAAATATTTTTAAAAAAATAAATATTTGATTTAAATAAAACTGACTTTTTTCTTTCTTTTTTATACACTGCTTTAAATGATTACAGGTTACAGCGTGCTGCTGCCTGTTTCTTGCTGGAAAAGTAGAAGAGACACCTAAAAAATGTAAAGATATTATCAGAACAGCAAAGACCTTTCTTGCTGAATCACAGTTTGCACAATTTGGAGATGATCCTAAGGTATATTTTTATGTGTCTTCATAATTTTAGTTGTGCTTTAAATGATAGTTTATAATAATTAGAATTATTTCATGTGTGAAGTCATTTCATCTGTTGTTCAATTAAGATTGGCTTTCTGTCAAACAATAATCACTGAATTCTTTTATGTATTACTATTTAATTAAATTTAAGCAAATGTAGAAATTAAAAATTAAAAAATAAATTTGTTAAATTAACCTCATTTATTTAATCTGTAGTCAAGGTTAACCATTTTATATAATACTTCAGTATGATGTGCGCTGTCATCTATGGGTAAATTTTTTAATGATTTATGTTTTTTCTCCGATGGCACCCTCATATCTTTAAAAGGAGCTTTATTGACATTAATTTTATTTATAGTACTTTCTGTTAAACATTTCACATTAAAACATAATACTTTAGTATACTAATATTTTTACGTAATTATTTTTCTTGTTTTGAATTTCTTTTTAGGAGGAAGTGATGACTCTGGAACGAATTCTTCTTCAAACTATTAAGTTTGACTTACAAGTTGATCATCCATATGGTCATCTTTTGAAATATGCCAAATCTTTAAAAGGTTCTATCTTCTTTTTATATAAATATCTTTTATGAAGAGAAATAATTTCTTTTGTTTTTCACTTGAATTTGAATTAATTTCCATCTGGGAGACGTTTATCTATAATTTTATTTGACTAAGTTATGATTCTGTTCTTAATAAATATCTTACAACCACAACATTATGTTTTGTAAAGCTTGATTTTGTAAATTAATGTGCTAGATGTTTTTGCATATAGATTTTACATAATCTTTTTTTTTCCCCTACCTTACTATAATGCGCTACTAGGGTTTTTTTAGGCCCCCCCCCCCCCCACACACACACACACAAACACAAATTTTACTGTTTTGCATTTAATTTCATTCAAACTCTCTTTACTTGTTAGGGGGGGGGGGGGGGAGAAAGAAATCCTATTTATAATGTGAGTATTTAAAGGTCTCTGCAGACCAGTGGCGGCACCAGTCCAGAGATTTGGAGGGAGGGGGGCAACGTCGGTTCTTAGGGTTATATATATACACACACTCACAGGGTGGTCATAAAAAAACTTTGCCAATATATGGACCTCTAGCAGCCATTCCATTCAACCGTTTGAGATAAGATTTCAGATATAGTTATTCAGAGGTATGAGCTCGGGATTTTGTGAACAGCAACAAAGTGGTGCTTGTGGTTACGGTTATAGTTACAGAAACTCAAAATTTTGAATGCCAATGCCCCCTTTTTTCCATTTCAAAATGCTCAGCGCATGCAAAAACCCTAAATAGCATTGGAACGGTACGTGTATCACAAAAAACGGACGTGTTATGCACGCACAAAAAACAGCTCTGCAAATGGCCTACAAAAACACTTGAACTCCAAGATAGCCAGAAAAACTGCCAATATTTTATTTATATTTATTGATTTTTATGATATAATTTATACCTTTTCTGAAATGCAAAGTTAACTAATTAATGCAATAATTTTAAAAGGTATGGCCCTCCGCTTACACAAAGTAGCCCCCAGGCCAAAACAAGTGCCCTCCCCAGCCACAAGCTATTAATATTTATTGTTCATCCTCTGCATGTGATATTGATAAATTTTGTGGCACAGCTATAGTTTGGTAAAATATATTTGCTGCCAATTCGAGAATTTTTTTTAGTTTTTATTTATAAAATATTTCTTTGCAATTTTAGTGGGAGTCTTTTTCAGTTTTCAAGAAATTTTGTGTGATGCAAAACTAAGCATGCAGACTAATGCTATTTCCTTCAATTTTTATCTCCTTCTAAATGAATGACATACTTTAAAATTTATGCTGTACATATTTCAATTGGATTCTTTCTTATTTTTAGGGGACAAAACTAAATTGCATAACATGGTACAAATGGCATGGACATTTATAAATGACAGGTGTGTATTTCTAACTTTAGTGTAATGTCTTTTGTGGTAAGAAAGTTTTTAAAAAAGTCATACTGGAGAAAAAGTCTCTAATACTATAATCAGTGTCACAAGTTTTATCAACCTACTTATTCCTGTTTCTTCCTTAAAAGTTCATAATTTTTGGTATATCATGTCTTTTACATAGTAAGTTTTTTGTCCTGAATAAAATTTGGACTTGCAACATTAAGTGAAGGAAATTGATACTTTACCTGTCAGTTTTAGACGACAATATCTGTTTTTTTTTTAAATTTCTATTAAGATGAAACATGTTATTATTTAATTCATCATCATCACTTACTCTAGTAATATTCTTGTAATGATTTTGATGTGTCAGCAAGGGTTATCAATGCTAACACCTGGAAAAGTGCTTAATTGTGTTTTAAATTGAAAGGCCTGAAGTTTTTGAAAAATATTCTTATTTTCTACCAGTATTCTTAAGAGATGCAAGTCAGCCAATATGATATGTGAAATTACAGTAAATTCCATTTTGTTAGTGAATGTGCTAAACCACCTTTTGTCATCTTATCTTTTGTCAGGTGCTCTCAATACTGTAAAACCTTCTCTCATTGGATGATTTATGATTTCAGCCTAATTTGTAAAAACATTGAATTATTCTAAAAGCAGCTTAGAAATCAAGAAATGTTGGTTGTCTAAAAATAATCCTTCCTCACTATGTAAGCACAGATCTGCTGCCTTTATGCACTTATCGAAGTTCTTTGTTAGTGTGCTAAATGTCATAAACTGGACTAGTCAAGCTGAACTCTCCCTAATTGATGTCAGAAATTAGCTTTTTAATTAGAACAAAATTAATTTTTTGGAAATATTTTGCAATGGAAATTAAAGTTCTATGTTTCAGGTTCAGTTTTTGTGATTTTATTTTGAGTTTTCCTAAACTGTACATAATTTAAAGGGTTTTTAAGAATATATTTATTTTATAAAACATGTTTAATATGTATATATATATATGTGTGTGTATGTGTATATATATATATATATATATATATATATATATATATATATATATATATATATATATATATATATATATATATGGAATGTCCGGATGGACATCTCATGAAATAAGAGCATACATCGTGGCCGGAAAATAATAAAATCAGCTTCAGGAACAAACTAATTTATTAAACAGTAAAGCAACACATCTTACTTACTTCGAGCCAGTCCAGCATCTCTCACAAAGAGCGCCAAAATAGAATTAGGTCAGAGAGGTTGCCAGAATTGGCAGAGGAAGTTGGTATGTGGGAAGGCGAAGTGTTTACGCCAAGACAAGAAGGACGGGTTACCAGGACAGAGATGAAGTTCAGAATGGCCAATTATAGGTAGTTAGTAATATTATCACATATATATATATATATATATATATATATATATATATATATATATATATATATATATATATAGTCACGTAGAAGTGTGAGATATACTGAATAAGCCAACTCACTGTTACAGTCCAAGAAGTTTATTAGCAGAATGTGAGCAGTAAGGAATCACACTAATGAACTGCCCTCAGCCTGAGGAAAGTCTCTTATATACAACTTAAGAACTTTCTAGAAATAAGGTAAATTAGCATAACAAATTAACATAAACAGGAACTTTCTCGAATTTTTGAGAAAGAAAACCAGAAGTCACTGACTGGATTCAGACTGACGACCTGTCGGTCAGCAGTCCAGTGCTTTAACCATTTGGCCGTGCTGCTACTTGCAGTTACCTTCAGAATGTGGCAATATATATATGTGTGTGTGTGTATATATATATATATATATATATATATATGATTAATAAACCATGAATAATTGTAGGCCATCACTTAAAATGCATATAAGGTTCTTAGTTCCATGGCCATTATAATCTAAGGAAGAGTATGGAAATTTATAATTGTATCAGCATCTTACCACTGAATAATTCCTGAATGCACCGCAAAGATTTTTTGTAAAAATCAAAATAGGGGTAGCTGTGTCATAGTAGTGCGGTGTAGGATTGAGCAACAGACAGTATCTTCGTTACTCATTTTTCTGTTGAGCTTGTTCTATTCAAATAGAGATAACCATTTTCATCCTTGTGTCTAACAGACAAATAAAAAGCAAAAAAGGATATTGTGTGCAGGGTTGGATGAATTAAATAAAAATTATTTTAATTATGATTTAAATTTGTGGATTTTTTTTTTTCTTTACCCTGAAAATTTTTATTGAATGAGTATTCTAGTTATTGGCAAATATATATTCAACTAGAAGGTAACCCGTCATTTTGACGTCATAATACAAATAATGACGTCATAATGGAAAAAGTATATGAAAGTTAAAAAATATCCCGAATTATCTAACAATATTGCATTTAACCCACACCTTGTAAAAGCAAACCCTTTCATTATTTTTTATTTATTTGGTTTTTCATGCGATTGAAGTAGTAGACTGCCATCCAGTTTTTTACAGATCACTACGCGATATGAATACTTGAGCTACTTGATTCATTCACATTCAAGTTTGTTTACTTTCAGAATTCATTGCAAAAGTAAACAGATTTTTAAAAACTGTTAAATATACAGCTAAAAGCATCCAATTTGTTTTAGTTCTGAATGTTTTATAGAAAAATAGGCTGAACAAATGTGATTTGATGGAGAAGATATTAGTTTTTAAGTAAGAAAAAATTCTGATCCACATCTGAAGTTGAAATTAAGCCTAACCGGCTGTTTGTTTACTGAGGGCTTCAATTGAAAGATGAGTACAGCCCGGAAGTGTTATACAGAGACAACGGCTATTATATATATAATGATATAATTGAGTTGTTGCACATTCAAAATATAAATAAATAAAATTCTTAAAACTGTGAACTGTAGCTTTCAACTTATGTACTTATGAACGAAATTAAATAACTTAATGCTTATAAAAAAATTAATAAATAGTAATATTTGAAGATAATTTCCTCTTTGTTTGGTTTGGTTTTTTTGTTTTCTTTAAACATCTTAACTATATTGCAGAAAAAAGATTGAATTGTACTGTAATTTATGTAACTGATAATACTTTCAAGCTTTCTTAAAACTTCTTAGGTAATTTCATATGTTTAGGTATAAAAGTCATGAAAAACAAGTAGGAACTCTTGTTTTAAGTGTTTCTTGATACATTGTTAGATCCACCCAAAGAAATGAGACTTGTTACATTTTGCTGTTGCAGAGAATAACAAGAAAGATATTGTTTTTAAAAATTTCTATTTTAAAGGTTTCTTTTAAATTTTATTTTTATTATTTTTAACTTTATCATAGTGAAAAAGTATGAAATTAATAAAAATAGCAGTGAAAATCCAGGTATTTTGGGAAATTTGGGGGGAAATTTAGAAAATTTCTTAGTATTTCCTAATCGCATTGCCTGTATTGGATGTTTAAGTTTATATTCTGTTAAAAGAAGACTATGTGAATCCTAAATTAATTTTTTTAACTGAAAAAGTATTCTGTGAAAAATGCATGGTTTTAATGAAGAAAATGGGACCAATCAGTGGTTATTAGAGTTACTGTAGAAATGACTTAAGTTTGCCATTGAATATAGATTTTGATGTAACTGAGAAAAAATAATTAAAATGAAGTGTCTTTTCAGTTTGTGCACAACACTATGTCTGCAGTGGGAACCTGAAGTAATTGCTATTGCTCTGATGTATTTGGCTGGAAAACTTAGCAAATTTGAAGTTGTAGATTGGAATGGTCGGACAGCTAGGCATAACCATTGGTGGGATATGTTTGTGGAAGGAATGTCTGTAGAATTGCTTGAAGGTAAGGCTTGGTTGTGTCAGTAATTAGTTTTAACAGAAGGAACTCACCCTGTCTTTAGTTTGTATGTTGCTTGAACTATTTTTGCTGCTTCTAATATGTGTATCCCTTTTAATTTTTGTTCAAAGTCATATTCATATGCAGTTGAGTGTTTATTATATATTTTTATTAAGGCCAGAGAAGTATAACTGTAAGTGACATAAAATTTTAATTCAACCCTAGAAAAATTCTGTAAAAGTGCATGGACATAAGCAAATAAGAGCTGATTACCTGTGATAAATGATATTCCATTTTAATTCCCTTGTGCATCAAATTTTTTAATTTTCTTGGTTAATTTTAATTTCTCTCTAAAATTTAACAAAAATTTTGTTTGTTTGTTTTTTCTCCCATGAAAGTACATAAATGTTACATATGTGGAAAGAGCTTTAAAAACTGATAATTTTTTCTTCATACACTTATTCTGTTACTTTAATAGTTTTGGGATATTTCAATTCTAAATGCTTACTCCACCGGACAAAATGTAACTGCCATGTTTTATGATGTAAACACAGTGTGATTCTCACTAAAAAATGGATCACTGAAAAGAAATGTTTCATTGTGTGTCTAATTTTTAATACTTTTAATTCACACTTTTTAATCATAAATAGATAATTTAAAGATGTATTGATTTTGGGGGGATTTTTTGAATCATTGAAAGTGATAAAAAATTTAAATTCAAGTGAGCTGTGATTCGAGTGTCAAGTGATTTGATAGCTGGACGAAGCTCAGCTAGTGTTAAATATATAGAGAGTGCATCTCTAGAGCTGGAGTGTTTTCATCCTCAACTGCTCTATTGCTCTTGATTCTTTAGTTCTAGTCCATAATTAAGTCAGGAATCTTCTATACCATCATCATGCACCTATGTTAAACTTCTGGTTTCTTTTGATAAGTCACCAAGTTGCAACTAATCTGAAAAAACAATTAACTCTGCCTTGCCCTACTAGGAAAAATGTATAGATATGATATTTAGGCTGAGTTCAAAAACATAAATCTTAAATTCTTTTCTTTTATGTTGATGTGCTCCAGGGATTCAGAAATATGTCTGTGAAATGTGCAACACAAATATGTATAAAGGATTCTCTTTCGTATCACATTCATCATATTAACTTTCTATGAATATTACAGTTGAGTTTCAGAAACTTTGTTAAGTTTATTTTGCGATGTATTTAGGTCAGTTCAGTGATTTTCAGCTAAAGTTACTTTAAGTTTTTTATTTTCTATATTTTATAATTTAAAAAAATTTATAAAAGTTTTAAAATTTGCTAGCATTAGAATCATCTGTTTAAGAATTCATTAGCTCTTTTAATCCTCCATTATCTAACACCCCAAAACATCTGTACTGCAAAAAGAGAAATCCCTCCCCCCTTTCATCTGAAGCTTGAGACAGATATTTATCAATTTTAACCACATTGGGGGAGTTGTGCAAGAAGAATGAGAATCAACAATGAATATTCAACTGTATTATCTTAAAAATTTCATGCAACTTAAAAGCTGATTTTTCATTGAGTAGTTAACTTCAAATTTTTAATGATGGTCAAATTTCAGCATTTTTTCAGTCAAGAGCGAGTTTTTAGCGTTCAGCATTTTTGTGCTGGTCAAATTTTCATTCTCTCCCCCCCCCCCCTTTTTTTTTTTTTTTTTTTTTTTTTTTTTTTTTTTTTTTTTTTTTTTTTTTTTTTTTTGTGTGTGTGTGTGTGCGCTCTTACCTTGCTTCTGTCAATGAACTGATGAGAGATTAAAATTAATAACAGTGAATGATTGGATTGCTTCTCAAAACAATTATTTGCTTAGTAAATGTAGATGATAAATGGGTGTAACAATTATTGTTTCTAGGTACGTTTCTAGAAATGGTTCAGTAATATTTTTGAAGTGAATAAATGTACTAATTTCAACATTATAAAAGTTGCATTTATTTGAAAATAGTAACTTAAATTGTAAAATTCCTATAGGTTGTAAAAACTAGAACTGAATTTCTAATGAAGTTCATATTGTATTTTTACTTGTGTGTAGGATTTTTTTTTTTTTTTTTTTTGGGGGGGGGGAGGATTTTAATAGCGCATACATATAACCATTTGTTTGCAATGGGTTGTTAATACTAGATTCCCCCCCCCCCAAATGGGAAGGGGGAGGAAGTTCATTTGGGGATTTTTCTTGTTTAGAATATAGTTTATTTAAAAAGAGTTATTTTTGAGTTAACTCTAACATTTCCCATTTTAAAACACATCATTGTTTAGTATAAAAGTAACATGTTTGTTTAGTATTAAAGAAACATTTAAAATTCAAAGGAAAAACTGCTCTCCAGACCTTCAAATTTGTGTTAAATGAAAGGTAAATATGATTTGCTGCTCAGTTTGTTGCTTTAAAAATGAAAACCAAGGAAAGATCTAAATAAAATTAAAATTGGTTATTAAAATAAAATTGAGATTTTGTTTATTGATATAAGGTATTGGAGTCTAAATTATGTTATACAGTATAACTGATAGTGATATTTATGATATTCATTTATAAACTTTTCTATCATATGCCTAAGATATAAAAAAATTTGTGATACTGTATCTGATATTAGAAATGTCAGCTTTTTTTCTTATACATTTTGTTTTCCTTCTCAAAATAAAATTTGGGGATATAATCAGAAGAAAATTGCATCGCATACTAATTCCCTCATACTCAACAATTATTATTATTTTTTAAATATTTATAAGATTAAAATGCTAAAATTTATTTATTAGATATTTTGGTAACTAAGACATTTCCTCACAGGATAAAATGATACGGAAATATCTTGGATAAGGTTACAAATATATCTTGTTTAATTCTAGATCATTCTTAACTATTCTAGATTATCATAATGTTGTGTTCCCAATCATTGTCTTAGTCATTGCAGGAAATTTTCTAAGTCTTGTTTAGCTGACCCTATTTTTTTTTGTTAGTCACTTTTTCCTCTGCTTACCTGGATTTTATTTTTTATCTGCATTTAGGAGGACATTATAAATTTTTCACTTTGGTAACTGAACATCCAAAATTAAAAAGTAGGTCTCGTTTTTAAAAAAAAAAATTTAAAAAAATTTAATGAATAAATGAAAATAAAATACCGTAAAATCTCGAGTATAATACGCACTTATTTTTTCACATTTTATTCTGCAAAAATGAGGGCACGTATTATACTCATTAAAAAAAAAATAAAAAATAGTAGTTTTAAACATTGGATAAATGAACGTACAGCAGCTTTAAGACACTGTCGCAACACGGGGGCATGCGCATCTTCACTTTGTGATTCATCCACCCGTTTACTAAGCACGTATTCCTTTTAAACAAACTGAACCTACAATTCGTATCAAGTGAGGATGATGATGGCGATATATATTACGACGGCAACAATAATTATGACATGGACGCAACAACAATAGATGAGCTGTATTCTAGTGAAAGTGATTAAGACTGATAATTTGACAGTATTGTTTGTTTTGGATTAACAATTTAAGTTTTTTTTTCTACCGAATTTGACATTTTCATTTCTTTTTATTAAAAATTTTATTTATATTAAGAAGTATTCGTGCAATTTTCAAATAAAATATTGAAAAGTTATGGGTGCATATTATAGTCGAATTTTAATTTTTTCCGAAAATTTCGTGCAAAATCAAGCATGCGTATTATACTCGGATGTGTATTATAGTCGAGATTTTACAGTAAATATAAAAAAAAAAAATTCACATGTTGATAACAGGTAAATTAAAAGGGGGCCCCTTGAAAGACAGTTTGAAATGAGGTACTTTATGTCTGATCCTATAATTTGAAAATTTTATCATGGTTTGTAGTTATACAGTTAGATGTTACTATAAAGAGGAAAATAACCCCCCATTTTTTCCCCCTTCCAACCATAAACTTTGGTTAAAAAAATTAGTTTTCAAGTTTTATTGTTGAACTCCCCCCCCCCCCCTCAACAGAGTCTGAAGAATGTGCATTTAAATTAATTTTAACTTTTTAAGAGTTAAATCCTTCCCAGATGAGGTAACATCCACAGTTTTGTAACCTATCAGTTTCTTTTATACGTGTATATGTCAAAAATAAGATTTGTACTAAATTTGTTGCATATTTTTAAAAAGCATCTGTCTTCTGTACCAGATATAGCATGAAAACCTAGGTTAGAAAATTGTTACTTTATTAGCATATTATATTTTTCATTGATAGCTGAAACTGAGAATTAGTATTGTCATACTTTGAGAAATTATATCTACCTTGGTTTTATGAGTGTTTTGTAACTTCTTTAGACATTTGTCACCAAGTTCTAGATCTTTATTCAATGCCTTTACCTGGGACTCCTCAAGACTCACCACCAGCTACCCCACCCACTAAGTGTACTAGAAAGACATCTCAACCTGTAAGTAAATTATTTTCTCATTTTTGGGGTCTTTTATTTTAATTTGATTTCTTCCATTTGAAAAACTTGTGAAAAAACAAGTTATTTTATAAATTTTTGCAGTTGCCTTTCAATTTCATGTGACTGTTAAATATATCACATTTCTTATTGTTATATAATTTTTGTTTGACTAAATTTGTCAAATATTATGTAAAGTAACTTCCACTGTTCCCTTCATTATAATGAGTATGAAGACTCATACTGGGTTATTGTGCAACTAAAGAAGTGGTGGTGGTGGTGGTTAATGGATTAATATGTATTAGAATGTGATGAGATGTGAGTGATTTTTCTTTTTGTACTTGCAAAGACTCTTAATTATATACATCATTGACAACGACACACCCCTTCAGGGGGTTCACCTTCTTTAGGTAAACACGGGTGTCGCAATCCTGAGTTACCCCAGCGAACTATCTCTCCTTTCCTTTTTCATCTCCTCTCTTCCTTTACTTTTTCCTTTATTTTCTCCCTCGGTGTGATTTCTCTTTGAGGCGAGGGCACCTCATTAGAATCTGTTGCTTCTTGCTTCTATTGGGGTCTTTATCACCCACCTGTTTGCCGTATGTGGAGACCTGTGTCTCTGGAAAAGGGAATCCTGACAGTTGAGGGACATTTTTGGTATCTGAATACACTGCTTTGGCCCCCGCTTCAGGTAAACAAGAGGTCAGGGCCCGATTTAGAAAATTCTGGACTATAGGCACAACTCAGGATGGCCCTGACACTGATGTGGGCGTAAAATTTCCAAAATTGGGACACAAAAAAGAAATAATCATGAATCATTGTGAAAGTACCATTTTACTAAGAATTGGCTATTTGAAGCGTAGAAGCCTATACTCGGGGCATACCTCACCTGAATACAGGCAAGAAGCTAGAGCAGTATGATTCCACCATTGCGATATAGTTTGCACTTTTTCCTATTAACAGAGTTGATAAATGGTACATTTCAAACATAAACCATTAAAATAATGATTTAACTAATAAAGCGTAGACATATTTGGGCAACAAAAATGTGGTGTTTTGTGTATTTAGTAAATAATGCGCAATACAGCATTCGAGAGAGAATGTAACATCATAGAATAATCTGACCATTCACAAGTCTTTGTTTCCTTGGCAGGAGCATCTGGCATCTAACGTGGATATGGAATTTTGGTAACCCCGGGAATACACATCTGCAGTTAACAATTAAAAAGAAATTTTCAATATTATACCTATTGGAATATTAACTGCCGTGATTTGCTGTATAATCTGAAATGTTTAAATGCTGATTTCTTATGTCTATTTTCCACGTTATAAACTTGCAACTAAGCAAAACATCTGTCACATTTTCATTTAATTTTTAAACTGGGCAAAATATGGCTAACAAAAACTAAGTTATGAGGAGATATTTTACAGAGGATGAAATTTGAGTTTGGTGAAATATTGCCCTAGTTAAATCGCTAAAAATGGGAAAATTTTATAAAGTGTTGAAAAAAATTAAATGCATGGGATTTTTCATTAGAAGAGGTCATTAGTGTAGTGACCTCTTCTAATGAAAAGGAGGCAGGACCGGCTTTAAGCCGATTTCACCTATTAGATTAGGAAAATTTTAAAAATGTCTAAAAGAAAATTGTGTTAACAGATATAAAAATTATTCAGAATAACGACCAAACGAAGTGTGTAAAACTTGCAGATGTAAATCTCGATATGCTGGTTGTAGAAATGGAAGCATTAAAACATTCTTCCATCTTAATATTTCTGAAACCTATAAAAATTCTAAAATTCCTTGCTACGAATGACAGAGCTACTGGCTTTCCAAAAAGGGACCGGGAGCAGAAGCTTTTCTAGATTAAAATTAATTAAAACATACCTGAGACCAACAATATCGCCATAGAGACTAAGGGCCTGTTCACATAGGAGTCTGGTAGCGGAAGCGTTAAAGTACTGAATACCAATGACAAAGTAATTTGTCATTGGTAATTCAATAAAGTATTGAATTACCAATGACAAACCTCCAAATGATTAGCAACGAATTTTTTAATGCCTATGATTGGTTTATTTCCGTCTGAGCACCATCTTTCCTTTTACGCTTACGCTACCGGACTCCTATGTGAACAGGCCCTAAACAGTCTTGCAATACTTTCTATAGAGCATGAGGATATTAAAATTTGATCAAATCATAAATGATTTTGTTGATAAAAAAAAATTTAGAAATATTTATTTGTAGATACTTTTGTTCTGTAAATTAAATCTGGCTTAAATATTGTTTCCATGGTCTTATATAACCATTTTATGTTTAATCCCTCATTTCTAGAACCGACCACTTATATTTCCCCCCCCCCCCCCCCCCTCAAAAAAAAAAAGAAAGAAAGAAATTCTGTGAAAAATAGGATATGTAAGAAATGCCTCACATAAATCTAAAAGCTGAATTTGCCGAGATTCTGATAATAATCAACTCTGTACAATACATGCAATGAAAAAAAATAATTAAAAACCACACTTCAGTAGTGTCATTTTTATCATTTATCCGTGCTGTCATCGGTTTCTGAAAGACCATTTGTTTTATATTTGCATCAACTATTAATATAACTGGTCACACTTATTACTTTAAAGGAAAAAAAATTAGTGAAACAGATCGCGTCTCCTACAGGGTAAGAAAAAACTAACAATTGCAAAAACCCCAAATACCCAGAAATCTGCATCTATAATAATAAATTTTTCTATGATCCCGTATTTATAAAAGTAAACATGACTCAAAATTTTATTGAGGATTTCTGAAACTGCCTCACATTACTTTGGGAAATAAGTAGATAGTATGTAACACCCCCACCCCCCACCCCCCCTCTCTTTCCTTTTCACATATTTCAGAGAGCAAAAAAAAAAAAAAAGGCAAGGTAATTTATAAGAATGCGTGGTTTCTGTGAGAGCCACGTACTATTTGAAATCCTAAAATGAACCAAAATCAATTTTTATAATAATTAAGACATTTTGAAAATTTATGTTGGTGTACTTTAACATGAGAAAATTAGTTCAAACTGTGATGTGAAAACAAAACTGTCTCTCCCTTTGCTGGAAAGCAACTGATGGAAAATCAATCTTCAATAGGCAATAAAAAGCTAAATATGGCAATCCGCATTTTGTAGCGGCAGGAAGATATTTCCGTTGCAGGTGTAAATTGGCCGTTGTAGCATAAATAGTACTGTTAGCTTAGGTTTTCCCCGAGTATAGAACATTATCAAATAACAAAAAGCAATACAACATATTAACTTCATCATTAAAATACCAATACAATGCACCCAGAAAAACTTATTACTCCCTTATATACACTATAACATACATATGATGAACTATACATATAACTATACATATGATGAACCATTCAATCAAATTTGAAAGAATATATAAAAAAAAATTGCTATTAAAAAGTAAAATTTTTTTGAAATGTGAATTTGGAATTTTTCTTTTTGTCCTTTTAAAATTAAAAATTTTTGGGGGCCCCTAGGCCCAGGCCTAATGGAAAATCAAGCAAGAGGTACATAGGGGTTCCCTATAGTATCAATTGGCTGATCATTGACTTTTGTCTTCGGCTAGGAACAAAGCAATCATTCTGATTAAGAGTGGAGGTCACTTCAGGGTCGTTTCATTAGTGTATAGTTCTTGGTTTGCACTGGTGCACATATCTGCATCCCCTTGTTGGGCTCCATGGTGGGTGGTGCGACCGGGAACTGAATTTTAAGCCCCTTTATATGGACACTTTTTAAAAAAATCCCACAGTGAGGGATAAGTCACCAAAAGTAAACCAACATACTGCTTTTTCTACAACCTAATTCTTTATCATAAAACATGCAGAAGGAAACTTTAACAGTATCTCCCCATTTGTAATCTATAAATCAATGCAATCTTTACTTGGTGAAGTTAAATTTATCAAAAAACTGATCTGGGGACCTTTTAGTTGAGGTCTCTTTAACCCAAAAGGCTACTGTTCTTTCTACTTGTAACCTCTTTAGGCCAATTTCTAATTCTTGTATCGGCACACAGTACTTAAAACGTTATTTTGGAGTTGGACTTTCTCAACACACCAGAAGATGAGATCTTTGAGAAACCGTGAGAGCAAAATGTATGAGATCTTTGAGAACCTGCGAGAGCAAAATGTATCAGCTATTAGACATATCACTATACGTCGGGATGGGACGATGCTTCCTACTAAACACCTCATCTTGACGTTTAACACGCCAACCCTTCCAAGTCATGTAAGAATGGCTTAGGTCCATGCTTCTGTGCGACCATACATTCTGAATCCTTTAAGGTGTTTCCAATGTCAACGTTATGGGCATTCGATGGTTTCCTGTTTGTCCACTACCTGCGCTTGTTGTGCAGAAGTTGGCCACGACAGTGATAATTGCGATGTGTCCCTCGATGTATAAACTGACAGGGAGACCATGTTGCCTATTCTCAGATGTGTCCCAAGTGGTTATTTGAGAAAGAAATACAAACACTAAAGGTAACGTGCAATATATCATGCACAGGAACCAGACAAATATTTAACAGCAGAACTCCAACAGTCTGCGGCAGTCGCCCTTAAACCCATGAAATCAATTGCAACCCAAATGGAACTGGTCTTTTTTATGCCAATAAGAATGGAAACCAGAAAAAAGATAAATCCCAGGTAACAAAGTCACCTGCCAAAAATTTTCATAAATCGGTTAAAAATTCCACAATAGTATCTTCACCTCCAGCACGTGGCAAGAAAGACAGATCTTCTCCATATTCCTTTGATCAAAAAGTTGTTGAACCGAAGGCGTCATGCTCCTATCACATAGATGCAAACTCGGCCATTCCTCCAGACCTAAACAGAAAAAAAGTTGCCATCCCAAGAAAGTGCATCGGCCTTTTTAAGAAATCAAAAGATCCTAACTATATATTTTAAAAAATCACCAATACGTTTGCAGGATCGCAAAGAATGCAGTTGAATTGAAGTTGTATGTGTCGGAGGACTCGGACAATAATGTTGTTTTTGAGGAGTCCTAACTCCTCAGGAACACCGCCGCCCCCCCCCCCCCCTTTTTTTTTGTTTTTTGTATGTGTGTGTGTGTGTTCTGCCTTTTCTTTTGTTTCTATATCTTACACTTTTTATTCACCCTCGTGTATTTTTTCATACTCTATCACTGTTTTAATAAAATTCTTTCCATATCAGTGTTTTAATGACTCTTGTATTTAATTAATATTATCAATTTTTCTTTTATATTGCTGTTCTTTTGTCATTATTCTCGACTAGTTTTTTACCTATTATATACGGCCTGTCTTATCTCTTTTTATACATGACTTGTTAATCACCATTTATGTCAGAGTTTTTTGCATCTTTCAAAACCAACCAAATTTTTACATTATATCTGTGTGTTTATATGGTGTTTTTCCATAGTGTGACAGCTTTTTTTTTTAATCACTGTTTCATATGTATATATTTTTATCATAATTTTTAATCGTTTATGGTCTAAAAATGCTCTCATATATTAATGCTTCTTTTGGGTTTTACCATGTGTTTTGCACAGCATGTCCTATCTGGACCTTGCGTCATTAAACCCTAACCAACCAACCAACCGGCAACGACACACTTTGTAGTAGTGTATATTGTTAGAACGGTAATAAAAAGTAAGATGTAAAGAAAACTCGCAGAAAGTTTAACAGCTGTTAAACTCCCAACTAGCCTAAAGTTGTAGCTGCTGTAGTCAGATTTTTCTTGATATCTGAATTTGTTTCAGTTCTGACTTAAACATAACTTAGTGGTGTGTAGGGATCAACAGATATATATCTGAATAACTTTGCAGGTTGTTTTTTTTACACACACTTCTCAACCACATTCTGTGTAATTTCATGTATTCATACACATAGAAATGTTGTTATAACTTAAACATTACTCTTTATGAATGAAAGATTCATCCATAAAGAGTAATGTTACACACCATTAAAGAATAATATTATGCACCATTAAGTTATGTTTTAAGTCAGAACAGAAACATAAATGCAGATATCAAGAAAAATCAGACTCCAGCACCTAGAACTTTAGGCTAGTTGGGAGTCTAACAGTTGTCAAACTCTCTGTGAGTTTCTTTACATCTTTTTATTACTATTCTAACAATATGGACCACTACAAAGTATGTAGTTGTCAATTATGTATATAATTTGCATAATACTTAGGAAAGAGAGGGCTAATTCCAAACCCATTGATTGCTGCTAATTTTTTAGTTATTCTTTGTAATGTTTAGGGTTATAACACCTTGCCCAAATGCCATCTTTAAATGCAAGTTATCCAATGCCAGATACTAAACAAATTAGTTGGATTTTTGTTGCATTATCTTTTTTGGACCCAAATGAATGTTACAACTTTTACCTTCATAAATGTTAAATTTGTAGTTATGACTAGAAAATAGAACAATATCAGGGCTTGAAAATATGATTCAAAACATGTAAGTCCTTCTGCCTGATTGACCTTATGTATGTACTTGCATCTTGGTTCATTGCCATGATAATTTGCTTTCATAAAGAATTCTGGGAGCATTTTTGGTGCACTATTCAGATACAGGCAGTATTAGAGGTATTTTGATGAATGGTGTATATATTCTGCTAGATCTTACAGTGTGTTACCTTTTTGAACTCAAATTTTCACAATAATGTAACTTTCTTTCGGAATTTCATTGTTTTATTTGTAAAATTCATACAAATATTTAGTGTGCACACAGTGACACTGAATTTATTTTTTTTTTTATTCTGTATGATCAGAAATTTCTCACTTTTTTTGAAAAGCATTATACTTACAACTTTTCATTTTTACTTATATCATATTTGTTCAAAGTTTTTCATGAATAGAGATTGATGGATTTAAACACTGTTGGATTTATGCTTAAAGAAGCAATTTTTAGTACATATGTATTGAATAATAGACATTCCTTCAATGAATTATTAATAAAGGCTACTTAAATCCACAACAGTGTACAAGATTGGCAACTAGAGTAATAGGTAAACATCTGCAGTCCTTCAGCCAGAAGACATTAAATATGATTATCTCATGTAGCTCCAATCATATTAGTCCTACTGCATGCCTATGACATAAATCATTGTAGATTCATGAAGCCTTTTATTATTTGTTTTACCTACAAACTCCATGAGAGGAAATAGGCTTAGAATATTTTACTATATAAATGTCATTTAGTCAATTTTAAGTGTGATATGTTGATTTGGGGTTAAATTTTGTTGCGTCGTAAAATTTATGTTTGTAGTTTCAATTTTCTGTATTATATGTCTTAAACACTTAAGTAACAATTGTAATATTTGTACATTTCATCTTTATGAATTTCAGCCATCACCAGTTGAAACAACAACTTCACCAGCTCAAATCAAACCAAAAGATCCTCCTGTTGGACAGCCAATTCCTAGATTAGAACCTGGTGAACTGAAACGTAAAACTTCTCAAAATGATATTAACAAAGAAGTCCCTGAAGTTGCTAAAATTCCACGTATCACTGAGGGCAAAGCAATTCCTACTATATCTAGCCATTCACCAAAAGCAGCACCAAGCAGTATAGGTTCTGATACTCAACCATCTTCACCATCAACACCTTCACAGCAGGAAACTGTCAAAAACATTAAAGATGTCCAACGGGTGACTTCTGATCCAATTTTTAAGTCTGGTTTAACATCAACCAATCCTCCAACATTTGCACAGAACCCTTCTTTTTCACATGCTGAAAGCAATCCTCCTAAACCAATGCCACAGGTTGCTGTGACAACATTCTCTGTTTCTATACCACCTCCTTCAGCAACTTATACTCAACCAGCACCTCCATTCTTTTCCGAAAACCAACCATTTCCAAATATGCAACAGCCACCACCTCAGATATTTCCACAGCGTCCCCCTGTTTCATTTCAACATCCTCCTCCTCTGACACCATCAGGTCAACCCCCTCCTGGATTGCATGCTCCCCCTCCTCCACATCAATATCCACCAAATCTACCTCCTTCTGGAGTGCCCCCATTCAGTTCTCAGTTTCCTCCTCCTAGACACCAACCTCCCCCAAACTTGATATCTAATCCTCCTGCGCCTGTTCCAGGCATAGCACATCCTCCTCCTCCCCCTCCTTCCCATCCACAAGGGCCACCAGTTCCTGGTATGATGCGAAATGTCCCACCACCACCAGGTGTTCATCCTGTGCGTCATATGCTTCCAGAAAATATTTACAGACCTAATTCTGATATGTATCCTCCTGACCAGAGAGGTCGACCTCCAAAAGATAGACTGTCACAGAATCAAGACTTTGTTCCCAGGCCTCGCTTTGATGGCAATTTCCGTGGACGCAGAGATTCAGACTATGATGCACCTTTTCCACGAGATTCTGGATATCGTCGACCACCACCTCCTAACAAATTCAGTCAAGAATTTGAGCGACCCCCTCCTGCAAATCGCCGTTTTCCATTAGATCATCAACAGCATCGAAAGCTTGAACGTGGGCCTCCTCCATCTGTCGTGAACCAGCAAAGTGGACCAACAGGAATACCACCTGTAAGAATAACAGGGAGGTACTGAAAAGTTTGTTTTTCTTTATTTTAAATTTTATGAAAAAAACTATGTTCAGTAATAATAAAAGGATATTATAAAAAAAAAAAATGAAGTAATTTTACATTGCCGATCTATTTTAGCAATTTTGCTGTATGTACTGTACTGTTAACTTACCTGTTGATCAGAGTTGAAATCACTCAGTATGGTAATTGATAACTGAACTTATATAATTTGATTTCCTTTCACGGCTATAAATCCTTTTATTATAAATAATTTTGTACTTTAGAGTGAATTTTTATGAATAGTTGCTATTCATAAAATTAAGTCTTATTTTATTTTTAAAATTTTTTGTTAATGTTGTTTGATAATTTAATGCATTACTCATCTGTAAAATATTTCATGCAGACAAAATGCTGTATATAGTGTCATAAAGATGTGCATATGTGTTCATATTTAATATGCTTTTTAGATTTGAATGCTCATGGGTTTTGTAGTGACTAGTTTGACTCATTTCTTTCTGAAAAGAAGTTTTATGATATATGCCATAACTGATTTATGAAGTTGTAAATATTTTGGAAAGTTAACATCAACATTTTTTTTCAGCCTGTATTTTCCATTTTTGCATATGGAACAAATGTTTTGTCATTTGTATTACTGAACTAGCTTTAATTCTAGCTATCATTAATCCCTTAGCTCCTAAACATTAAACTTGTGATAGTTTGTGGCATATAATACATTTTTCCTGCATTTGTATTTACTATTTATATGTGATTAAAATTTTCATGTAATAAGAAGGTAAGTTACTCTTCCTGAAATCTTTTTGTATTATTTGGTTAACATTTTCTCATATCAGTAATTTGAAAAATGTCAAGGAGTTTGTTTTTTAAAGTGAGACATTTCACCCATTGCTTTTGCTTTCTCAAGAGACATATTTGTATATTAACACTCTCTATACGTGAGATGGTGTAATTTTTTATATCTCTATTTGTTACACTTTGGCATTTTCAAAAAACTATATTACGTTCTTTTGTGTATCGCCATGTGAATAAATTTTCTAGTGATTGTTGCTTTTTCAGCTTTTCTTGTTTGTATTTTAAATGTGCTTTTGTACAAAACTTGCATTGTATATCTGCAATTAAAGTTTCTATTTGTAAAAAATAAGCATCTGTTACAGATGCTTGTGCTACTTCCTGGTATTTTTAAGGATTGTAATATACACTGTAGCTTGCTTGTACAGCATTTATGCTTAATCATTGCTATAATTTAAAAGAATAAAGGAGAGTCACAAATATATTTAATATTTGGTTTTCAAAAATCGTGTATTATCAACATGTATTATCATCAAAGTTTCTCTAGTAAACTTTAGTTTTAACCTTTCAGGTTGTGATGGTAATTTAGTTTTTATTCTTGTAAAGCATTTCTGTACATGACTATGAGTTTATTGCATTTGTGATTATATCTGTATGGAATTAATTGTCATGTATGTTATTCTTATGTGACTTATAAAATTTTTATCAATATTCAATAGTTTTTTTGCTTGAGTCTTTAGTAACATTTTGAAAAACTAAATTTAATCTTAAATGCAAGCAAAGAAGTTTTCTTGTAACTGATGATTTATTTTTCTCTCTCTCTCTCTTTTGTTGATAAGAAGTCTGGTATACTGGCACCTTCCTCTGCAAGAATGAGGTTGTGTAACCAGAGCTCAATGCCCATATGTACTTAAATAACATTACCTGTCATTTTTAATCCAAACTAGGCACTTTATGCCATTTACAACAGAAGTATGTAAACTCATTTTCTCCTTTCTTGAAATTTTTTAAGCCTAGAAAAAATTACAATCGTCTAATCACTTTTTTTTTTTCTCTCTGGAAATGGAAATTCATTTTATAAATATGTTATTTTGTTATGGTGTATGTAGGATATTTTACCGTACTGAACTTTTACTAAGCTTAATTTGCTGATAATGATATTAGTGCCTCACTCTTTGCTTCAAGTATCAATTAGATACATGCACACACTTATTCTCCTTGACCAATATGAGAGATTTTTTTCTTGTACAAAAAGTTTTGTTTTAATTTTCTATTCTTTATTAAGAAGGAACAGATTTTCTTAAAAATTATGCAGGAATTCACAAATTCTCTTTCTAATATGTTTAAACATGACAAAAGAAATACAAGAAACTTGTCAATAAAGACACATAAGACAATCATATATCATAGAGTAGAAAAACTGCAAACTCATGTGGTTTTATTGTTTACGAGGGTTAAGATTAAATTTTTATGCCAGCATATTCTTTAAACATAAGTGGTAAAGTTATAATAAAATAGAAATATTTAACTGATGAGGCTTCAAAGGGAAAAGTAATTTAAAATATTTTATTTTATTACTCTGTGTTTTACATTAGTATGATAAAATAAATCATTATAAGGTTAGTTTCATCATTAAAATTTTGTTGTTCCATCACAGAACTTTGTTTGAATTAAAAGCATTAAATTCTGAAATCCATGCTTTTATTTGTATATTTTTATTTGAAAAAAATATTTTCTTAATGTGGTCTATTAAAATAATAGCTTTTAAAATTTTTGATAGTTTCTAGATGTTGATGACTGTAATATAATATATTTGTCTTACTATGATTTGTGTTAGAACTCAAGTATACGTAGAGTGTATGGTTATTTTTGGAGAATCCTTTTTTTTTGTTTAGTTTGACATAACTGGCATTTGAATTTAGATAAATGTGTTTGAGTTCTGGTGGTATGAGGGGTTAAATATTTGAATTTGCCTGTGTTGCTCTTCCAAACTACATTCATAACTTATTTTGTACAACCTTGCATTTGTACTTGAAATAAGTATTAGAAATTCCATACCATGTTTTCATTGTCATCTGACTTTTTCTTCGGTAAGCAAATTTTTATCAGCCAGTTTCTTATTTTTAAAATGTAATTCCTACATCTTTTGCTGTAGGATGGTATAAAATTGTGCTTTTTTATGTGTGTGTATTCGTAGAAATTGAATGCATGTATAATGTAAAACTTGGACCAACATGCAATTAACATGCAGGTAAGGAGTTCTTTTAGGGAAAAATAATGTATCAGTTTAGAGGAAAAAAAAAAAGATGATTTGACAATTTTCTAATTAGATGTATCAAATTGTTTCACTCTTTAAACTATTTCTATTTATTTTAGAAGCAACTTATAATAACTTTTCAGCTGGTTACACATGAATTGAGAAATTGAGGAGGAATTTATTTGTTTAATTGAAACTTAAGGCCTTTGATACCATCTTATTGATGTTAAATCAGAAGTCAATGTTCTCCTGTCAGATACCCCTATAATGACCTGAAAGAGCACTTAATATACTCCATGGGACAATCAATATTTCATAATCTATCTTATACTGGAGTCACCTACCATTATTTTACTAGATTTAAAAGTATCCCAAGCAGTTCTAACCTTTTGTGGCAAGTTTAAAAGGTCAGATTAATTTTTGGCTGAAACAGTATTCCCTGGGTGCTTTACTTTCTCTTTATACTGAGTATATCATAATTTAACTCTCTGCTAAATATTCTTGTAACAGCAGTCTTTGCTGAGCCTGTCTAAAGAAAGCAACTATTAGAATTATAAACAGTATGTTTCCCTCATTTTCAATAAAATTTAAGTATTTGAGTGAATAATTGCATTTAAAATTAGAATTTCTCATTTAATTATGTGTTACTGCACATGAAAATACTTTACACCAACCATTATGCTAGATCAAAGCATTGCATTGCAAAATCTTTTAAGTTGTTAAATTTGTAAATGAAGTGAATGTAAATAATTCTAATGTGGTAAGTGTATAGTTATTTCTGAACATTAAATGTATATTTTCTTTGCAGTTTTTGAATATTAATATCTGGACTTAATTACTGTATTGCTTTTCATAAGTGTAATTTAGTGTAAAGAAAAGAACCTTTATGCTATTTTTATGATCTTGTATTATTTTCCTATGTCTCATGTGCTTTGTTTGAAGAAGCTCAATAAAAGTTTTGTATTCAAAGCATTTAGTTGAAATATCGCATATTTAATGCTAGTGTTATTAGGTATGTAATTAAAACTTAAGTGTTTCATGTTTGAAGATTTGGTTCCTTTCAAAGTGATTAATTCTCCATACTTCCTCAATCCTTTGTTGTGTTATCAGTTTTAATGATTTAAAATTTTATAAGCATTTTAAAATTTGTGTATTTGGTCTGTATAATTATAATTTTTAAAAGCATTAATTTGTCAATGGGTTGTTTTCAGTTTAACAGAAAGATAACTGTAATGTTTTTAATGCTCTGATAGTCAATTTTGTTTGCATTCATACTTGAGAAATAATTTTCATCTATAGGTGAATGACTTGTGTGATGCACATTAAGTATTGCCAGGCGATACAGGCAAAATAATTCAGTTTTACAGTTTGCTTTTTATTAATTTTTGTTATGTGATTATCTTATGCAGTCTGTTCTTTACTATTTTGAAACAAGCTTAATTATTGAAGACTTTTATAAAAAAAAAAAAAATTCTAATAGCAGGCTTGTAATGAGTTATAAAATTTTTGGTTAATGTAAATTGCCTTCATGAAAATCCATTCATTTGGTTGTTGTTCTCTTTCCTTGATTTCTTATGATTTTGTTATCGCTTTAATTTTTTACTTATATATATACTGGTTTATTTTGGATTAGATGTATAGCTTTATAATAGATAATTTTAAATTTCAAAATATGATAAAATGTTTATCATAAATTTGTCCATAAACTTTAAAATTTGTGGCTATTCTTAAATTTTGCTTGAAATCTGGAAATTATGTTACAGGCCTGACTTTGTTGTTGAAATTATGCATTTCAGTAAGTTTCCTATTGTAATTTTTTTTTAATGGATTTTAACCCTTTGCACTCTGAAAATTCTTTGGTACTACTGTCTAGTGCACTTTTGCTGTGAATCTATTAGATGGAGTTTTATTTTGAAAGGAAAAAATTACGAGTATTCATGAATTAATTTATTTTTATTTCTTTTGTTAATCTGCCTTATTCTAATGTAAATAAAACATGAATTTTGCATTTTGAAATTCCTCGTGATATGAGACATCTGGAACATAGGACCTCTTTGGACAAGTGTTGCAGTAATCAACACTTTGATTCTCTGCTACCCTTTTCCTCTTTCTTTGAACATATAACACAACCCTACTTTGCATTTTTCTCATTACATGATGCTTGCCATTTGACCATATAAAATCCATAGCAGAGTTAATGTAGTTGTGGAATATATAACAAGTATCTCCATAGCGGAATATAGTATGAGTGTCCCTGTAGTAGAGCCAGTGGAGTTTATGAATTTATTATGAGTGTCCCTATAGCAGAGCCAATGGAGGTTTGGCATATATGAGTGTCCTCATAGCAGAGGCATATAATATGTTAATTTTAGTGTCCCTGTAGTAAAGCCAGTTGAGTTTTAGAATATAATTTGTGTCCATAGTAGAGCCAGTTATGAATAGCCCTGTAGCAGAGCCAGTGGAGGTATGGAATATATTATGAGTGTACCCATAGTGGAGTCAATGGAGTATAGAATGTAATATGGGTGCCCCCATAGTGGAGCCAATGGAGTTATGTCATATGTTATGGGTGTCCTTGTAGCAGAGCCAGTGGAGTTATGGAATATATTATGAGTGTCCCCGTAGTAGAACTAGTGGAGTGCATTGGGTTAATTAAATTTTAAAAGCAAAATGTTGCAAATATATATGTTATGAAACTGTATAGAAATGTGCTGCTTTTTTGTTTCTGAATTTTAGTGGAAAAGATAGTTCGAACTTGGATATAAAATGTATATTTCACTCAGAAAGCTATTTGATATATTATTAAAAGTTAGATTCAAAATTCATTGATGCTGCATTGATATCGGGAAAAATTCATTAAAGTTAACAATTACAGTAATACTGCCATTGCATTTGTAATAACCGTGATTTTTTTATTAGTGTTTGAATAACATTTTGTTTCGGTTTAGACATTCATTTCCTCTACTTTTGCTAGATTTTTATTACTTGTAAAATAATTATACAATCTTACATTTGATTTATTAGATGGCTGTGAATTACTTTTTCTATATTGTTACAGCTAATTCAAACAAAAATATGTGCTTAAGGACATCCAGTTGTTACAATGATGAGAAAATGTCTTTTAATTCCAACTTATATGTCAGTATGCATTTTAATTTATACTCATATGTGCTGCTAAAGTAGAAGGTGAATACATTTATTTATGTTATAGTCTTTCTAGTATAGTAGTTAGACAAAGGTAAGAGAAGGGTATAATAATGAGTGATAAATCTTAATTCTTTTATATAATTTTGTTGATAATATTGCAAAAATAACCTCTCAGTAGGACATTTTCACTTAAGCCTGTAAACACTAAAAATATTGTATTACTTTACCTTGTGTGTGGAAAATACTGGCTTCATTTATATGCATGATGTTTAAGATTTTTTACCTATAACACATGTAAAGTAATTTTATGTCCCACTGCCTCTCAAATTTTCACTTTTTTTTCTCAGAAACTGTTCAATCTGTATACAAACCTCGAGATATTAAATTTCTCTAAATTCTTCTAAAGAATTTTATGATAAAAGATAAATGTTAAGTTTTAGAAAATCATCGAATATCTGAACATTTTATTTTGGGGCCTTTTTCCCACTCTTAATTCGCAGAAATATAAATTGAACGTAAATAACACCAGATGAGTTTTGGTGTTATTTAAGTTTTTATTTTGGTGCGAAATACCACATCGCAAATCTTTTCTCGGCCCGATTTTGTGATAAACCGGAGGGCATTTTTCGTCCCTGGTCATATATTATTTTGCTACTTTCATATCAGAAATAGTAGCAAAATCTGTATTTGTTATAATTACCTTTCTTTATCATCATTTGTTAAAATTTTCGTGCGTGGCAATCAGTTCTTGATTATACATTTGATAATTTCCTTTTTTTTTTCTCAAAGTCGTCGGCTTTGCTAGTCTCTAAAAGCCATTATTTCTGCATTTTACCGCATAAAATTAGCGAGGCTAGCTCCGGCGAATCTTTCTTCTACATTGTCGTAAATTTGACTTTATCGTGTCTATTATGTAAAATAGCCTTTTATACAGATATTTCAAGTAAATGAACATGTTGGAAATCTCAGCGCAATTATTTCCCTTTCCCATCTTTTTCCATCCTATATGTGAATAATTATTTTTTCGTTAATTGTGCTTTATTGTAATGTTCCTTATGTTGGTAAACAAAGTAACTGCTTATTTTAAAAAAAAACTAAAAAAAAATTTACTTTTCAAACAAGCTTTTGATATTGGTAGAATTTTAAATTCTACATCGATTTTTATGTAACCCGTTCATATTAAAAAATCATCACGTGTTTTTTACGTCTGGCATCAGTCGGAGTCTAAATGTGCAGGAATAATTATTGGTGTCTTGATCAGTATTTTTTTTTTTTTCTGGTTTTAACTTATAAAGTAAAAATATTTATAAAATCTTTTGATGTATTGATTTTTTCTAAATACGATTGTTGAGTATGTATTTAGAATAATTTTTAACTTTTAAGATTACGTTTGCCGTAATACCTTTTTTATTAAGCAGATTTGACAAAAACTATTCTTGATTAAAATTAGCTAATGCTCTGTATGTTCTTGCATAGAATTTTAATATTTAGTTATTCGATGTCACGTGGTTCATCCATTTTTATGTCTTACTTTGCTTAAATATATTAAGGATAATATATACATACACACTCACAAACATGCACAAATTTTTGTATATCTAAAATTATATTCTTAGATAGTGCTTATTTTTCAAAATGAAATGCCATTTCTCCCCTTGTTTGCTGTTTATCTGTACGCGGCTTATCTGTTTAAATTGTTTTAAGCACTGAACAATAGCATAATGTTTTGAACTGTTAGTGGTGATAAAGAAGCAGGAAAAAATATATCAGCTTTAAAGGTTTAGCTGGAGATTTCTTGTTAGCTTGCTAGTCGTTGGTGAATGTGGACCTTTGATTGTCAACTGTATATTTAAAACAATAAAAAATAGCTATTAAAAATTCAGAATTGTTCCTACTATAATTCATTATTTATTATAAACATGCAATACTTCTTATTGTTTAGTTTAGCTTTCATATCTGGTTAAAGTAACAAACGTATAGATGTGTTAATTTAAAGTTTAATTTCTCTCAAGCATGTTTATTTGGGAAGAGGTTATCAGGTGTTTGAAATGAACATATGAAATACTATAATGATACACAATGTTGTATTCTTATTATAGTTTCTCCGACATTCTTAAATTGTTAAACTCTTCCTAATTCTTAAGTCTAATGCGTATTCTTTCTCTTTAGTTTTGTACCTTCCGTCCTTTGCATCATTATTTGATCTGAACTTTATTTTAAATCGCATAAGTTTACAGTTGTACTTAAGTATTTTGATTGTTGAGACTTGAGCCTGTTACCAGACAACTATCATTTTTAACTCTTCTCAGTATACTTACAATGTATCATAGCATGTTAAGTTTTTTTTGTTTTTGTATTGTATTTAATCATAATCATTTTACATTAGTTTTCCAGAAATAAGTTAAAGAGATCAGGCCAGCCATCTAAGGAATAATGCTTCATGTTTATTTGTTTTGCGAAATCTGGTTTATTGTTTGTACATGTGCAGTTCTGTCATTTTTCTACAACCGTGATAGTTTTTCTTGCCTTCAACATCTGTCGCGATGTTTTTTTTTTCTTTTTTAAAAAGAAGAGGATGCCAAATATATTAAACATGAAAGGCAAAAAAATTCAAAAGAGAAATTCAATCTTACAATACTTGGAGTAACTTTCGTACTTTTTTTCAAAACTACATTGGAATTTCTTTTTCTTTCGCTATTGATTAGTGTAAAATAGTTTCTGTTTTATTTGCATTTCAGTACATACAGAGCGAGAATTTTGCTTTCGGCATTAGTCAAGTTTATTGTACGACACCTCAATTTTTTAAGATGAGTGTAACAATTTTATGATCGCCCATCATTTATCAAATTTTAATCACGAAAGAGCAATTGGGAAATTTCTATATTTACATAATGTAGATAACATTTTCATAATGTCCCTATTTTGGGGAGAATTAAGTACGAAGAACGAAGTTTTCACTCGGACAGTTTTATAAAAGCGTTCCTCGTGAAAATCGCTTCAGTTATCGCCTTGAACATCGGTAGATTTCTTGTGTACGAAAAGCGAGAATCTATACGGCCCTTTCGGCTCATTAGGCCATAAAAGCTATTACGATAGCTAGCTTTAATATAGCTTGCATCCTCCATATCGTGTTCTTTCTGTTGGTTTAGGTCAGAGGTTCTCAAACTTCCTCTTGCTCTCTTGATGAGCGAACCCCTCGAAATGAACATTTAAGAAACTTCCATAGTTTGAATTTTTTTTTTTTTTTTTTTTTTTTTTTTTTTTTTTTTTTTGAGAATTTTTTTTTTTTTTTTTTTTTTTTTTTTTTTGTTTAGGCGGCCTGAATTTTTTTGAGTTACATTAGTGCTCGTTTACAACTTAAGAGAAGTAAAGTTAAACTTTTTTTTCTTATCTTTCATTGTTTCAAGATATTGAGGGCATACATAGTATTGTGAAATTACTATAATAAACAAAATGGCAGCTCCTTCGTCGCTGGGCGCAACTGAGAGCAGGGATGTAACTAGGCATTTAGGGGCCCCGGTTGCCCCAGCCTAGTTACGCCCCTGACTGAGGGGAGTTCGGGCTGAGCCTGGGCTCGAATCAGAGTCTCGCTTTTTGTGTGTTAAACAAACAAACAAAACGGGTAAACGTCCTCTCCTCGCTGCGAAAACTTAGTTCGAGGCTGTACCGGTCAATTTTTGCAAACGGAGGTGTTTTTAAGTCAATATAAGTGAAACTCCATAGAACTTTAGTACTTCTCCCCCCCCCCCCAAAAAAAAAAAAAAAAAAGAGCCACATTTAAGAATGTTTTAACTTTCTAAACTTACCTATCTTTTTAACTTTTACTGAGGCAAGCGATAAATATGAATGCAGGTGAAATTCTAGTTCCATTTGAGACCACGAAAGATTCTCTTTAAACTGTCCGCAGGTTAACTGAACACCGGGAAGAAGAAAGAGAGAAAGAAGAAAAAAAAGGTGTGCTCGTAAATGTGCACGAGGAATTAATAGGCATCCGACATTACTTCTCGCATTGGAGGTAATACTCTCATTAAACGCCTTCATTTTCTCGGTTTGAATTGCTAAAATTTAGGAGAGAAAAAAAAATTAAAGGGTACAGCAATATCTTAATGTCGGAGTATCTTAATGTCGTACAAAGCACATTTTTCTAATTTGAAAAAAAAAAAAAAAAAAAAAAAAAAAAGGCAAAACGGCTAAGGGAGCAACTACTAACCTTTGGATCTATCTACTAGGTTAGTAGTTGATCTATCGATCAACTACTAACCTATCTACCTTTCACTGGAAGCAATCGTCTTTAGACTTTAATCACTTTTCTCACTCGTTTATTCATCCAAAATCAATGGCGGGTTATCAAAATAATGGAAACACTGATCGTACTTGCGAAACTTTTTGTTAAACTTTAGGCTCACCTTTTGCTCTTTTGCGAGCATGGATTCAACGTGGGATAGATCGGTGCAAGTCCTGAATGTAAGATACTGGAATTTGGTACCATTTATTGTGCAACCTATGATCTAACCTGTTCTAGTGCTGTCGGAGGTGGGAAAGGGATCGAACCTTTTTCTCCAAGTGTTAAGTTGCGTAAAGGTCAAGCGATTGAGGTGTCCACAGTAGGTGCTGTCCTTCATCCTCTTCTAACCACACGGTGACGCGTCTCGCACGCGCCACGGGTTGTGTTGTCGTTTTTGAAATACGGATGATCATTAGGGATTAACGCACTGTAGGATGCAGGGGGTCATCCAGAATGGTTTCGTAGACAATACAATATCACGAGACGTTGAAAAGCATTAATGGGTCGAAGAGCTAGCATCAGACAGCTAATGTTGTGCTTGACAGCAAGCAGTTCGGGCGTTATTTTCTGTACTGTATCGTAGGTTTTCGTCATACAATCCGTACTAAGTTCCCCCACACTCTTGTGTGAGTCCACACTTTTTGCGTTTAGAGGCAACGTCTTGTTCATATCTGTACCGCGTCATTATCTTTCATACTGTGCCCAATGTTATACCAGCCCTTTATTCCGTTTTAGCTGCTGAAGCACCCTAAGTCAGTGCCTATCTGTAAATAGCTCGGATCCGACGTTTTAGCATTTGTTCATCGACATCGTTTGTACTGCTGCCGTGTGATATTCGTTACTCGTATTATACATCACTGTTCGCCGATGACGTCTTCGTTGCGATTTGTGTCCTTTATTTTGATAGTGCTTAGTATTTGAAATGGTTATTCTTTTCTAGCACTAAAAGTTTGTAATCGAATGGCTCTTAACTTTTAGAGATCTGCCTCGTTAGTCACTGATGAGCAGGTTCATTATATAAGCTGTTAGCTGTTAGTCCGTAAGATAAAGTTATTTCTCTTTCAGTGTACAAAAATATATCTCGCCCCATTTTGTTTTCCTTTTAGCTTCATCTGTGTGATGCTTCACTTCCTGTTAAGTCTGAAGCCTTCTCAATTTATGCCTGGACTCTTTAAGTTTCGAGTCTTAAAAAGAGCAGGATTTTGCTTCCCCGTCATTGTCCTCATAATCGGTAAAAAAGAAGAAAATAATTTAACTTTTTGTACAAAGGCCTTTCGATTTTTGAAGGGTTTTTATACAGGCTTTATCGTGCTTTACGCAGGCATGTTATTAAATTATGATCCAACAAGCTCGATACAGTGGATACAAACGGTCTGAAAATTTCAGCAGTGTGATGTGTGGAACATTCGACCTTTATCAACAGGTCGCTGAAACAAATTTAATTTGTACTGAAAGCGCATCACAATGAGGTGTTGAAAGAGAGGCTTGTCGGTTACTTCGTATTTGTATCATCATGTTTTGCGCGTTTTACCTAATTCTGAGAAATTCTTGATTGGTGTAAGATCATTATATCCGTGTTAAGAAGTTTAATAATTGATTTTCTTTGCGGCATTGACAACAGTGTCATTCGATGTTTCGTAAATGGCTTTGTTAGCCGTTACTCGTTTTGGCGGAGAAAATGTTGAGAACATTGTAAGGTGAAAGAATTAACTTTCGTATGGTTAGAATAAATGCAAATTGTATTGCTATTAATTATGTAAGACTCGATTAGAGATTATTAAAGTTGAGTTTTTAAGTAACTTTAAATGAATAAGCCCCCACTCCCGCATATATATATGCATCATTTCTCGTACAAATGGCATAAATTTTAATTCGCCGGGTGTGCTTGAAAGAACGTCCTGCTCTTGAATTTTTTTCTGTTAAGAATTGTAGCATTAACATCAGTTAGTGTTTCATAAATGGGCTGAATGCGAAATCGGCTATTAAATTAACGGAATCGCAATAAAAATTCTATTCCGTATGTATTTTATTTGTGTGCTGGATTCTGAGGTTAGGGGACTTTTATTTATAAAACATTTCTGCGATTAAATCTCTTAAAGATATCTGGATAATTATTTTAACGTCATCAGTTCCCGGTATTTGGGAACTGGCATAAATTTCTAATCAAAAAAGTATATGCGATTTACGGTGTTCTTTTTTAAAATGGCTAGTAGATGGCAGCACTGAACCGTAGAGTGTATGATAAACTGCTTAGAAGAAAAAAGTAGATCGCCACGAATTTATTTCCTGTGCTATTTTTCATTGAAATCCCAAAGTGTTTTCTTCCTGTTTGAATAAAGAAGAAGAAAAAAAGGGGGCTTAAGTGAACCCGCAATCCAAGATTTTATCTCATTTTTTAAAAAAAACAATTTCACGATCATTTCTCTGAAAGTTTTATTGATGTTACATTCGGTACCAGAGCCGGTGTTCGAATCCCACTGTTGGCCCAAATGTCAGTAGCGGTGTTGCAGAAGATGACCACAAACCTTCTCAGCCATGAATATGGTATCTTGCCGAATTCGCCTAGGGGATTTTCAGCATTTCATTGTCATGTCTGCCGAGAAACGTACAAATGAGAACAGTCAGACCTCGGTTGTTGTTGATCAGATTACTCATGATTATTACGATCAAGTAATTCAATCGAATTATTTATTTTTAATTATGACTATATAGCGGCTGTTAAATAAATACAGTCCTTGGCAGAATATATGAGTGTTTTATGAACCTGGCTCATTTTACTGCGTCTAAATACTGTTGTAGTATTTCGCCATGTACACCATATATCTTTTATACCTTTTCTCTGTCTGATTGGGCAGTTTAAATTTATAAAATGCGGTGTAATTTTGCAGTACAGTATATTTACCATTTTGTGAGTGAGTCAACATGGTCTTATGTATTGAGGGCTGATTTGGTGGCATAGATGCTTCCCCCCCCCCCTCCTCCTCCACATTCGCGGACGACTTATCATTCATTTCTAAAAATGAGTGTAAACCCTGTCTCGGAATTAAACTTGGACTTTTCGATATTTTACATTCGTTTATGCCTGGCTTCAGAATTGCTTTGAGAGACTTTAAAAAAATCTTTATAATGTATCGCGATTAGCGTGTGTTGAACTCATTGGACATATTTTGATTTAGGATATTTTAAAAACCTAACTCAACATCGTGTATGTCTGGAAAATTAAACTCCATATACGCATGCTGCCTGAACTCTTTACTTTAAACAAAGTTCTTTGATGGTAAAAAGAAAAGCCGAGAGAAGTATTTGCCGGAGGCATTTATTTCAAGATTTTCTGTGCTTATTTCTAATAGGTTGGATGAGTTCACATTTTAATTAACGATTTTAACTAGAGTCCATTTTTATAACCCAAAGACTCTCAAAGATTTAAATTTTACTTTTGCAGCTGTTCTCTCTAGTGATACACCGAACGAGCAGTGGTTTTGAGTCTTTGTTTACGTTAGGCATAACTAGTCTTGCACGTCATCGTTTTGAATTGCACGTACGATATCTTTGCTGTTGGACCAATTGGCGACGGAAGGCTTTATCAAGTACGCCTTCCCTGGGTAAACTGAACAGTGGCGTAGCTAGGGGAGCGGTGGGTGCGGTCCGCACCGGGCGGCATATTTTTATTTAGTATTAGTTGTAAAAAACCACTTGTTCAATTCATTAGTTTACTATTCGATTTCTACGAATTATGAATTACTATATGATTTCGAATATTTTTCCTCATCGTCAAGTCAATGTAGGGTTGAAAATATCTCTAAAAATTTTGCTCGGATACAGACATCAATGGTGCCGACGTCGACTAGAAGTTCTATGTACTACTCCGTGCTCGATGTTTATTGAATGCTTAGTACCACCGTTACCATGGTTAGAAGAGTAAATATATAATTATGTTTTGTTTACATATACATATGTGTACAATTTGTTTGTTTATCCAAAAGAAATGAAATTATTATTTTTTATTTATAAATATAAAATAAAACATATTTTATGGAATTTTTTTTATAAATTAGGTATATGTTTTGTCTCATAGGTGGGGAAACTGCGACCTCCGTAAGTTTCTTGTGGTCTTTATAAAAGTTTCATTTATAGGTATATCAACTTAAGCGGCCTCCTTTATTACTGCCTAATTTAAATATGGCATCCAATGGTAAAAAAGTTCCCCACCTATAATTTGTCTCAATTGCAATTATTTATTTATGTTTATTAATTTATAAAAACCACCAATTGATTGACTTAGAAAGGGCGGCAAATTGGAGACCGCCCCGGGCGGCAAAAGTTCTAGCTACGCCACTGAAACTGAAGTGTGCATAGTAAGCGTATTAATAATTTTTTTATACATCAATATTGGATGAAAAAGATATTTGTTTATCGGGAAAGCGGATGGCAAGCGTCCGGTAGCAGATTCCTCGGTAGCAAGCGTTTTCTTAAAATTGAACCGAAAATTTTAGCACTGAATAACTTGTGTGTGTAAAAACGAAGCTTTAAAAAATGTTGACGTATATAAATTTTAGCGAAACAAAATCAAATAATCGTTGTGTACCCCTGGTAAATTTGTTTCTTCCAATAAATGCTTACATTTATGTTTTTCTTTTTTCAAGAATGTTATTGAAAAATTTGTGTTTAATAGTAATTTTTTTACCCCACCCCCTCACGGTTTCCGTGAATTGAGCGAGTGAAGGCGGCAAGAAGACATCTTGGAACCATTTTGGAGGTGTGGGGGGAGAGATTTGTTAATAGTTTTATCAGCTGAAATTTTTTTAATGTAAAACCAGCTCTTGACCGTTTATCTTCACCGAAGCATAAAGCATTCTTCGCGTACATGGGAAGCTTTTTTAAACTTTGTGAATTTTTTAATTTTTTTTTTCTCATCTCGCCACTGAGCATCGCGGTTATGGAAAGTCATACTGAATATATTCAGTCTTGCTTTGCCTGCCGTTGAGAAGCTACTGCTTGCACTTCGAATAACTTTCGATCAAAATGAAAGAATTTAGTTTTTGAATATTTACACTCCAACAGGTGGTCGAACGGTTAGAGAAGAGGAGTCGGTATTTCGACCTTCCAAGCTGATAATAAATGTATTCTAGATTACATAACAAATGCCCAACACACACACATATCGCTCACTCCTTTCAACAATGTCATATCTCTCAAAAATCGGCGATTTTTAGTTATGCTTGTTTTCAGAATGCCTTGAAAGAGTCCTGCAAGATCGTCATATCTCACTGCTTAATATTTAGCCGCTAGAGAGCAGAATTAAAAATTTATTTTCAATACATTTCAATGTACTTTTAAGTTTTCAAATCAGTCTCCCGAAAAAATCTTGTTTTTTGAGATATGACGTTGTTGAAAGGAGTGAGCGATATACCATCTGTAAACCAGCGTGTACCTATTATCTCTTCCTCCGATTATATTTCCCGTGTTAATGAAGTTGTCTTTATGCATACTGCCAGTAAATATCTAACTTTAAAGACAATGAATAAGATAGTTTTAGATGTAATTGCTCTCTTTTCAGAGTATGCTTATGGGCTGTACATATGAAGCGTGGATATGTTTTCTGCCTCTACCGCTTTACATAGGAGGAGCGAATTCCTGGAAGAGATTTTTTTAACCAAAGCTTTATTAGACAAAGATTTGTCTTATTTTCACGTACGTATTTGATAGAAAAGAGAGCTAGTCATTTTATTGCTCGATTCATCATAATAAAAAAGTTAATTTTCTATGAATTATATTTCAATAGGTTTTACTTAAATAGGTTTTTTTTTTTCCCCATGTTTTTTATACTAACGTTGGAGGGGAAGATTTCTCTTTCAAGTAACATACGTATGCATGTATTGTTTATGAAAGAAATCTATGTTATCTGCTCCGATTTCACTCGTTAGATGCGCGCTAGTCATACATATATCATTTTAGTGTCTCTCTTTTCCTCCGTAAATTTCGACTTCCAGATTTGATGTAAAAATCTTCTGTAGTGAGAAAAAGGACAAAATAGGTTTAACACTATCACGGTATTTTAAAATCACGTCTCACGATGCAGTCCTACTTTGTAAAGCTTTAATGGGAGGCAGATCTATCCAGTGCCCGTCTTCCTCACGCAGTTATTTTTTATTGAACGTTTAAATAGTATGAAGTATATCGAACTTTTCGTTAGTACTTCTAAATCAATGATTCTCAACTCTCTGTCTAGGCTCTCTTTTGAATGACGTTCAGACCCAGGTGTAAAAAACGTTGCGGTAGTAAAATACATTCTACATAGTTTTCTACAAAGTCTTCTCCCCCCCCCCCCCCCAAACTGAACACCACTCGCGCCTTCCCACGGTCGAGCGCCCCCAAGGTTGAGAACTACTGTTTTAAAGACTCGTAAACGATTGATGAAGAACATAATTTTAATAACACGTGTTTCCTTCTGGTAAGCAGTTAGTTTTGTTTTTATATATTTAAGATTTCCGGGGTAAACGAATTTAGCTTTCGCAGATTTTCGAGTTTTGCGAATGTTCCGATTAGATTTTTCTTGTGATATGTCTGTCAGCTAGCAAATCACAATGAATGAGTATGAACATTCTATGCTAGTTGAGCCAATTCAGAATCTCGTTGGAATAAAATAAAGTCATTTTAGTCTAATTTAAACTTCAGTTCGGCTAGGAAACTCAAATCAAGAGGTTTTAAATGGCAACGCCCCAAATCGAATCTCCCCCCCCCTACCCCTCCTAATAATAAATCGTTTAAAAAATTATTAAATTTCCCTTTTATGTTTTCGCGTTTGTTTCTTATTCAAAAGAGAGCGTGCTATTCTAGGTTAATGTGTTAAATCGTCCAAAGATTATTTTTTATTTTATTTTATTTAGTGTGCGCCTTATTTGGATGCATTTTATACTATCGGCAGTTTTACGTCGATATTAAGATCGAGAAAATTTAAAGGACTAATAAGATTAATACTTTTTTTTTTTGTTTGTTTGTAAATTATTTAGCTCGCTCATACGTATAATTGATTACATTATGCTATTTAAAAAGGGGAGAGGTGCATCGTGTAAATTCCGTGTTAGGGTGTATATATATATATATATATATATATATATATATAAAAGAAGAGGACCCTTAAAATAGATATTAAATGGCCTCATATTTTTAACAGCGTATAAGGTGATTCATGTAGTAAGCTAGCTGGACGATGTATCTACTTTCGATAATAATTTTGATTTTGAAACGCGACCAGCATTTCGTATTGAATGAATGAAGGTGGCGGCTCAAAACAAAAAGAGTTCGAATTCGATCGCACTAGCATCGGGACTATTTTAGTTCCCGATTTCAGTTTTTGGGATGTGCATTCACTGTGAATGACCTTGAGACAAATTTCGGTGGAAGGCGCTCGACAATGCACGATTGAAAATGTTTTCCCTGCGAATCGCCGATTTGAGCTGAGTTGATCTAAAAGGAGGCTGTGGACTGAGCTTGCTACTCCAGCGTTCATTTGTATGTTTGTAAAATGCAACCAAGATCAGAACCACACGTGCTCAAGAAAATTCAGTAACATGCTTTTGAATCAAGAAGTCTGCATTGGATGTATCGATTGCTTCATGGCTTTGCTTTGTGTCGACTTGAATTCAAATTCATTCTCTAAAATCTCCCCTTGCATGCAGTAGCCCGATTGGATTCGTTCAGCTCCAGAAAATGTTTCCAGCGAATGTTGACTTTGGATTGAAAGAATGTTTAAAAAAATAAAATGTTATTGTACACTGTCTTGGAGAAAAGCATTTTTAACTGGGATATCTTTTTCATTCTTTAAAAGAAACGTCAATTCTAATTTTAATGATGTTCTTGATTAAAAATTAGGTTTATATGGAGCAACAAAAATTTTCATAGAACGCAAAAATAGTATTGTAATATATATTTTTAAATTTCAACATAAGTACAATTTACAAATATAATAAGTTAAAAAATTATGTATAGTATTATTTTATTCTTTGGCATATTTCTCATTTGCGTGAATTTTTTTTAGTAAATTGCTGTCGTTGTTTAAAAGGCATAAAATTTTCCACAAGAATTTGTTAAATTATATTTCATACATAAAATGGCTTTCAAAGTCTCAACACTTAATTGTGATTTTTCTGATGTCCACACTTTATTTACCGTAGATTAAACGCGTTCAGTCGTAGCATGGTAAGGACAGCGCTTATTCCCCAATTTTTAGTGCATTATTGTATGGAACATGGTTTGTTTCAAAATTCGAATTCTAACAACTGATCAACAATGCGAACTTTGATAAGCAGTTCTCGATAATCAGTTCGACAATTATTTGTTATTATTAAAGTTTAGCATTATAAAATTAGCAAAAATAATATAAAACTCATATACTGGCTAAATAGCCACATGGCCGCCGAAAACCGTATATTCCCTTTCCGTTCTCCCGCCGTTCCCTAGCTTGTCGTGCATTCTTTCCAAAAATCTGGACTTTTTTAAAACGTCTCGGGACGCGGGACAAATTGTTAAAATCGGAACTGTCCCGCCGAAAGCGGGACGTCTGGTCACCTAACCCTAGGATAACGGGGAGCTGAGCGAATCCAATAGGACTATTACGCAATAGCCATCATTCCTGGAATCCTTCGCATGAGCTTTAATACCCTGGCCAGTATTAGGACTCGAGACCGTTAGGAAGTGTACCCAAACATGTGATCAATTTGTGCCCGCAGCAGGACGTCAAAGTGGCGACTGCTCTCGGATTCGTTGCACGAATATGCTATCTTATCCCCATATGCTATCTTATGATTCAGCTGTTACCGACAAATGGATTGTGCTTCGCTAGTGATGGTTCACGCTAAGGTTCCTGTAGACTCGTTCCTAGCTAGTTTTACCTTTATCATTTTTCCATCTTGGAAAACTCGCAGAATGGAAGGAGGGGCCATATATCAGGTGATAGGTTGTCTAGTCATTTTAGTTTTGTTTTTTCGGAAATAGAAATAAGGGATTTCTTTCGTGGGAGAGGGCTGCCCCAGGATTTCTCAAAATAGAAATTTTACCATGTGAGAAATAATGAAACTGGCTAGTGACGTCGTGAAAAAGAACAAATCGTTTCGTGGACATAATTCAGAGAATTGTGAAAGTCGATTCCGTGGAGAAAACGATTGTTGATAATAAAAACGTGTGTATCATAATTCTCTTTGTGGAGGGTTATGAAGTTTTTAGCGTGACATTTTGTGGTGGGAGTGAGATATGTAATTCTCTCTCACTCGTGAAAAAAAAAACTAAAGTTATATATTTTTTTTTGTTTTTGTTTATTTCTGTGTGATCTTTTAGGGAGAACAGTCATACTTTCATGTCATCCTGTGTTATTGTAGATTATGGTGGCCATTTTGAACCCTCCAAAAAGGACTCAGCCACAATGTATATATATATATATGTATATGTATGTATGTATGTATGTATGTATATATATATATATATGTGTGTGTGTGTGTGTGTGTGTATATATATATATATATATATATATGTGTGTGTGTATCTTTACTTCGTAATAGCCAAATTACAAAAATTACAAATTATAGTACTTCACAGATTAATTAATCATATCTCAAGTCTGATTTAATTTAAATCAAACATGTTTTATGATGAATTGAAATATACAAAAAGCTGTAGAAAATACACCTAAAAGAGTTTGTCAAATATCACCATAATGGTATGAATGACATTTTGTGGATATTTTTTTTCTAAAATGAATTTTTAATATGTGGTGTATATACTACTTACATGCATTCATTTAGTCCTTGTGGTGACACAGAACAGAATGCCCAAAAGCAGGATTGTCCATCCTAAAGCAGGGCTTTGGATGGACAGACCACTAGATTGTAGGTGTGAAAAAAATTAATTTGTATCAGGCAACTAGTATTAAAATTTATGTAGAGGACCATAGAAATTGAGTCAATTATAATCTTACTTATAATCCAACAAATAAATGTGGCAGGGTCACCAATGCTCAGTAAACAATTGATTTCATTGCCCTTTGTGTTAGGGTAATCTTTTTTCATAATTAAAAGGTTCTTATAATGTCACAAACATAATGTGTAAAATTTTGATACTGTAGATGAGGGGTGGTGTACTAAGAAATGAACAGTTTGATCTGTATAACTGAGTGTTTTGTAAAATTAAAAACGTTATGTATTCTGTGATGGAGACATTCTTCATGAACAGTTCAAGCATTTGTCTATAGAAATATTCTTCAATTCACCCACTGCAGCTTTACAAAACATAGCTTCTTTGTCAGGTGTCCTATATTCTCCAAGTCTGGCTGTAACCTTATTAAAAAAGGAGTGTATACTCTTTCAGTAAGAGAGATTTCTCTTGACTCCACTTACAGTTTTTTTATGTGTATACCTGTATTTTTGGTTAATGAGTATAAGTATCTGCATAATACATTCCAGGACCCATCTGTTTTGTTTGTTCAATCAAAATGTTAAGTTTCTTATAGGTTTTAGGAATGAATATTTAAATAAAACATGCAATGATGCTTTCTAGATTTTGTACATTTATGAAATTTAGCCTATGGATATTACCGTTAAAAGTTATTTTTAAAATTTTATCAATCTGATCTGCATTATGAATTTTTATATTATCATACATGACTTTATATTAAATAAGATGTCAGAAATAATGTTAAAATGTGAAACAATATTTCTGAAAGGCCTTTTTCCACTCATATCAATGGAGAAGTCCAGTTGATGAAGAATACCAGATCCAGCAAGGTGGGTTATTTCTTGGGCCCGCAGGCAAGCAAGCCTAAAAGATCTACAATCTCACTGAGGAAATTTTTTCCAGGGCTTAGGCAGTGTCAGCTCACAGTTCTTTAGAGAAATACACCTGACGCCTGATTATTTTGATGTCTTTGTCCTTATAGTTATGCATATGATTTGTGCTACAGAAGATAATTACCCATCTATCAAAAAAGGTTATTTCATTTGTAGAGTCCTTTGTTCAGTGCTGGATACAGTACTGTTACATTACTCCTCTTTATTATTGTTTGCATTGCCTTTAACAAGATTTTAAAAGTTGTTATCCATGATTATTCTTGTGATTTACCTAATCTGATGTCAGATTATTTAGTGCAATTTTATTTTGTTTTATCTTGATCTTTAATTTGAGGCATCTTTATGTATGTTATATTTTACTTCTCAGGTGTTAAGTGTGTCAAAATTATTTCTTAAAGGTGTAAAAAAAAAAAAAAAAAAAAAAAGTAATGCAGATTATATTTTAATGATAATTTTTTTGTTTTGCTTCCTTTGATCATTTATAACCCTAGTAATAGCTTTATGAATTTCTGAATGCCAAACAGTATTTTATTGTTTGTTACATATTTTTTTCTTTTTCTGTGATATCAATTGATCAGTATTTCTTCTCTCTCTCCCTCACAGCCAATGAATCCTTTGTTATTATCGTTCATCATTCCAGGACCAGAGGATTTTCTTCAGACCTCAGGACACATCTCCAAAAGTTAAGAGTTTGTTTTATAAGGTGGCTTCAACTGTGTTGAAGAAGCTTACAAATGTAGTGCTTCAAGTTTTTATACAGTGCAGTCAATGTAAACATGACTGTCTTTTTATGATCATTTTTCAGCTATTTTCACTGTGTAACTTGTATGTTGTTGAACATTTTTGTGTGAACTGTTGTTGATAATTTGTTATGAATGCCCAAATTCTTGGTCAGACATCCATCTAGCAACTTATTGTACTTTACAAATCATTTTTGCCAGAATTGAGAGACAGGCATGTATGAAGTGAATGAATGAATTTATGAAAGCCAGAATTAATTACAGTAATGCTTGTGCATGTTTTATGCGAAGTGGGTATTGAACAAATGGTTCAGTATATATCAGCTTCATATCCCCATAATGAAAAAAAAACAAATAAAAAATCCAACAGAGATAGATAAAAGTAATACGAATATTGACAAAAACAAACAGAAATCAAGCACTCTGGGCATCCACGCACCAACAGCAAGATTCTGTATAAGTGCCGGAACTGAACCATAAAACAACATAGAGGTAACCGACAGGTCTCGTCATCAGGGAGACTAACCATATCAGTTCCTTCAAGGGGAACTTTCTGAATAGGATGCAGGTAAGCCCAAAAGACATCCCAAGGCCCGAGTCCCCCAGGGAAGCAATAAATCAAAAAGAAAATGAAAAGACAAACACAACTTACAGTATGGGCTCAACGCACCATACATGCAAGCACACAAATAATCCTAATGCAAAGTAAAAGATGCATACACACCCCAATTCCGTAAGTGACGGTTATGGCGAAACAGCAGCCAATTCTATCCTAAAAGTTACGTCATTGTAACATTATTATAGCGCCCCCACCCCCCATTACAGTGTAACCAAATGAAAACATAAATACTATTCTAAACATCTTTAAAAATCCCTGAGTCTAAATGCCATTTTTTTAAAACTTTTAAATTGCCAAAATTTTTAGGGAAATCGTTTTTACTTAATTTTTCCTCGAAAATGTTACATGCCTCCAAAAAATCCCCACCTTTGTTACATATGTTTTTTATTCTGTAAAGTTGTGAGTAAAAAATATTATAATAAATTTTATAGTTTAATTTGCTATGGAAATTGGTAAACGTAATAACCTCAAAGTTAAAATCTAGATAGTACTTTAATCTTAAAATGTGACTGGATTAATTTATGTAAATTTAATATTTTTGAAAACTACCTCTAATGGCTTATGTTTCTTTAAACAGATAAAGTGTATACCTATGGGAAATAGCTATTCTAGTGCATTTGCCAACCTATTCTTACATTTTTATGAAACTAAATTTCTTAACTCAAATAATGTTACCAGATTTAGATATATTGATGACCTCATAATTTTTAACTGCAACGATTTGGAATTTCTTAATCAAATCTACCCAAAGGAACTAACTTTAAACCGGACTAACGATAATAATCTTTGTGCGACTTATCTGGATTTAAAAATTCAAATTCAAAATAGAGAAATAAAAATAGGGATATATGATAAAAGGTTAGATTTTAACTTCGAGGTTATTACGTTTACCAATTTCCATAGCAAATTAAACTATAAAATTTATTATAATACTTTTTACTCACAACTTGACAGAATAAAAAACATATGTAACAACACTGGGGATTTTTTTGGAGGCATGTAACATTTTCGAGGTAAACTTAAGTAAAAACGATTTCCCTAAAAATTTCGGTAATTTAAAAGTTTTAAAAAAATGGCATTTAGACTCAGGGATTTTTAAAGATGTTTAGAATAGTATTTATGTTTTCATTTGGTTAAGCTGTAATGAGGGGTGGCGCTATAGTAATGTTACAATGGCGTAACTTTTAGGATAGAATTGGCTGCTGTTTCGCCATAACCGTCACTTACGGAATTGGGGTGTGTATGCATCTTTTACTTTGCATTAGGATTATTTGTGTGCTTGCATGTATGGTGCGTTGAGCCCATACTGTAAGTTGTGTTTGTCTTTTCATTTTCTTTTTGATTTATTGCTTCCTTGGGGGACTCAAGGCCTTGGGATGTCTTTTGGGCTTACAGAAAGTTCCCCTTGAGGTAACTAATATGGTTAGGCTCCCTGATGACGAGACCTGTTGGTTACCTCTATGTTGTTTTATTCTTCAGTTCCGGCACTTATACAGAATCTTGCCGTTGGTGCGTGGATGCCCAGAGTGCTTGATTTCTGTTTGTTTTTGTCTATATTCGTATTACTTTTATCTATCTCTGTTGGATTTTTTATTATGATTGTGTTCTAATAGTTTCCTTCTCTTCAAAATTGAATATTTTCTATTGTGAGTTATATAATTTTAAAAGCTAGTCTAAATTATTAAAAATCAGTAATGTATGAATCATTTTTGAAGTTATCCAAATTGTTTTGAACTATTTACATTAATCTTTTCTCTGCCAATCTGTTTGTACCATTATTTAGATGGTTGTTTTATTTATGGTTTACTGTACAGTGCAATGCTAGAAGGGCTGAGATTTGTTTTTTATGTAATCATGGTGTTTCTGCACTCAAATAGATTTAGTTTAATTCTAGTAACTACAATCTAAATTCAACATTTCTAATCCCTAAGCCATTAAGTGTTAAATGTTTTTTTGTAATATAGATTATTTTTGCTGTTGCATTATTCATTTTTATTGCTTGCATTATTGCCTCTAAGAAGTGAAAAGTTGTTATCCGTGATTATACTGTATTTTTTGCTTATATTAATAAATTCTTTAACCTTAATTTAAAGTAGTATTTTATGCTGAAATAAACATTTTTGAGCATAAAACCTATATTTGGTATTTAACATCTGAGTTTAAAATTTTCAAAGTAAAAACTTAGAGTATTATTTTGTATCTAGATGGATAGTTGTTCCAGTTTATTTTTTTCCTTGATTAGAACTTGATCCTGCTGGTAACAGCTCTGGTTTCTGAGAGCCTCTAGAAATACCAGATCCTACTTTCATGTCCTATTGAAATCTCTCTTTTTTTTAATATCGCATTAACTTTAAAAACCCTTCTACTCTGAACTATTTTTGTTCATCCTAATGAGGTCTATGACTGTCTTTAAGTTTCTCTGGCATTTCTATGCCTTTAAATGAATTTCATATATGAGGCGGTGAAAGGCAAAGTGGTGTAAGTCACATTTTCAACTTTTTTTATTTGAGGGCAAAAATGTAATCTTCATGTTCAATTTATAGTGGAATTGCAAATAATTATTATTTGCAATATCAGAATAATTATTATGAATTATAATTTGTTCAATTTAGAGTGGGTTTTTTGTAGTTTTTGCAGTAAAACACTTGATTTACACCACTTGACTTACTGACTTACACCACTTTGCCTTTCACCGCTTCATATGTAACTTGACAAAATATTGCATTCATTAGTTTGAGTTCTTATATTTTGATTCTTATCATTCATTATTAAAACAGTTTTTTGTTCTAAAATCAAAGGAGAGAAAATTCAGCCTTTTAAATTTTATTAAAGTAAGAGTAATATTATGTCATAATGCTAGTGAGAATTCAAAAAACAGTTTCTCAGCAGATATTTAATAAAACATCAATATTTACTTTGCATCAGTACAATCTTATTACTTTTGTTGTCTCTCCTATTTTTTATCATGTAACCATACTGTGCCTTGTACTGATGTACTATATGTTTGTAACAGTCATCTGGGCTGTAAATTGTTAATTTAGACACTCTTATATCAATTGAAATGTGATGTATATTTTATTATTTAGTTTTTGGCCAATTTCATTGTTAAAAAATTAGAGCTGGCTGGACTTTTACATATTGTAAACTAAAAATGCTTGTTACAAAATGACTCATTGTGTTTTTTAGTCTAATGATTGTTATAACTTCTAGTTTTAACTGACCTATTTGAACTTATCTGGAATGTGCTTCTCAATATTTTTGTTATAATTTTGCATAGCTTACTGTATGTCATCCTGAAGTGTTTAAAACCTGTCTGCCAATACAAATGATGTCAGATTGCTTTGGTTCTTCTGACAAATTTCAACTGAGTCTCATTTTTGGGGTTAGTTCGGCTAGCTGTTTAGCTCAGGCAGTTCAGCCTGTCACCACAACTAATAGGACCAATGATTGAGGACTTGTTGGTCATTAAAAAGTAATCATCAGTGGTTAGTAAGATATGTCAATGCTTCTGCTAAGGAGAGGGAAAAAAGTATTGTTTTGATAAGCAAACAGTTTTTCTCTTTGGCTTTATCTCCTCCCCCCAAAATTCTTTGCTGAATGATTAAAGATTTTTTATACAGTAGCTAACTATTCTTTCTTTGACAACATATTGGTGACAGGAGCCCCACTTTTTGGCTTCACTCTGAAAAAAGAGGAGTCGCTTCCACTCTCTTGCCATAAAAGCATATGCTTTGAATTATGCAGAGCAGAAGACCACAGCTAGGACTATAAAAAAAAATTCTGCGCAAGAAAAGAATCAATTAAAGATAAGGAGTTTTAAAGTTTGTGAGGCGTCTGAAAATGCTTACAGCCGGGGTTTCCAACCTGGGAGGCGCGGACTATTGACAGGGGAGGCGCCAAAACTTTTTAATAAAAAATCAATGTTCATACCATAATATCTATAAATAAACGAATAAACTATAATATCTATAAATAGACAAATTTGAGTTGACAACCATGAAAAAGAAAAATTGAGAGAACTGTCGTGCGATAGCTCACTAAAACAAACGTTTCAAAATGAAATCATAATTCAATTTTTGAAGAATCCTAGTGGAGAGTATGAATCTTTGTATTGCAAAGCAGTGTAAGTGGTTCTACCGTTTGTAAAGTCTTATTTATGCGAAACGGGCTTGTCGGGACTGGCTGCAATGAAAACCAAATATCGAACCAGGTTAATAATCGAAAAGGAGTTAGGAGCGGCACTCTCCACATTGCCCCCAAGATTTGATAAATTTTGTGCCAATAAACAACCCCCCTCGCATTAAATGTTGATGTGTTAGATGTAGTTTAATTAGTAATTTAATATAAAAATAAATATGCATGTTCGTATTGTTATGGCAAAATGATATTATCAGTTAATTATAGTTTTAATTTTTTTTGTAATAAAGTTATTATTTAAAGTGTCTATATTATTATATCTATTAAAAGATAGGGAGGCGCGGGAAAAAAAAAACTTCTTTTAGGGAGGCGTAGTAGCATAAAGGTTGGAAACCGCTGGCTTACAGGGAAGCATAGAAACTATAGTTGGGCAATATTTGCTTTTTATAACTTAGCCAGGGCTTTGAAATATAACAAAGCTTTAGTATTTTAATTATTTAATTAAAATCTGTGATAAGCATAAAAAAATCATTTGGTCTCATAAGATCATTCATTGATTTTCAGGCATTTTCAAAGAAAGGCAAAATCATCTGGGAAACTTCGCTGTGTTGTCAATAGAGAATCGGGTTCTTTTAAATATAAAATAATACTAGGGAGAAAATTTAGTGAAAATGTTACATTCAAGAATAGAGTTCTTGTGAAAATATATTAAAAGTCAAAATGTTAAAATACTGGTTCCTGTAATTATTGAAAGTTATGTAAGCATGAACATGTACCTGAAATAATGTATCACAAAAGTTTGTTCTATCAGTTTACTACTGAAATTCATTTTTTTATACTGGAAACGGGGTAGAGAGGGATAGGGCCCAAATCTTGGACCCCAGATATGTGCATGCTTTACTTAATATTTCAGCTATTTTGTATGATATTCATGTTGATTTCTTTTTTCCATTTCATTTACTATCTGTAAATAAACATTTCATTTTGCGTAAATACTTTCATTATTTAACTGATTGTATCATTTTTACATTATTTTTTGGTTTCATATATAACATTTTACACTGTAGTAGAAAACTGAAAATGTAGAAAATTTAAATTTATTCTTAAATTACCTTTTGAATGTGTGAAGCACCATTTATAATTTTAATTTTTTTTTTTTTTATGAGTTTTAGAACCATGGTTTTGAAATGAATCCATGAAAAGAAAGTAAGAAATAAATGTTCACAAACAACAAACACTGAAAATAATCTTTTTTTTTTTATTATTCACTCGGTCACATAGCTTTGTAGTCTTGCTGACTCCATAAAAACTGTTAAAAGGTTAGTGAATATCAATAGAATAATTCTATAATTTGAAAGTTAGTCGATGTCAAAATGCAAATGAGTCATTTCATAATGTATAATGGGTTGTCCAGGTCTTTTTCACATTTTAAAGGATATTTGTTTGTTTTAAATCAATTTTCCAGTTTCATGGTTTCACCCTAACATTATGATGCTCATGATTTTTACTGTTGTAGTGGAATTATTTTTTTGCTCCTTAGAGATTTTTAAGCAGCTGATGATGTAAATACACAAACTCATTTTTCGAAGAATATGATGTATGTTTTATAACTGAAAAATGCAGTTGCCACCTTTTTACATGCTAAACATTGCAGAATTGCTTTTAATACTTAATTTCCATAATTATTTTACTTGTGTTTTTTTTCTACGTGAATTCTTCATCTTTTGTAAATGTCATCGCAATTGTAAAAGTGATTATATTTCATTTTCTAAGTCATATAGATTTTTTTCAAGGGTTTGTTATTTAATTTTTAGAATACATGTTTATGTTAGTTAAGCATTTTTAACTTTCAAAAACAAAACGAAGCCAAAGAGCATTGTGTGCAGTTAAATGTGTGTATTTTTTATAATTTTGAAATCATAATTTTTGTTACAAACATGCTGTTATTGGTATAGAACAGTGGTTTTCAACACCCCCTTTCACAATAGGTCAGAATATCCCCCCCCCTTCCTAAGACTAACTCAAAAGGTACATTCCAAATAATATGCATATAATATTGAAAATCATTTTTCTCTGTATTAGTACATGCATATTTATTTGGATTATATTTAGAGTACAATTTTACAAATATAATAGCAATATAAAATGTTGATAGTTTTCAAAACTTGAATAAATTAGTTTTTTTTATTATGATATTCAGAACTAATTACTCAACACACTAAAGTGAATGACAACAGACTAAAAATGATGCTGTGTGTTCAAGAAGTGATTTCAATCTTTGAGATTCCATAAACTCTATCCAATGTTGCAGATTAAATTAAAAACAAACTACAATTTTACAGATTGTACATAATCTAAAAGATATCCGTCATTTTCGAATAGTCTTCCCAATTCCCCCTGGTGTAGATGATTACTGGGTTGTAATGATATAAAAGCAAATAACACAAATTTGCTGTACTTGCTTCTGTTTCCAATTTATGAATGTGACACATCTACTGTCCGACCACAGTACGAAGAACCACGGTTGGCATAGTGCCAAGACGATTCTATTCACGCTGTAGGTAAGGCTGTTGAGGAAGGAGGGGGGAAAGTCTCGTATTCTCTTGACATTCTTTAGAATCGGTTACTAACTGCGCTCGCTTGCTTTTTCCTCGTCTGTTATTTTGATTATTATATTAAAATTACTGGATCCTTTACCCAACACAACTGCTCGGAATAAGCCGTTCCGTAGTGATTTGAAACGTATAATACACAATGTAATTAAATTGTGTGATAAAGAAGCACTAGAAGGAAATGTTATTGTTCCACTTTCGCAATCCCTAAAGAGAGCTAGTGAAATGACCGGGATATCAATGTCCAGTGTAAAAAGAATACGCAGAGAAGCAAAGGGTGAAGAAACTCCAAAATTTGAATCTCCGAGGAAACGTCAGAAAAAAAGAACCACCGAAAACGTAGCTTTAGATAATTTTGATTGTGATGTAATCCGAAAATATCCACTCCTATAAAACTCCTATTTTTTTAAATAGATTTGCTTCTTTCTTTTTATTATTTTGAAATTATTATTCACATATTTGATCAAAAATAAAGTTTTAAAAAATAACTTTAAAATTGCGGACAAAAAGCAGTCTGAAATGCATTCCGTATTTCACAAACAAACACATCCGAAAATATGACGTTTTCCCCTATTTTCTAAGTAGACTAGCTTTTCTCGCGCATGCGTAACAGCTTCCAGGGACCTTGCTTCCGTGGTCGGACAGTATATAGTACCATAACCTGATTATAATTGGTATTTGCACCTCACTACACCGAAGGTGAGGCTTATATTGCTGCAGATTAACGTATCTTTTGATTTAACAGGAACAAAGGGATAATTCTCATTCTTGAGAAAGTTAACCAGGCTAGTCTGATTCATACATGCATGATATTACAGTAGAGCGTCGATAACCCGGACTGAAAGGGGTTTAGCCCCCGCTCAGATGAAAGACTTATCAGGATTTTCGAATCTCATAGCGAACGTTTCTACAACATTCAAATCACTAGATAATTTTTCTCCTTGAATGTGGAGCTCTCTTTTCAATTTTTCAGCCATTCAGAACAGCAACCAACTCATGCTGATTTTTGCATGAAATAATGAATATTTAAAATCCAAAACGTATTTCACTAGAGGGGGAAAAGCAGCGTTACTTTGGTGTCAAAGTTTGTATAGTGTTGCGAAGGAATCTCCATTGGGACATTTCAATTCCTTCTAACAGGATTTGATTTCGACATCTTGGTCCAAGCATGTGTTTCAAGGTCGTAATGCGGCAATATTGGAGGGTCAGCCGCCCACACCTGCATGATGGGAGAGAGCAGTACCCCAACTTCTGGGGAAACCATGCACCACTCAATTCCTTGGAAAATAGGAGGGATGCGTCACGAAAGGCCGGGGGGGGGGGAAATTAAACCTTACGGGGTTCAACCGTGGTAAAATAAATTTAGGTGGAGTGTCCTTAAGTCAGAGGAAAAGGCCCGGCTTTTTGGGACAGAGAGATAGTCGACGACTGGACATGATGTAGAAGAACGCGGAGCTGGTCTGGTCAATGACAGCTGGAGAAGGAATGGGAAAACGGCAACGCTACCCTGACTAGGCTCGAACTGGACGACGAGATGCTACGTGCTGCGCGATGACCAAGAGAATACCGTTTAGCTTTCGCCGTGACCCTGCACTGAGAGACTCTGAAGTTGACTCAGCTGTGCCTCGAACAGAAGTTCGTCCCCAGCTTGATTCCTGACCGCTGACCAAGCAGACGATTCCTCCGCTATGTTCTGACCTCCCAGACGCAAGATCCTGGACGCCAACCCTGAACATCCAAATTGACACGTTGTCAAGTCATCAACGCTACCATGCCATGGTACAGGTTAGCCAATTCCCCCCCCCCCCAAGTGCAATTCTGTTAAGGAGAAGCCCTGGTGCTTCCTAACGTTTCTTTAGTATTACTTTCAATTAATGTATAATGTATAACCTTAACGAATAGCCTTTTCATCCATTGGGAGTGTTTTATTTGAGCAGAGCCTCAGTCATTTCCCTTATGTGCGTGTGCAAACTTTAAATGTCGGGCAAAATATCTCTTATATTGAGGCTAGGAAAAGGATAGACGCCAGGACTCCAAAGGTAGGGGTGTCCTACGTTGCAGCTGTAGTTAAAAATATGAAATCTTCCGGTACTCAAACAGAAAATGAACCTACTAAAAATTCCATGAAAAATAAACCACGAAATGAAAATAAAGATATTCCATCCTCACCTCTATCTACTATCCGTAAAAAGGTATTGGATTCTGAATCTAAAAAAACAAAGGTCGGACGATCCTCGCCAATTTCTGCTTCTGTAAATGTTAAAGACACAAATCAGTCGTGTTCTTATCATGTAAGTGCATATTTGCCCATTCCTTCTAACCCTAATCGTAAAAAAGTCGCTATTCGTATAAAGAGCGTTGAAGTTTCTAGGAAAGCTAGGGACCCTAATTATATTTTAAAAGGGAATCAGTATGTCCGCAGGATCGCAGACAATCGTATAAATTTTGATGTGTCCGAGGACTCTGACAATGATGTTGTCTTTGAGGAGCCTCTGACTCCTCCCTTTTGTGTGTGAATCTTCCAAGTCGTGGCGCAAGAGGGGGCGTCACATAACTTACTTTTTTTTTGTTTAGAAAAAAAAATCAGCTACTTTCTTTTCCGTATTTTTTGCTTCAAATATCTTTGTCAGCCTCCGTTACTTTTATCCGATTTTTTTTTCTTTTTAATTGCACTTTGTTTAATTTTAACGTTCTTCTGGGAATTTTTCTCCCAGAAAAATTCAGGATGATGTTTTTCATCATCCTGAATTTTTTTTCTGGTTGTTAAAATGGACTGGCTCTTTTTCTTTGGTTACAAATTCCATTACAACTTTTGTCACCCTCGTGTGTATTTTTAAACCTTTTTATCACTGTCTTTATGGATTTCATTTCACATCACTGCGTTATCGCTCTTGTGTTCATTTTTATATGACTACTTTAATTACCTGTATTGTATGACTATTTTATTACCTGCCATATATCACCGCTTTTGTCACCAACTATATGTGACTGGTATAATTTTGACTGATTTTATCAACGTCTAAACATCACTGTTTTCCTTTCCTTGTTATTGTTAACTTCTTACCACTGTTGTTCGTTATGTCTGCTTGTTATTGTATTCACTGTTTTTATCGCACCGTTATCTTTAATTCATCATATGCTCTGTCTTTGATTTATCATTTCCTTTTCCGTGATTCATCGCTCTGATATGTCTTTGCACTTATGACCTCTTGATATGTCATAGTTTTAACAACTACAGATATCACTGTCACCGTTCAAACCATTAAATCATTTCATCGCTTTTTTTATATTATCATTTTTGTCACCTTTATATATCATTAACCTTTACATACCATCGATTGTGTCATCTTATACAACATTTCTTTTTATAAATAATATTTTTATCATGTTTTACCGGGTTATGGTCTTGAAATGCTGACTAAAATAATGTTTTTCAGATTTTACCATATGTTTGGCGCAGCATGTCCTCTCTGGACCTTGCGCCATTAAACCCCAAACAACCAACCCTTATGTGCGTATATACTCAAGAAAACGCTACTGTATCCAAACTGTAACTGTTAATTTGTGAATAAATGTAAATATGATGTTACTTGAATATTGATGTTGTTATTAGCCTTCAGGTTTTAGTTTATCTCCCTAGTTAACACAACGCAATGGAGTGTCTATGGTACCCCTCATAACATATAGTATATTATTACAATCATTATATGTGTGGGGGTTTTGGGGGGAATAGTCACAAACAGTGTTAACATATGTAACATTTATTTAAAGAGGGATATTATTTACAGGAGTAACTAATGTCTAAAAGGGGGAAAAACAAGCAGCGCGGAACAGACACATGCACGCTCGTCGGAAGCAAAACATCGTCTATCGTCTGTTCTTCGCGACGCCCGCTAGGTGGCGCTCACGGGAGCTTACAAGGGCGCACTCCACATGAGAGTGGCATGCTGTATGGATGGCATCCCACATCGGCCATCCGACAAAAAGCATCTGCCCCCAGATGCTGGTAGGGGCACAAACAAATACAGGTGACAATTTATTATGACGAAATTTAAAAAAAGTGTAAAAGTTATAAGAAATACACATAGGTTATAATACTAGCAAAATGAACTGGAAAAGAAAATGAAAAATATAACACTAATTGTAGTAACATCTAAACAGCAAAACAATCCAGTCTAATGAAGTATTCCTGAAAAAAGAAAAAAAATATGAAAACATAGTTCAAAAATCTAAGTTTGCTTAGTCCAAACGGGTTATGTAAAGTTATGAGTCCACGGTTTCATAAACTCGACGCATGTACTGGTATGCATGGGTCCGTCGAAATGTCCACACTTTTGAACATCGTAGGTGTCGTTGGGCTTAAGTCTGATGATCTTGTAGGGTCCAAGGAACTTTGGATGGAGTTTTAAACGATGTCCGAATTGGGTGCGTTTTATGGCGACCAGATCGTGCAACTTGAACTTCGGAGGTAACTTTCGTCGTAGATTGTAGGTTTTACGGTTTTCGTCTTGCACTCTTAAAATCTGTTGTTTGGCGTCTTTGCGGAGATCGTCGCGTAAATTTACAAATTCAGTTTGTAGTTCGGCATTCAACAGGTCTGTGATTTGGAGATTGTTGCGGACACGCATTTTTGTACCGAAAAGCAGTTCAAAAGGAGTCATCTTAATGCTGCGTTGGAAAGTTGAGTTAATAATTTGCTGGACGTCAGCCACATGTGTATACCACTTCGTAGGATCTTGGATGGACAATTTGGATAAAACAGAAATGATTATAGAATTGAGACGTTCAACCTGTCCATTTGCGCGCGGAAGACCAGTTGTTATAGTCAAATGCTGGATTTTCTCATGGTCGCAAAAATCTTTAAAGACATTCGACAAAAAAGCAGATCCTCGATCCGAAATAATACGGACGGGGTTTTCAAACACTTGTTTATGAATTTCTAATTTAGAGAGTACTTCTGCAGCATCAGTTGATTTCGTTGGGTAAAGCCACACAAATTTGGTGAAACTATCGATAACGGCGAATATATATTTGTATCGTTTAGAACAGAGGTCCCCAAACTTGTTTGTCCCGTAGACCCCGTGCCGATTTTTTCTGTTTTTGGGTAGACCCCTGCTATCCTACTACTGATTTTTTTACAATTTTATCAACTTTAAAAGTGTTTTTGAAGCTGACACAGAGCTACTCACTTTGAGAGGGTTTACAGTAGAGAGAAGAAAATTTAATATATATATATATGTGTGTGTGTGTGTAAGTAAGTAAAGTTTTATAGCTATATATTTATTAATTAAAACGACACAAAATGCAAATCCAGTAACATTTTTACATAGAATAAATACACAACAAAATCAATGTTTTTAATGGGAGGAATGAGCCTGATAATTTGATAGCAGAATTTCAATATTCGGTTTCAGTTTAGTCAGGTTTAACCTCAAATCTCATCGGCAAATGATTTCCAATCTTTTTTCTTTTTTTTTTGTAAGGAGATTGACAACCGTGCTGAAACCCCTTTCCACGAGGTATGAAGATGGAAAAGCTAGCAAAAACTTTCTCGCGATAGTTCATAATGCAGAATATGTAACAGGTATGCCTCTTTGAAGCCAGAATTGTTGATATCCCTTTCTAAACTGCATCTTAAGTTCTTCGTTAGTGGTTATACCGATCAGTTCTTCTTGTAACATGACATCAATTTCTTCAATGTCACCGAATAGATTGATATTCTATTGTGGTATTTCCATAGTCAATACATCTTCAAACCTAATTTCAAACGTGAAGGACATTTAAATGTTGAACGTAGGCTGAAAGGTCATCATCCTCGCAGTTTGTCTGTGCCAAATTGGGAAACTGGAAAGTTCAATATAACGGCCACCTGCTGGCCCTCGCTGTAACCGTTCCAGTTCAAAAGTCCATGATGTCGCAACACAATTTACACATACTGCGGCCGAAAAGTGAATAGATTTCTTGCACAATTTTATGAAATATACATATAAGTAGGAAATTTATCTATCTATTATAAGAAAGTACTCGTATTACGTAAACACCTCCATAGGTAATATCTGTGTTAGGCGGATTACATTTACGGGAAGCCAAAATTTTGGTGACGGCCTGTCTAACTAGTGGACCCCCATTTACAACTTATGCACACCCAATTTTCTTTTTCACTGGCATGGACCCCTTGTAGGTCTATATCGACCCATGGGGGTCTATATAGACCACTTTGGGAATGACTGGTTTACAAGTAGTAGCGAGAGGACCTAAGTGATCGACATGATATGTATGGAGTGGGGTGTCCTCTTTTGGTAAAGGGTGTAGGAGTCCTTGTTTACCACACTTGCGGTTCGTCAAGATGCATGGAACACAGTTCGCAATACACCTGGCAATTTTCTCTTTTAAATTAGGTATGTAAAACTGTTGTTTGAGTTGCTCCTCAATTTTCTTAGTAGCAAAATGTCCATTCTCGTGTGAGTCTCTGATAATGCCGTCTTGCATTGAGTCTGGAACGACTAGAACTTCGTAACCGTCAACTAACTTGTAGAGAACATTTGCTTTGATAAAATAATAGTTATACTCTTTAGTCTTAAGAATTTCTTTAATTGCTTGAATGTTAGGGTCGTGTGACTGAGCATTTTGTATTTCGAAAGTCAAAGAATCGGCGGTAATGAGCATCGTCGGATAGCGGCTTAGCGCATCAACATGAGCCATCTTCGCTCCAGTTCGATGTTGAATTGTATAATTATAATCTTCTAATAATAGTGCCCATCGAGCAATTTTAGCACTGAGATCACGCTTGCTCATAGTAAGTTTGAAGGCGTTGCAGTCTGTTACTATAGTAAATTGTTGACCAAGTAGATACACTTTAAATTTTTTTAATGCGTGAATTACGGCTAACATCTCGAGTTCATAACTTGAGTAATTTTTCTCAGCGTCGGATGTTCATTTGCTTGCAAAATATGCAGGGTGAAAACAGTTATCATCAGTGGACTTCTGAAGAAGAATGCATCCAAAACCATGGATAGAAGCGTCAGTATGTAATTCAGTTTCGCTTTTCTGATTATAAATATTAAGAACGGGTTTATTAGCCAAACATTGCTTCAATTGATGAAAAGCATTTTTCTCGTTTACACCAAAATGGAAAATAGTAGATTTTTTTAGAAGGTTAGATAGAGGATGAGCAATAACTGAAAAGTTTTGGATAAATTTGCGGAAATAACCAGCCAAACCAAGGAAACATTGGACGTCTTTTTGATTTTTTGGTTCCGGATAATTTAGAACGGCGGCTGTTTTAAGAGGGGAGGGAAATAACTGTCCATTTTGAATTATATGGCCAAGGAAGTCGATTTGTGTAAGAAGGAATTTACATTTTCTAAAATTTATCTCAAGACCGTAGTCAGAAGCGACAGAAAAGACTGATTTTATTTTTTTCGATATTTTCCTCTTCGTCTTTAGCAGTAATGATTAAGTCATCCATATACAACAATATTTGACCTGATAAAATGAGATCCTTAAAGACTGTGTTAACAAATCGTTGAAATACGGAAGGTGATGTACAAAGACCAAAGGAAACTTTAAGAAACTGAAATTGACCTGAATGTGTCACGAAGGAAGTATATCGTCGACTGTCTTTATGAACATTAACATGGAAAAATCCGTTTTTAAGGTCTAGAGCAGAGCTCTGCAACCTTTTATCTTCCACGGCACAACAACGTTTTTTTCGATAATTCCGCGGAACACCACAAGAAAAAGCTTGCAAATATATAAATTACAATAAATACGTATATATTTTTATTAGATAAAAAAAACAACAAAATAGTTCTATGTATCAAGATAATTATAATCATTTAAGTTTTATATAAATCATTTTGAACTGTACACCAACAGAAGAACAAAAATATAAAATTATAGTTTACAAGTAAAAAAATTTTCTCTTTAAATTTTTATATTAAAATTTGTTTTTGGTCTTTACTTAATCCTAATAAATCAAATTTAAATATAACTAATTTATTAAAGAGATATTTGAGATTGTTTTGATTAATGTACGTTTTATATTTGGCTCTATATTATAAAGAGCTACAGTTCATGGTCAAGGCCCTTTAAATATGATCGTTTGTCATTTTCAATTAGAACCAATGTCGAAAAACTTTGTTCGCATAAGTATGTCGTAGATAAAGGGAGCGAAATTGCAATGGCTTTGTCAGAAATTTGTGGATATTCTTTCTTAACTGAAATCCAGAAATATTACGCTTGAGCATACATACAATGTATGACTAACAACATGTTTTTGCTTTGTGTATAATTTCGACCCAGAAAAATTACATATTAACAAAATTTAGAGGAATATTTTACTTAGAAAAATTTCTGTTTCATGCGGTGGTTAATTTTTTTAATATCATAATCGATAAAATCACCGCGGCACAGTCAAGATCACCTCGCGGCACACTAGTGTGCCACGGCACAGCGGTTGCGGAGCACTGGTCTAGAGTACTGAAAACACGAGCATTCTGAAGTTTGTCGAGTAAGTCATCAATGAGAGGTAAAGGGTATCGATTTGTAACTATATGTTTATTTAATTGTCTATAGTCGATGCAAAGTCGTGGGGTTCCGTCTTTCTTTTTAACAAGAACAACCTGACTCGAGTAGTCTGATGAACAGGGTTCTATGTTGCCGTCCTGAATCCAAGTATTAACTTGTTTATCTACAATATCTCTCTCAGTAAATGGTAAACGTCGGGGGTCTGTGGCAGATGGGAGTCGAAGAATCAACTTGTATATGCATATCAATATTAGTAGTTTGGATTTTATGGGGTTTATAATTCGTCACGGGGTGTTGAATGGTATTTCTCTGTTGTTTAGTAGCACTAGGGCCTATATCAGGGCTAGAATAATCTATTACCAATATATTACTAATAAGAGTAACGTCTTCGTCTAAGTCAAAATCTAAAGGTTTATGAATCGAAAGTCCGTCTTTAGTGATAGTGAATTCAGCCTGTGCAAGTACATTCATACCAATTATCAAATCTACTGGCATAGTATTATCGTCAACAACACAAATATCAGCGGTAAACAATTGACCATCGATAATAATTTGGGATTCGAAAGAACCAAGCGGCTTAATTTTTCCATTGCCGAAAGCCGTAAGCAATGTGCTAGAGTTATTAAGAACAGGGGATCCAATTTTAGTATACGCTCGCTTTAACATAATCGTCGCCATTGAGCCTGTGTTGAAAACGCTTTGATAACGCGTTGAAAGAGACATGGTTAAGTATAACATCCTTGTACATTAAATTTGAAGCAGTTGAATTCAGAGTATTAACATTAGTTTCTTTCTCTGTGTGTAAATCAGTTGATTTTGAACAATTCGAGGCGATAGGCCCGAAATTTCCACAAGAAATACATTTTGGACCGCGATGTTTGTTTGGACAAAATTTAGATAAATGGTTAAAATTAAAGCAATTATAGCACATAATTTTTTTACTTTGAACATGAGAATGAAGTGCTTCTGGTTTCATCTCACGTCTTGGATTTGAAATTTTATGGTACACGTCATCACGTTTACGAGGTATGTAGTTAGAACCGAAATGGTCAGTTGAGGATTTACATCTATGCCTGTCAAAAATCTTTTCATAAATTTTGAGTTTCTGTTTGAATTCCGTAAAGTTAGTACAACCATATAAAATTAATTTATTACAGGGAGCGTCTGGAAAATTATTTATGCAATACTCAATTATGCTAGCATCGTCCACAGCAAAGTCGAGGGCTTGCGAAGTTAACTCTCGAAGTGCAATTCAATATTCTGTAAGAGATTCATTTGGTTTTAACTTTCGATTTCGCAACTGTCGATATAAGTCTGCGCTCGTAATTTTCGAGCCAAACTCCTCAATTAATGCTTCTTTTAAAGAACTCAAAGTGTTTAGATTTCGTTGGCTTTGAATAAATAATTTAGCGGATCCAGAAAGATTAGTTTTGACCAAAAATCACTTTATGTTGATCTGTTAAATGTGGTAACAGAGATAAATTATCTTCTACGTCGCGCAAAAAGCTTTGAATAGTATACGCATTGTTACCCGTAAATTTTCGAATAGAAAGGAAACATCTCTCAAAACAAGCCATAAATTAGAGTAAGGAACGGAAATGTCAATTTCGGATTGTTGTGAAAAAGAATTCGAATAAGCATTTTCAGCTGTGGAGAGAGCAGCTGGCGTCTGTGATACTCGCGTCTGCGCGAAAGAACTTGGCGCTAATTCGTCATTCTCATCAAAATCAGAAATCGGTTTAAAGGAGGATAAATTCGAAAGTGCGTCAAAAATGGAATCACATAGTTTGTCTTTAGAACCGTCGGAATCAATATATAAGATATTAGAAACACAGATAAAATCATTTAATGAATATATTTTAAGGATGGTTTTCTTTCGGGAATTTAAATCGAAAGTAGCAGGGAAATTTTGAAAATTGCGTAATTTAGATAGGGAAGAACGATCAAATGTTTCATCAAACAAATCGAAAACAATAATTTAACACTTTTAGTTGGAGCACAGTTAAGTGCTTGCGCGATTGGCACAAAATCGTTTAGTGAAACTGAACACATATCGACACTCACAAAAAAAAATTGTACTCACTGAATGCAGACTTCTAAACAGAATAATCCAACAATTTGTATATCTCAACTCAGTCCTCGGTACGTCAGGAAAATTGATAAGTCCATCGAAAAATTGTAATTCTGTAGAAAAGTCACATCAGCAGAATACTTCGTTCAAACCGTCACGGCAGGCAGGGGTGGTAGTTTAGGGAATTAAAGGGTAAAAGGAGGCCAGAGCCTCCATCTGTGGGGTTTTGGGGAGAATAATCACAAACAGTGTTAACATATGTAACATTTATTTAAAGAGGGACATTATTTACAGGGGGAACTAACGTCTAAAAGGGGGAAAACAAGCAGCGCGGCACAGACACGTGCACGCTCGTCGGAAGCAAAACATCGTCTATCGTCTGTTCTTCGCGGCGCCCGCTAGGTGGCGCTCACGGGAGCTTACAAGGGCGCACTCCACATGAGAGTGGCATGCATGGGGCTGTATGGATGGCATCCCATATATATATATATATATATATATATATATATATATATATATATATATATATATTAATTGTATGTGTGTGTGTGTGTGTGTGTGTGTGTGTGAGTGGTTTGATAAGTCCGTGCAAAATCCGTGAGATGGCGTCATTGCACTGAAATGGTTGGAGCTCTCACATGGGCATGCTTCAAAGGTATGCATGATGCATGCAAACAGATTCGTCGCTTAGCCTGTGATTGACAGCCACTAAAGTCGCTCAACTATTGTGACTGCTCACACAGTGAAGAAAAGCGAGGTCCGCGTGTTGATAAAACGTTGCTTTTTAAGAGGCAAAATGGTGGCAGAAACCAGGCATAATAAATATTATAGGAATCCGGAAGGATTCACAAATAGTTCGTTGCGGCCGAAGTGACGCATAATCTTTTGGTCGCCGTGTTGAGGTCACTGCAGCTGATAAAAACTCACGAAGGAAAGAAGGCGTGAGACATGCGTCCATAGTAATTTTCATAAATATTTGGTTATGAGAAAGTGTTTATTCAGGAGAATCAAAGTTGTGCATTTTAAAATTACAAATTGGTTTTAAATTATTTGTTAACATTTAATTTCGATAACTAAACAGCGAGGTTTAGTAGATTTACAAATCAGGTCTCTCGCTAAAAATAATTGTTGACAAGTTTTTTTTTTCTGTGACTTGTCTGGCGTGAGTTTCACTCTGTAGCTGTGTATCGGATGTGGATTAAAATGATCTATTGCGCTCCAAAATATTTTTCATCCAATCCTTCAGCTCCGAACACAAGAAGGATTATAGAAAATTAATTATCAAGACGAAGTCATCGAGGAAAGACTTGATATGTATCCCGTCAGAAAATTCCAAACCCGTAATTATGAACAAGTCTTATTTACCTGACAGGTCTTTCCGTTTACGCCAGCGCTGTTCTGAAATCAATCGGGACTCATAGACAAAATCATGATCCATTTTTACGTCACAAACATTTATTACATTCTGTTTACAGGAAGAATCGGCTTCACTGCACTTTAGGGTACCCCCGGGAATTGGGTCGCCAAGTGTGCAAGTTTTCTCACGCGGGCGCTAATGTTGTTACTCTTGAAAATTTCTGACTGTCATGTGATTATTTCGTAACGCAGTTTACCGCCGCCAACTTAAATGGCACTACTGGCGCCAAAAAAAAAAAAAAAACATGGGGCACCCTAAACTGCAGTTTTACCGATCTTGTACATTTCAGTGACGAATTAACACCACTGTCAAAATAATTACAGCTATCATCAATAGACGCTTTCATGAGAGTTAGGGCCTGTTCACATAGGAGTCCGGTAGCGGAGTGCGTTAAGGTAAAGATGACTGTGAGACGAAAATAAACCAATCATAGGCGTTAAAAATTTCATTGCTAATCGTTTGGAGACCTGTGATTGGTTTATTTTCGTCTCAACGTCATCTTTTCCTTAACGCAACGCCACGGACTCCTATGTGAACAGGCCCTAACACTTTTGAAAAGCGACTATTTCTACCCAAAATAAATCGTAACAAAAACTATTTTCGTCCCGGAGGCCAAACCTCCAACACTAAAAGCAATAAATAAAACATGGAGGTAAAAGGGCCCGCCACCTGACGGCAAGAATGGGTCAATATGAGAATATGCTGCATATGACCGGATAGTCTAGCATAAGTTGGTAAGGGTCTTACATTCGGACACTTTATTTTTAAAAGAACATTTTACTGTTACGAGCAATTTATCTAGTTATGGTTTTTCCAAGTGAGTTATGCTTAAGGTATCCGACTACGTTGAAAAGTTTAATTTGGGTCAAGGGTCAAAAATAACATTTTTTAAAATTCTTTAATTGGATAGATCAGTTATTTGGCTGGTGCACGAAATATCTGTCGTGGCTGCAATGCCCTCCAGGTTCTCAAATTTACCTCTGGAGGTGCGGGATCAAGTGTATTTGTCTCAACACTTGACTCTGTTCAAAATTACGAGACCGGTTCGTAGCCAAGTCGGATTCCGACCCTTGTGGTGCTAATTAAAACCGGAGCCGCCCCCCCCCCCCCCCCCCCCTTCAGCCCAATAGCCTATATAGGACTTGATCTGATGTTGCTGCCGCTCAAGGGGCATAAGGAACAACAGCTTTAAAAAACAGGTTTATTTTTGTCTGTACGTTAATTAGTAGTCGAGATATTAAAGATTTTATAATGACTAGAAAACCGGAAGTGGAGATTTAAGTCACCGGAAGTGACTGTTTATTAAAAGGACCAGAAACCTAACAATTAATACAAACAGAAATTCATTTTTTAATATAATTTTAGTAAACTTTTAATAAAATAATTAAAGTAAGAACATTTTTGCAAACTGTGTGGCAAAGTTTAATTGCTTCACATAGCTTGTAATTCTAAGCGCATGCAAAACTTAAAATGCATTTTTCTCAAAATTGAGATATGACCATTTTTTGCTGACTTCAAAAGTGATAATTCAAGAAAACGCTTGCAAATACATAAATTACAATAGTACGTATTGGTTTTTATTAGATTAAAAAACACAATAAAATAGCTCTATGTATCAAGATAATTATAATCATTTAAGTTTTATATAAATCATTTTGAATTGTACACCAACACAAGAACAAAAATATAAAGTTATAGTTTACAAGTATTATCGGTACAAATATTTTCGGTTTAAATTTTTATATTAATTTTTTTTTTGTCTTTACTTAAGCCTAATAAATGAAAGTTAATTTAAACATAACTAATTTATTAATGAGATATTTGAGCTTGTTTTGATGAACATATGTACGTTTTATATTTGTTTCTATATAGAAAGAGCTACCCGAAGTTCATGGTCAACACTCTTTAAACACGATCGTTTGACATTTTTAATTAGAACCAGTGTCGAAAAACTTTGTTCGCGTAAGTAGGTAGGAGAAAAAGGTAGCAAAATTGCAATGGCCTTGTCAGAAATTCGTGGACATTCTCTCTCAACTGAAATCCAGAAATCAGCCAATGACATGTCACTGAAGTTGAGTTTCAGCGTCCCGTCGTTCCTCAATTCTATAAATTCCTCCCGAATTAAAATCTTTTAAAAATTGATACTTGGGTAGTGGAAACATTACTCAAGGTAAAAAATATTTTTAATACTAACACCTTTTTGCTTTTATTTTTAACTTTATTTTTTCCTATCCTTAAACTTTCTCTGGTCGCAGAAATTCGAAGATCTCAACACTTCACAATACACTATATTTTACTTACTAACAACTCCACAGCCAAATTTAATTAAGGCAATCTCCTGAAAAAACCCAAGCTATTTTTAGAAGTAGAGGGAACCAGTTCCCAGGAACTTCTACCCAGATTGTTGCTGATGCTGATGCTGATGAAGGGAAAGTGCTTCTGTTGAAATTTCGGCATGAGCTCGGAAAGGATTTCTTATCCAATTGTATTGCTCTGTATTAATTGTGAAAAAATAGTGATTAAATTTCTCAAACAATAAACTTAAATGTTGTTGAGTCAGATCCAGAATTAATAGTTCGTTTTTAATCATGGACTTGTAAGTCCTTTGGAACATTTTTAGAGATCCTTATTGTTACTCTTTTTGCCCATTAACTTGTCGGAGTTAATGGACAAGGGGGTCTATCATGCCCCGGTCAAAACTCGCAGAGGGGCGCCATATGGTGCTCAAAACCATGGGGGGGGGGGGGGTGCCAGTCATGCTCGCTACATCACTGAATCTAGGTGCTCCTACACAAAGGTACCGACGCTCGAGCATACATACAATGTATGGTAACTGCATGTTTTTGTTTTGCGCATAATTTCAACCCAGAGAAATTACACATTAGCAAAAAGTTAGAGGAATATTTTACTTATAGAAATTTCTAACTAATGTGGTGGTTAATTTTTTGTTATTATTATCGATAAAATTAGTGCGGCACAGCCAAGATTACCTCGCGGCACACTACGGCACGGCGGTTGCGGAGCACTGTTCTAGAGGATGTACTAAAACAATTTTGATTGGATGAATATTTTCCAATTTATGACCTATTATATCAATAACTATCTGAAAACCTGCACTTCGCTACGGAGTACATTCAAATTAAATACAACGGTCAACGTATGCAACTAATGCCAAAAAAAAAAAGAAAAAAAATATATATATATATATATATATATATATATAATAAATACCACGATCAATGTATACAATTGATGTAAATATATATATATATATATATATATATATATATATATATATATATATTTGTAAAAAAATCGGAAAGGATATTTTTATGGACAAAATAATGTAGAAGAAAATATTCAAATTAAATCTAATAGAATACTAAAGAATATAGTACAGTTAATATAGTACAGTTTGAGGAACATGATATCTTTTACTGTATTTTAATATGTCCAATCGTCTGCCGCATTAGCAAGAAAAGAAAATATTTTTTTGTCAATTTAGTTGTTATGTACGTGACGATAAATTTATTTAAAGTACCAGAAAAAAAAATCACGTGATCAGCATTTAATAAATTAAATTCTAAAAATTAATCTTTAAAAATTCACCAAAAATCCGAAAATGGAGGTAAAGATTCGAAAAAGATCTCATTTTAGAGGAATTTTTAGGATCTTTCTCGTGATATAAATTTTATAACCCTCAAATTATTATTTTAAATGCAAACTTAAAAAAAGTTACAAAAACAGATTAAAAATTTCATTTAAAAAAATCTAAGAAGAATTTTTGAAAAATCTTTCTTAGTGCACCCCTACACTATAAGAAGAATCACCATGCAAAATTTCAGCCCTTTAGGTCCAGCGGTTTGATCTGTGCGTTGTATGTCAGTCAGTCAGTCAGTCAGTGAATGAATGAGTCAGTTATGGAACTGTTTTATATATATAGATAGACTAGCTGAAAACCCGCGCTTCGCTACGGAGTACATTCAAATTAAATACAACGGTCAACGTATGCAACTAATGCCAAAAAAAAAATAAATAAATAAATAAAAAATATATATATATATATAATAAATATGACGATCAATGTATACAATTGATGTAAAAAAAAATATATATATATATATATTTGTAAAAAAATCGGAAAGGATATTTTTATGGACAAAATAACGTAGAAGAAAATATTCAAATTAAATGTAATAGAATACTAAAGAATATAGTACAGTTAATATAGTACAGTGTGAGGAACATGATATCTTTTACTGTATTTTAATATGTCCAATCGTCTGCCGCATTAGCAAGAAAAGAAAATATTTTTTTGTCAATTTAGTTGTTATGTACGTGACGATAAATTTATTTAAAGTACCAGAAAAAAAAAATCACGTGATCAGCATTTAATAAATTAAATTCTAAAAATTAATCTTTAAAAATTCACCAAAAATCCGAAAATGGAGGTAAAGATTCGAAAAAGATCTCATTTTAGAGGAATTTTTAGGATCTTTCTCGTGATATAAATTTTATAACCCTCAAATTATTATTTTAAATGCAAACTTAAAAAAAGTTACAAAAACAGATTAAAAATTTCATTTAAAAAAATCTAAGAAGAATTTTTGAAAAATCTTTCTTAGTGCACCCCTACACTATAAGAAGAATCGCCATGCAAAATTTCAGCCCTTTAGGTCCAGCGGTTTGATCTGTGCGTTGTATGTCAGTCAGTCAGTCAGTCAGTGAATGAATGAGTCAGTTATGGAACTGTTTTATATATATAGATAGACTAGCTGAAAACCCGCGCTTCGCTACGGAGTACATTCAAATTAAATACAACGGTCAACGTATGCAACTAATGCCAAAAAAAAAAAAATAAATAAATAAATAAAAAAAATATATATATATATATAATAAATACGACGATCAATGTATACAATTGATGTAAAAAAACTATATATATATATATATTTGTAAAAAAATCGGAAAGGATATTTTTATGGACAAAATAATGTAGAAGAAAATATTCAAATTAAATGTAATAGAATACTAAAGAATATAGTACAGTTAATATAGTACAGTGTGAGGAACATGATATCTTTTACTGTATTTTAATATGTCCAATCGTCTGCCGCATTAGCAAGAAAAAAAAATATTTTTTTGTCAATTTAGTTGTTATGTACGTGACGATAAATTTATTTAAAGTACCAGAAAAAAAAATCACGTGATCAGCATTTAATAAATTAAATTCTAAAAATTAATCTTTAAAAATTCACCAAAAATCCGAAAATGGAGGTAAAGATTCGAAAAAGATCTCATTTTAGAGGAATTTTTAGGATCTTTCTCGTGATATAAATTTTATAACCCTCAAATTATTATTTTAAATGCAAACTTAAAAAAAGTTACAAAAACAGATTAAAAATTTCATTTAAAAAAATCTAAGAAGAATTTTTGAAAAATCTTTCTTAGTGCACCCCTACACTATAAGAAGAATCGCCATGCAAAATTTCAGCCCTTTAGGTCCAGCGGTTTGATCTGTGCGTTGTATGTCAGTCAGTCAGTCAGTCAGTCAGTGAATGAATGAGTCAGTTACGGAACTGTTTTATATATATAGATAGACTAGCTGAAAACCCGCGCTTCGCTACGGAGTACATTCAAATTAAATACAACGGTCAACGTAATTTATGCCAAAAAATAAATATATATATTTATAATGAATGCGATGATCAATGTATACAATTGATGTAAAATATATATCTATCTATATATACATATTTATAAAAACATCGTAAGGGATATGCATTTTTTTTGGATAATATCCAATCGTCTGCTGCATTAGAAAGAGAAAAAAATATTTTTTTTTGTCTATTTAGTTGTTACGCACGTGACGATAAATTTATTGAAAGTACCAGAAAAAGAAATCACGTGATCGGCATTTAATAAATTAAATTCTAAAAATTAATCTTTAAAAATTCACCAAAAATCAGGAAATGGAGGTAAAAATTCGAAAAAAATTTCATTTTGAAGGAATTTTTATGATCTTTCTCGTGATATAAATTTTATAACCGTCAATGTATTATTTTAAATGCAAACGTAAAAAAAGTTTAAAAAACAGCTAAAATTTAATTTAAAAAAATCTAAGAAGAATTTTTGAAAAATCTTTCTTAGTGCACCCCTACACTATTAGAAGAATCGCCATGCAAAATTTCAGCCCTTTAGGTCCAGCGGTTTGGCCTGTGCGTTGTATGTCAGTCAGTCAGTCAGTGAATGAATGAGTCAGTTACGGAACTGTTTTATATACAGTGGCTCCCAAAAGTGTTCGTACACTTACGATTTTCAATGAAATAGGGGTCTATCCATTGATTAAAATGAATATTTCAGAATGGGTATTTAATAATAAGATCTATAATCTATTCTTAACAAAACTACATGAAATATTTTGAAAACATAGTAAAACTTTATTTTTAAGAAACCAATAATCCAAAAGTAACAAAAACTTTATCTCACAAAAGTCATCGTACACTTGTAAAAAATCTCTACATATTAGTAAATATTCTAATTTTTCGTTAAATTAATATTTAGTAGGATATCCTTTAGCATCCACAACAGCTTTTAAACGTCTGGGAATAGATTGCTTTAGTTCTTTTGTAATTTTTGCATCAATGTTCATCCATTCTTCCATCATAATTGTTTTTAGTTCGCTTTTCGTGTGAATATCGTGTTTTCGTACTCGAACCTCCAGTTCTCTCCAAATATGTTCTACTGGGTTTAAATCTGGCGATTGAGGTGGTGTTTTCAAAACTTGTGGACAATTATAAAGACACCAGATGCGAACGTTGAGAGCCGTGTGCTTATGATCGTTATCTTGATAAAAAACAAAGTTGTTTCCAATACCCAAATTTTGAGCTGATAATTTTAAAGTGTCTCTTAAAATATTTATAAAAACAGCATGATTCATTATGCCATCAATAAATACCAAATTTCCTAGTCCTGATGCTGACATGCACCCCCACACAAGGATACCTCTACCGGCATGCTTAACTGTTCCTACTAAGTTCTTGGGATTAAGTTCCTCATTTTTTTCTTCTCCATACAATTATACGCCCATCAGCACCAAAAATGTTCATCGGCAAATAAGACATTATTCCAATAGGTTTGGGGCTTATTTATCATTGATAGTGCGAAGGGAAGCCTAAACTTTCTGTTTTTCTCACTCACAAGAAATTTTCTATGGGCGCCTATGTAATCCAGCTGTTCTGAGAACTCGTCAAAAAATTTCAGGTGAAATTGAAGTAGAAAATGTTTCATTGAATTCTGCAGAAACTTTTACAGCACTCAAATGTGAATTTTTCACAAATTTTCTAATTATAAATCTCTGATCACGTTTTGTTAACTTTGCCGGACGGCCTTTTGTTACCTTGTTTTCGATCCAATTTTCTTCTTTAAAGCGTTTTTTCACATACTGCACAGTAGAATGGGATAAATTAAGTAAATTAGCAATATTCCGAACTGATTTACCACTACTATGATGAAAAATAATCAATTTTTGAATGCTGTTTGTTGTTTCTTTACGACTACGAGCCATTTTTAAATAATAAATAGAATATTACGGAGTAGGTAAGCAAAAATTAAAGCGAAACGATATTTTAAATGCCACCACAATTCAAAAATGAAAATAAAGCGCCAGACGATAATTTTAATTATGAATTTATCCGAAAATATTTCAGTGTACGATGACTTTTGTGAGATAAAGTTTTTGTTACTTTTTGATTACTGGTTTCTTAAAAATAAAGTTTTACTAAGTTTTCAAAATATTTCATGTAGTTTTGCTAAGAATAGATTATAGATCTTATTATTAAATACCCATTCTGAAATATTCATTTTAATTAATGGATAGACCCCTATTTCATTGAAATTCGTAAGTGTACGAACACTTTTGGGAGCCACTGTATATAGATAACGTTGTAAAATTCGCAAAAATTTCATAATGAATATTCGATTAGTTGTAAAATATTCATTTCTTAATATAACTTCAAACTTTTAGTAGGTTCTCTAGATAAAAGCATGTGTAGTTTATTTTGGTATAACTTTTATTCAAATGCGATTGACTGTTTTTCATGTAGCATTTTCGAGTTTTTTTTAATTCCCTTAAAATTCTGCATATATTTAACGATTTTGCAAAAACATAGAAGTTTATTTTAAAAATTGACACTCTCTCATTAATCTTTATTGAAATTAAATCCAAAAATGTATTTAAGGTGTGCCTCACCATGTGTTTCTAAAAAAAGTGCTCCGAATGTGGTGGGATACCTCAAATATTTTACGTTGTGTGATTGTATTTTTATGTTATGGTGTTGATGAGTGTTTCTAAATTGATGTCTGAACAATGCATTGATTTCCATTTGTCGAGCCAGCTTCTGATTCGATTAATAGGCTCATTAATGGCTGTAACTGCCTATTTATGACCTTTTTTGAGTGCCGTCAATAAATACAGCAATATGGGGGAATGTCGTTAACATAAATCTTAAATAAGTTGGGGAACACCCCTGTAAATGGTCAGGGAAAGTTTTGTTAATATTAACTTGCGGAGTTCTGGTTTTAAGATAGGATGAAATAATTTTCTTTATTTGATTAAACCGTCCCAAGCCTAGTCGAGAAAAAGGGCTGCAGTGGAGAATTTTGCTTTCGAAAGGATTTCTGTCGTACGATATGAGGGGCAGATAAATAACCAAATAATTATGTTGTTGTTTTCTAGCTGATTATTGATTTCTCTCGCAATGAATTTTTCACTGATTTTACTAAAAGTTTGACGGGGCTGGCGATAGCTGTCGGGTGAGGGGAGAGCTTAACCAGGTTAAGGGATTGGCACGAATTTTTATTTTTTTTCTCAACCTGGATTCATATTGTTGTTTGCCAGTGCGGGGCATTAAGATATTCGCTCTTGATCCACGAGAATGCGGACAACTCTCTTCTGACCGAAGACGCCCCCAAGGGCGATATCTTACCTTCTCCCATCCTCTCTGACCTCATGGAAGGGCTTCCCGGTCTAGACACGAAGCTATTGAATGAATTCGAACCAAGCAACCCCAGTTTCGAACCCAACGTGCCATCACTGGGCTGCTTTGGACCCGGTAATATGCATTGTTTGAGAATGGAGTTCGTAAGGATGTTAATTTTATACTGTGATGTAAATGAAGTGAGTCTTCTCTTCACGACACAACATTTATTTAAACATAATTTTACAATGATACAGGAGAATAAAATCTAATATATAAAAATGAATGTTTGTATCTCTGTAATTGTATAGAAATCCACAGTTTAGGAGCAACGATTGTGAAATTTTATATACAGGCGTCTTTAAAAACAGCCGAGGGTCTGAAGAACTTCAAAAATCGAAATTAATTACCGTTGATTTTTAATTAATAAAAAACCAACAATTTGTAAGCTGTTACACTTTGTGGAATCACTTCTCTGAATATGGCGTCCACGTTAGGGTTAGCTGGCAAACAGCGAGCGAAAAGATAAAAATAAATAAAATCAAAAAGTTTCAAGTTATATATTAAACCAGAATAATAAATGAAAATAATAATCTTTCAAGTCAGATTTTATACTCTAAAATAAATCGGATCCAACGGCATATTGACACTCTCACACGCGATGGAAAATTCGAATCAACCACGCTAAGTGTCACGATCTTTTTTAATCGCTACTGCAATCCCCCTAGCTTATGTCTTTGTGTATATTGAAGAGTTAAAGACTAAGCTTCTATCCTGCTAACTTATTTCTCACTTAAAACTCCTCTTACTCCATAAATGTATGTATATTCACCAATCCATAGCAACAATCCAAAAAACTCATTACGTATATTTTTTACTTTACTCACCAGTTTTGTGTATAATCGTGGAGTAGTCGTTAAAACGCTTCATTTGGTACCCCGTAAGACTCGGGTTCGAGTATGGGATCGTGCAAGTTTTGCTAAACCTGTATTTTCAGCTTTTTTATGGAGGCTTTTTTTTTTCAGCTTTTATTTTATTATTTTTTTAATTATTATCTTTATTTTATTTTATTATTTTTTAAATTATTATTTTTATTTTATTTTATTATTTTTTTTAAATTATTTTTATTTTTTTTCAGCTTTTTTATGATGAAAGACCGAATATAGCTGAAATCTGAGGAGTTTATTATATATTTATATATTTTTAATTGGTTTTCATATTATTAATGTGTATAACATTTCGTATGCTTTTTTTTCTATGTTATTTATACTGTGTTTAGTTTTTTAATGGATTTTGGTAGGTTTATTATAAATTTATATATTTTATGTTTTACTTTCAAGGATTTTTTGCTCCAATGATAAAGGCTAAATCTTTTCTATGTTATTTATACTGTGTTTAGTTTTAATATTGATTTTGGTTAACAAACATTCATCAATAATTTATTTCTGGGCATTGTATTGCTAACAATTAGGATAATCAACAATTTTTAAGGATGCGATTCTCGATTCACAGATATGCAATAGATGGCGCCACTATTTTAAACTTTTAGTATTCTATAAACCAACACCTCCTAAACGTGTTCCTAAACGAACGGTACATTCAAATTAAATACAATGTCAGTGTATGCAATTAATGCCAATATATATATATATATATATATATATATATATATATATATATATATATATATATATATATATATATATATATATATATATATATAATAAATACGACAATCAATGTATACGATGGATGTAAAAAAAACAAAAAAATATATTAATAAAAAAATTGTAAGGGATATTTTTATAGACAAAATAATGTAGAAGAAAATATTCAAATTAAATCTCATAGGACATACTAAAGAATATAGTACAGTTAATGTAGTACAGTTTGAGGAACATATCTTTTACATTATTTTAATATTTTTTTGAATAATGTCCAATCGTCTGCCGCATTAGCAAGAAAAAAAGCATTTTTTGCCTATTTCGTTGTTATGTGAAGATAAATTTATTTAAAGTAACAGAAAAAGAAATCACGTGATCAGCGTTTAATAAATTAACCTTTTACATGCCAATGTTCCTTTTTTGGAACACCATGTTTAATATTTTTTAAAAAATAAACTGTGATATCTGTGAGTTTGAAAAAATTACCGTATATTATAGAAGGCATGATTGATTTTTTGACTTTTTTTTTCAAATATGAATATTTTAGCGTAGAAACATTTCTAAAAATCAGCTTTTTTCACAATTTTTACAGTACGTAAGAAAAAAAATTCTATAAAATTCCTAAAAATTCAAATCCACCCAAAAATTTCCCCCATCGTACTTGCAAAGGACAAGTTTAACGAGTTAATAAAATAAATTAAAATAATAACAAGAAATATTTCCTCAAGCCTGCGTAAAAATGCAATGTTCCAAAAAAGGAACATTGGCATGTAACGATATACAAAAGCAGTGATATCACACGTGATCAGTGATTCTGCCGTCAATCAGTCATTCTGCCGTCTGATTACTTAGAAAATTCAGCCGAACTTACAAAGCTGTATGTCCTACAAAAAGGAGACTCTTTAGACGTCGACGCAAATGACATTCGGCAGTTTCTTGGATTTCTGTTGTTTAGTGGCTACCACTCAGTACCTGATGAAAATACATATTCGAGCTCTCAGGAAGATTTGCATATCCTAATTGTTAACAATACAATGCCCAGAAATAAATTTCGGATGTTAAAAAAGTATTTCCACATTGTTGATAATAGTAAATTGGAACCAGGCGATAAATTAGGAAAAATTTCTCCCTTTTATAAAGAGGTTGGAAAAAATTTTCGTCAATTTGGATTTTTTCATGAAAATATGAGTATTGATGAATCCATGGTTCCGTGTTATGGACATCGTTCGGCTAAGGTGTTCATACGTGGAAAGCCAATTCGCTTTGGTTTCAAAGTTTGGATGATCTGCTCAGTAAATGGTTATCCTTATGCTATGTCTATCTACGGTGGAAAAAGTTCGAAAAATGAAAATTTGCCACTTGGATCAAAAGTTGTCTCCGAACTATTATCTTTTATTGACAATCCAGAGAAACGCAAAATATTTTTCGATAACTTTTTTTACATCGTACAGTCTGCTGACAGATTTATCTAACAAAGTCTTTAAGGCAATCGGCACAGTGCGAGATTCCAGAACGAGACAATGTTCTCTTAAAACAGCAAAAGAAATATCGAAATTTCAACGTGGAGAGTTGGATTACCGATGTGATGGAGAAGTTTATATGTGCCATTGGAACGATAGCTTTGTTGTAACTATTACATCAAATTTTATCACTCACGAACCATTAGGAAGAGCAAAAAGATATGTCCGAGTTAAATAAAAGTTGATTTTCCTTAACCTTACATTATAAAATTATATAATAAAGGAATGAGTGGAGTACACCTGTTGGACCGACTTCCTGGAAGTTATCGACCAAAGTTACGCAGCAAAATATGGTACTTTATTCCTTGATCATAGTGTGGCATGTAAAAGGTTAAATTCTAAAAATTAATCTTTAAAAATTCACCAAAAATCATAAAATGGAGGTAAAGATTCGAAAAAGATTTCATATTAAAGGAATTTTTATGATCTTTTTCGTGATATAAATTTTATAACCCTCAAATTATTATTATTTTAAATGCAAACTTAAAAAAAGTTATTAAAACAACTCAAAAATTTAATTTTAAAAAAATCTAAGAATTTTTCAAAAATCTTTCTTAGTGCAATCCTACACTATAAGAAGAATCGCCATGCGAAATTTCAGCCCTTTTATTTCCCGCGGTTTGGTCTGTACGTTGTATGTCAGTCAGTCAATCAGTCAGTCAGTCAGTTAGTTACGGAACTGTTATATATATATATATATATTATTATTACTATCTTTATATCGTAACGTTAAATTCATGCGCACGCATTATTTTCCTATGCTTTTTTTTATATTTATAATAGCGTAATTTTCATATGATTTTAAACAACAATAATTTTTAACTGGCATTCAATTCGCTGTTAAAACTTTATATTTACACCCTATTTAAAAGAAGTAGGGTGTAAATTTTTCAAAGAGGATGTTTCAACACCCAACTTCAAAGAAGTAGGGTGTAAATTGTAGGGTAGAAAGTTGGTAAAATCAAAATTTTGTGCAATGTATTTAATTTCTCGATTAAAAGTAGTTTTTTTCTAAAAATTAATTTATTTCGCTTGAAAAGCTAAATATTTTATGCACGCGGTTTATATTATTATTACTATCTTTATATCATAAAGTTAACTTCATACGCGAGCATTATTTTCATATGCTTTTTTTATTATTATCTTTATAATAGCTTTATTTTCATATGCTTTTAAACAACTATCGTTTTTATTCATATTATGTTGGTTTTTTATTAATTAAAAATTAAGGGTAATTAATTTCGATTCCAGAAGTTCTTATTATCTTTATTTTCATATGCTTTTTCATTTACGAATTATTCAAATGTTGGTTAAAAAACTTATGTAATTCATACATTTGCGTGAGTTTAATTATTGTAATTAATAAATTTATATTTCTGGAGAGGATGTTTCAGGTTTTAGTGGTACTAGGATGAAAGGCTGAATCTACCAAAATTCTGAGGAGTTTATTATAGAGAGAAAAGGAATTTAATATGTAGAGGATGTTTATAGGAGTTTAATGTGGAGAGGAGTTGAATGGTTTGCAGCCCTCAATCAAACACTTCATTTTTTAAGAGGCAACGCTAGAGTTATATCATGGTTCTATTGGAAATTTCAGCTAAACCTGTAATTTCAGCTTCTTTTTCTGCCCAAATGATAAAAGGCTAAATCTAGCTGAATTCTGAGGAGTTTATTATAATTATATATATATTTTTTTATTGGGTTTTCATTTTATTCATGTGTATAAGATTTCACATGTTTTTTTCTATGTTATTTATAACGTGTTTAGTTTTAAATTAATTTTGGTTAGACAATTTGACAATTAATTTCATTAGACAATTTGACATTTTTACTTTTCAGATTTTAGTGCTTCAATGATGAAAGGCTGAAATTCCTGAATTCTGAGATGTGTATAACATTTCACATATACTTTTTCTATGTTATTTATACTGTGTTGATTTTGGTTAACAAATATTGTTAAAATCCCGGGCAATGCCGGGTACTTCAGCTAGTACAATATAAAAATCACAACCGTATTCAGAACAACATCATCTAACTAAACAAAAAACGATCATGCGTCGTCTTTCGTTGTCACACCATGAATGCTGAGAGAAAAGTTTTCTTTACCATGGAGTCCATATAGTATAGCATGGAGTGTGACGATAGATTTCACAGAAGGAGAATAGCTATATTGGACATAATTATATTATCTTCGCCTGGGGATTTTCTGCGGCCTAGTCCTTTCTAATCGGTTGGAGCAATATTAGGGGTAGGGCTATCATGAGGGGTACCATTTAAGGGATTTAGGCTAGTATTTACGGTATTTTCAATGTTAGGGCCTGTTCACATAGGAGTCCGTTGCGTAGCGTTAAGGGAAAGATGACGTTGAGACGAAAATAAACCAATTGCAGCGGATAACTACGCCAGCCGAGCGATAAAGAACTGTTTCCTTCGCTAATTCGCGATTAAAAACTTACGGTAACCCGAAGCTATGCGGGTGGACATTTTTTCCTTTTTTCTAGACTCTGCGCTCTGACCCTCGTCCGTGTGTCTGCCTAGCTATGTCCGGCCTCCAGCTTCGGCTGTATCCCTTTTAAACCAATTTTACTACTTATTTCATTTATTAAATGTTGTTTTGTTATTATATGGCTGGCATTCATTAATCTGGTGTTATTTCATTTTTTAATTGCTAATTCCTTATAATCTAAATTTTATGGCACGTGTAATCGCGCGCCAAACTGGTGACCCGGATCTTTTTTAATCTTCCAAAATATGCACAGACCAGCCTTAATAAGGTTAAAATACTAAAATTCAAATAATACTAATTTTTTAATATTCATTATTTCGTGACAATAATTCCCCACCGCGTTCAAACTACGTGTTGAATTAACTTCAAAGACTTGCTCCACGTGTTGGATTATCTTCGTGTTGGCAGACGCATTGTTCATCGGGAAGGAGGTATGTGTTCAATTTTCCTTTACATTTCTCTGTGATTGGTCATTTATTCATACAATCCCCATCATTGTCGTAAAATATTTACAAATTCTTGCTCCCCAGTGTTTTTTATGTATGGTACTATTTTCATTGTTATCGTAACTATTACATATTTTCTACTGCCTGTTGTGTATTTTACCTAAAAAGTATTTCCCCTATTTGATAATTTAACCATGCCTGGATCGAATGACCACGTTGCGAATACAGAATCACATGTATCCCACCTTTCCGTAAAAATTCCACCACTGTGGAAAACCAACATTAAGTTATGGTTTATCCAGGTCGAGAGCAATTTTACATTAGCCAAAATCACAAACGACATCACGAAATTCAATCATCTTGTCGCTTCCATCGACCCCAAAACTTTATCCATGGTTTCTGATATTTTGTTCACACCTCCCGCGACGGAAAAATAAGAAACTCTAAAATCAGAGCTACATTTAATATCAGAGCTACATTTGGGCGATGATAAACCGTCCCATTTATTAAGAAAGATGCGAGAATTAGGGGGTAACGGCATTAAAGACGATTTTCTCAAGTCATTATGGCTGCAGAGACTTCCATCTGAAATGCAAGCTATTTTATCCATTAGCTCAGAATCACTAGACAATTTAGCCAAAATGGCGGACAAAATCTTCGAGGTCCGCGTTTCTCCAATGGACACAAGCGTTTTCGCTGTGGGGCAAACCACCGCAGCTGTCTTCGAAACAAAGAATGGCAAAAGTACCCCGCGCATTTCCTCCCCCGACGAATTTAGTGCTCTTCGAAGGGAGATAGTCGCTTTGAGTAAACAAATAGAACGGCTCTCCCGCGATTGGAGCAGAGGCAGTTTTCAGGGGAACACAAACAAACAGCGCAATTTTTCTCGCGGGCGCTCCGGTGACCGCAAGGGAGATTATTGCTATTACCATTCCCGGTTTGGGAAAAAAGCACTAAAGTGCCAATCACCCTGCTCTTATAATGCTAATAACGATCAGGAAAACTCTCAGTAGCGGCTGTCGATCGAAATTCATCGGCGACAGTCGCACAATCATATCGTTTGCATGTACATGATACGAAAAACCATTTTAATTTTTTGATTGATTCAGGCTCAGATGTCTCTTGTATACCTGTCCCCAGCAATCTAAAAACCCAAAGCCTGATTCTCTGAAATTATTTGCTGCTAACAATTCAAAAATATACAGTTTCGGATCGAAATTAATGAATGTGGACTTAGGTCTTAGACGAAATTTCACATGGAAATTTTTAATAGCTAAAGTTCCTGTCACTATAATAGGAGCTGATTTCCTACAGCATTTCGACCTTTTAATAGACCTTAAACGGCGCAAACTGATGGACAATGTCACTAAACTTAGCCAACCTGGGAAAATTTCAAAATCTTCAAATTATTTTTCCATAAAACTGATTTCTGGCGATTCAGTATACCACAGAATCTTAGCAGAATTCCCAGAGTTAACAAAAGTAGCCTCCGGCGTAAAGCCTGTTAAACATAACACGGTACACTACATTGAAACAACTGGCCCTCCAATTCACAGTAAACATAGACGGCTAAATCCGGAATTATACGAGGCGGTGAAGAAGGAATTTCAGTTTATGATGGACCAAGGCATTTGCCGGCCATCTAAATCCCCATGGTCATCACCTCTCCATGTTGTTTCAAAAAGTTCAGGTAGCATTCGCCCTGTCGGGGACTATAGGAAATTAAATGCTCGCACTGTACCGGACCGTTATCCCATACCACACATACAAGACTTTTCTAATGCACTCCATGGTAAAAACATTTTTTCGAAACTTGACATTGTTAGGGCCTATTTCCATATACCAGTGCATACGGAGCATATACAGAAAACTGCAATTTGCACCCCGTTCGGGTTATTTGAGTTCCCATATTTAAATTTTCGACTGTGCGGATCAGCACAAACATTCCAGCGATTTATGAACGAAATCCTTGGCGAGCTCAAATTTTGCTATGTTTATTTGGACGATATTTTAATATTTAGTACCACTGAAGAAGAGCATAAGGATCATTTACGAATTGTACTTGAGAGATTAAATGCATATGGACTAACCATAAATGTTTCAAAGTGTATATTTGGTGCATCAGAAATTCCCTTTTTAGGACATTTAATCACTAGTAATGGCACCACACCTTTACCTGATAAAGTTAAACCGATCATCAACTATCCACAACGTATATCGGTTAAAGAACTTCAGCGATTTTTGGGATTTTTGAATTTTTTTCGTAGATTTTTACCGAATATAGCAAAACATCAGGTGCATTTAACTTCTTATTTAAAGGGGGCAAAGAAAAATGATAAAACAAAACTGGAGTGGTCAGATAAAGCTGACGAAGAGTTCCAAATTTGCAAACAAATAATATCAAACTCGGTTCTACTGGCACACCCGAAACCGGATGCCGATCTGATTTTACAAGTCGATGCATCTGACTTTGCAATTGGGGGGAACCTTGTCGCAGGTAGTGGACAGGGCATTACAACCTCTCGCATTTTCTCCCGTAAACTTTCCCCAACAGAACAGAACTATAGCGCATATGACAGAGAGTTATTAGCAGCTTATGCTGCCATCAAACATTTTAGGCATATGCTCGAGGAATATGCACGACGCTATATCCATGCCGAACCCCATAGATTACAGGCAAATTGCTCAAGCGCAACAAACCGATCCAGAGCTGAAAAATTTAATCAACAACTCTGAAATTTTACAATTCAAAACGATAACTTTACTAGAAGTGGAAACACCTATTTATTGTGACCTATCAACGGGTACTGCACGTCCTTTCGTTCCTGAACCATTTCGGTCGAAAATTTTTGCATCCTTACATAATTTATCTCATCCTGGTATTCGCAGTACGTCAAAATTAATTCGATCCAGATTTGTTTGGCCTTCCATTCGAAAAGATTGTACCAAATGGGCTAGGCATTGCATTCCATGCCAAAAGTCAAAGATAACCCGCCATACTAAAACCCCAGTAGGGAAATTTTCAGACCAATCACAGAGGTTCGAACACATACATCTCTACCTTGTCGGTTATCTCCCTCCTTCCCAAAGAAATTATTATTGTTTAACTATGATAGATGGGTGCACACGGTGGCCAGAAGCTGTCCCAATTCCAGACATCACTGCACAGACAGTAGCGCAGAAGTTTTTTACTCACTGGATTGCTAGATTCGGCTGTCCTGTCCGCATCACCACTGACCAGGGTAGGCAGTTTGAAAGTGATTTATTTCGTGCCCTTTTTCAGCTGCTAGGCGTAAAGAAAAGCAGAGCTTCCCCGTACCATCCCCAGGCAAATTGCCTTCCAATTGCCCCAGGCAAATTCCACCGCCCATTGAAGGCAGCCCTAAAAGCCTACAACACAGATCAGTGGACTAGAGCACTGTCCACCTTGCTGCTAGGTTTCCGTTCCGTCTTCAAAGAGGATCTCGGTGCGACGACCGCTGAACTGGTATACGGCAAGTCTCTGTGACTCCCTGGAGAGTTCTTCGACCCAACACCGGTAGATGCCTCACCCAAACAACTTGTGGAGGACTTAAAAAGCCATTTTGCAACAGTGAGACCAGTTCCAACTTCCTGCCATGGACAGAGAGCGATTTTTGTGCACCCTCACCTCAACGTGTGCTCACATGTATTTATTCGCCATGACGGTGTACGAAAACCCCTCCAAGCCCCGTATGATGGACCTTATAAAGTACTTCTAAGACGAGAGAAAACCTTTGATCTGGAGATTAAGGTAGCCACACGAACAATCTCCATCGATCGCCTCAAACCGGCTTTTATAGCCATAGACAATTCATCTACTTCTCCTCAGCGTGCTAATACATCACTGAATATGCAAACAACCCGTACTTCTCAGTGTGCTGATACACCACCGAACATACAAAAAACCCGCTCTGGGCGACTTGTCGGCCCTCTCATCGTTATGTCCATTTTCAATGACACTGCGGAGGGAGTATGCAGCGGATAACTACGCCAGCCGAGAGATAAAGAACTGTTTCCTTCGCTAATTGGCGATAAAAACCTGATTGGTTGACGAAACAGGGTCCAAGAGCCCAGCAAAAAATATTATCAGGGAGGACGGCTCACAAATTGACCATGAGGATTCGCAGAGGCATATTACACCAACGAAGCGACACACTTCCTTTGTCAAAAAAGCGTAAGAGGTTGTGACTGCATATAATTAGGAAAAAAGTGGGGGGTGATTATTAAGCGGTCTAGAATGAATTTTAGGAAAAGGGAATTGCATAAGAAAATTTTTTTAAATTATGGGAAAGAAGAGGTGGGAGTTAGCCCAGTGTCAAGCACTAGAGTCGCTCTAGGTCTGCGATTAAATTCTCTATTGTCATAAACTGGAAGATTGGCAATTTCTTCATTAGGGGTGAAGTAAAGACTATCATAAAATTTAGTGGCGAAATTAATTATAGCCAGGCGAATGGGTTCAATATTTAGATCTTTGTGGAGGGAGTAGTTAGTTTTATATCTATTGGCTTATCGTGATTAGACGTAAGGTTTTATTTTGTGTGCATTTCAATTTCTGGACATGACTGTTAGCCGCTGACCCCCATACAGGTACTGCATAAAGAAGTATAGGTCGAAGTACTTTTTTATAAATCAGAAGTTTGTTTTCTATACTCATCTCCTTCTGGAACAGGAGGTGGGTGATATATTTTCTAGCTTTAAAAACTTTGCAGATATTATTATTAATATTTTTCTTCCAAGTAAGCTTTCATAAACTGTAAATGCCGTGTCTAAATTAAATTTTATTATCGTTAGAATACAAATCGCTGTTGCCACAGAAAACAAAACAAACCTTCTAAACATAGGGAAAAACACCATGGACTTGACAAACAGATCTGTACTACACAAAAAATAATATGATAAATTGTATTCAGCTTTTGGTATAGTGCAAAATACTTTTAAATGAAATACGTCGGTTGTAAGATGAAAAAATAATAATTGTTGATGAAGAAAAATAATAAGTAAAATTTTAAAACGAAATGTTTTCATCTAAGTCAAAACCAGAATATTTCAATTAACAACCAGAATATTTCAACTGGCGTCTACACGTCACCTTAACATAGTATTTATTGCCCTGGTGAGATATTTATCGCCAAACCAGAGATTTATCTGAAATGTGCAAAAGCATTTGCACTTGGCGAAAATCAGCCAACTCTGTGCCAAATGTTTGCGCAGAAAGCGCAAAACAGCCGATTTCCAAAGAAACCTTTCAATTTCCTTTAAATATTGCGTTTGGAACACTCTTAAAAGTATTTTTAAAATTAAGCTGACGTTCTTCGGTATACATTTCATTAGGTTTTAATAATTAAAAAATATTGGCTTTGAAGTAAAAAATCTTCGAAATTTTCCTCTATGGACGATAACATGGGAACGATTAGTTTTGGTCTCCAAAGCCAAAAATGGCGTCGCATTCCGATGGCGTATTATTGCTATTGATAAAATTATGAATACGGCTACAAAAAATGTGTTCAATCACTTTAGAAAGAGGAGATAAGAGACTAATGGTCCTGTAGTTTTTCGGAAGGGAAGGATCCTCACCAGGTTTATGAATTGGGAAAATAATGGCTAGTTGTGTCTAACGAGTTGAAGTAGTTTTCCCAGTTACTGTTGGCTTTATCACTTTAAAAAAGTTGGTCAGAATTGTCGAATGAAATATTTTCGTTGGTTTTATTTTACTGAAAAATTTCACATAAAATTGTTTTTACATTAATAAATGATCAATTATACATTTAATTCTTTGCCGTGTATATGATTGAACACAGAAAAATATGTTGCTGGACACACTATCTGAACCCTGTGTCGCAGATCATTTTTTAGATATCTATAACTGAAACTGTTAAATCAGTGACGTAAACATAGAGAGTATTTAAATTTCTTCATTGTTGGGACTTATTAAATGCCCAGTTGAATAATACTTCGTATCATTAAAATGTTTAGCTAATCAGTGTATTCCAAATTAGTAATTTTTATAGCCACTCATTAAAACATTTCTTGAAACCGTTTTGGAAATTCTATAATGTTTTACTGATTTGCCGAAATTCATAAAGTTGGGGCTGGTTAATTGTTGAGATAAGCCGAAATTTGATAAAAGCTTTATCTTTTGTGAGAAATTTCAGAGATTGCATTGCATTTTATCAAGTGTCTGTTTGATCCTCACAATTCTTGCTCTAGGGGTTGATGCTTAGCTATCGTCAATGATTAAATATTTGTAGATATTCCTCTAAAGGTTAAAGGAGCGGTCTCATTTTACCTTAAGGAAAATAGCCTATAACCTTGAACGCTTAAAGGAAAGAGGAATATTTTTAAGGATAGTTTTTACAGTCTAATTTATCTTCTTATTCGGACAAGATGTGGAATTTTCTTGTTATAGTTGCGGCTATAATATTCTATTGTCTGAGATCGGATTTTTTTTCACAGGTCGATCCCGTCAGTTACAGGTATTTAACTGCCCCTATATTTTAATCCCTTACTTTTCTTGCAGAGTTCAGTTTTATAGTTAATCTTTCAAATTAAAGTGTTACTTCTTATCATTCTTTAAGTTTCATGTCTATGATGGATAATAGTAGGTAGCAAATTTTAGTTAAACAATGTATATGTCTGCTACGTATATTATAGAAAAACTTGGTTCCATAACAGTAAGTGTGACAAAATTTAAAATATTGAGCTGTTGGTGAATAATAAGAATACTTCCTATAAAATGGAAAATATTTTCAATATATTATCACATTAAATGTTGCATTGATAGTTCGAGTTGTTTATTCATCTATCTATTTGCAGACTATTCTAAATAGATAAGTAATGCAATGTTGAATGACTTAGATAGGTTGATAGTAATAAATTTACGGCTTAGGACTTTGTTTCACATAGGAAAATTTTTGTTATATAGTCTGACTATTTTGGTAAATTTCTGGCCTCTTTTTCTTTAGATGTCTGCCTTAATGACATCTATTTATTTTAAATAGTTTACACATGTTAACTTAAGAAAGACTGAAGAGTCTCCCCGTCCCCCTATTTCTCTTTTTTTAAAAGTGTTTTGTGATATACATTTGATGTGTAATGAGAAAATTTAAAAAATTAAGAATATAGGTAACCCTCCTATAACACAGTAGATAGGTTCCTAGAAAATGCCATGTTGTATGAGACCCAGAGACAGTTAAAAAAAAGGGGTTACGTTGTAAAAACTTATTAAGAACAAATTTTTTTTAAAAAAATTACATATAAGCAACTTAATTTTTATTAAAAATATAAATTATGTATAACACAAAACGAAAAGAAACAAAAAAATATTTTCATTTAATGCAACTGTAATTTAATAAATTTCTTCCTAATCACAGCTCAGTGCAATCAAACTGGAACGGTTTTTTGGGTTGAATGATATCACCTTCACTTTCAGAACCATTTTCTTCATTTAGATTTTTTGCACCTTCTATCCTATTTAAAAAATCTGTAATTTTAGTTTATTTGCTGGTTCTTGCAAGGTCATTGCATATTCATGGTATGGAGATAGACAATTTTGCAGTTCCCTTTTGAATTTTCGGCTTCTTTCAGCGGAAGGGTCTGCATTTAGGGAAAATGATTCAATATTTTCAGCTAAACCTAGGCCTTCTTGTAATTTTATAGAGTTATGAATGAATAAATTATAATTTGTTTATACATTTTCATGTAAAGCCACTATTATAATTCATTATTCCTTCCCGTCATTATTTTAAGGTAATTTAGATTTAAATGTGCTAAACAAAAATCATGTGATCTAATACTATAGAAGTACAGTGTTGTACAAAGGTTTTCACAATTTTTAGTATCGTGTTAGAGCGAAACAGTGTTACAGGTTGCAGTGTTATACGAGGGTTCCCGCAATTTATTTTATCGTGTTAGAGCGAAACCATGTTGTAAGATGCCATGCTGTAGGAGGGCTACCTGTATTTCCAATTTAGAAACTTTATTATAGTTTTTGTACTGATGGCATATTTATCAAATTATTCTTTTAATGTGAATTAATGTAATTTGTATACTTTTCAAAAGTGTGAACCTGCCTGATAAATTGGATGGAGCTCTGAAACAAAATGAAAAGCTTGATAAATTTGAACGACTCTTTGAAAATGTTCTTCATTGGCCAGAAGCATTTGCTGTAGATTCTGGTAATTACTTTTAAATTTTTACTTTTTATCACAGTTTATAGTTTTGTTAGTTGTCTTTAACAATGCTATAATTTTCTGTCTAATTGTGTTTCTACCTTCTAGTTGAATTCCTGTTTAATACATATTAACTTACTGTATGTAAAATAAAAAGGATTACAAATGACACCTACTATTTATAATAATGAAGCATTAATTATTCCAGTAAATATTTTTATCTAACTAAAAAGGATTTTATGACTATTAGGATTAAGCTGATAAAATAACAAATACTGTGTACTTAACTTTATTGAATTTTATAACATTTGTAATAATGCATATGAAATATGAAGAAATAGTTGACAATTCATCAAGGAAACAAACTTGCAATTAGTTAAGAAAGGGATAAGAAGTTAATTAAGAAAGGGATATTTCAGACCTAAATTTCAAAGAAATATGTTTTGCAATTCTTATGTATTTTGAGACTGCTAACATTATATGTATATACAGTTGAACCTCAATCTATCATTTTTCAAGGGACCAATTGCACTGAACGATATCAGTCTCTGCTCTCCTGGAATCAATGTGCCCCGGACGACATACCGCTTGCTGGCGACTTTTCATTTCACCATCCATACACCACTTTCGATACGTGCTCACAATGACTGCACGTGAACAGCCGACCAGAGGCGACGTTCCCCATGTGCTGAGCCATAACAATTTGACCTTTATCGAAGTCTGATAAATCAGTTGCTTTTCCCATTATGTCGCTCATCACTATGTTTGGAAAGACAATGCATGGGGCCCTTTATACAATCAAACTTCAGTTGCCCACACGCTGTGGTTTTGTTTCTGGGCGAGCTCATTGTTACAGAACGAGGTTGGTCATAATGTAAGGGCTCTTCGGTGTATGTATATATATAATTTGTTCATAAAAAAGGATTTTAACTTTATGAATTTTTAGAGTCGAAACGTTTTAGAGTCAATTATTTTCATTTCAAATTTACATTTGACATGTCTTGTGAAATGTGTGCATCGCCTTTTAAAATTGTAGCTCTTTAGAAAGTTAGATTTATTAGTTAGTAAAAATGAAGCACAAAATAAACCTTTTTAGTTTATTTGTGGAGTAACTTAAATGACTGAAAATACATGTATAAAGTGACTGAAATTGTGCCTTTTAGTTAAACTGTTTCTGCTAATTAAAAATAGTAAATTTTTAAACATTTAAAATGCATATTGAGACTGATAAAATACTGGAATTAGGAACTAATTATGTTAATTTTGCTTTTTATTTTTTTATCCACAATTCTGGTTCATTTATTTCTGTTTTAAATAATGAGTAATGCTGCTGGCAGTAGACAGGACAAAAATATGTGTTATAAGGATCATCTCCAGTATATCAGTATCAGTAAAATAACATCTTTATGAGGTTTTGAAAATCTTTTCTTTCAGTTATCTTCTCTAAAATTTGTATTTCTCAATTCATTTTTTAAGTTAATTATGTGAGAAAAAATTCTTTTTGATCCAAAGTATGATTTAAAAAAAAACTCATCTCCTAATAGGAAAGAAAATTTGGTACTTTCCCATTATATTGATATTGCATATTTTTTGCAAGCTACATTTCTGCTTTTGGTAGCATGAATATCGTTATTCTTTTCTTGCGGGAATTTCATTTATATGAAGAAGTGAAGCAAACAACCCTATTTAAATGTATGTAAGAAGTGGAGAGTTACATCAGAAAATAAATCATCAAATAATATTTAAGTTTCATTTTCATGTATATTTCTGTCTACTTTTTACATAAACTTAAAGAATTATTTTGTCAATAACATTGTGGTATGGTGATTACTCCTGTGATTTGCAAGTAGATGTTCCACAGATGAAACCCCGGTCTGCAAGCATATGAGAAGTATACTTGGCTTGTATGTCTTTATTGCTTTTATGTCTTGGTTTTACCTCGCCAAGAGTCGCAGTTTGTCCAGAGGTTGGCAACAGGTTGGTATAATGGGAAAGTACTGGAAAATTTATCCTTTTGAGCTGTTATAGCCTGATCTGTCTTTAAAGTACTCTGCCATGGTTTGTTCAATTATGATCCCTGGCAAATAGTAAAGGGAATAGAAAATTTCTAGGCACTAAGTACTCTTTCTGTTGGGTTTGAGCCCTTCAAGAAGAGCCTTTACTAAACCACTTTCTGAATTGTCGAAGAAAACTGTAAATATGACTTTGTTGCACCTTAATTTGTAGGCTGTACTTGTGAACCTATGACTTAACTAAAGTGATTATTTTTTCCACAATAGAATGGTTTTCATTAAGCTGATCTAATCTAGAACATCTCTTGGGACCTTAAGACAGTTTTCTTTCTGTTTATTCCACAGAATCTTAGAAATAATTTTTCCTTGGCATGACAGAAAAGAGAACTTAACATCTTAATATTATTTTTTCGTACCTGAGTTATATCTAATACTTTCTCTCTGTAGGTAATAACATCTATACTGGGTTAGGAGATGGAAGAATTGTCCGTATTATGGGTGATAAAATGGAGACTATTTGCAGAACAGGAAAAGAATGTGGTAAAGTTTCTTTCATTTTTAAATTTTTTTTATTTATTATTATTTAAATGTCGTGTGTTTTAATGATGAGTAACTGCATTTCCTAACTAGTTGGAGCTATACTGACTTTGACTCTTTACTAGATAAGAACCAACTTGGTAGGCTGTTATATATATAATACATCTTTAGTGCTGTTTAAGAAGATGCATTGAATTTTTATTATAATCCTGTGTCTCCACATCCTAATGTACGTTTGGACTGTTTAGAATCTTGTTTGCAGCGTAATATTTCCCTCCTTTTTTAAACAGCTAACAAAAATGTATATGACTTTTCCTCAGCATAAACATTAAATGATAGAGCTTAATTAAGTAGAAATAATTTGTTCATATATATTTTCAATTTCAGCTAAAAAAAAATTTTAACTAGAACATGTGTAGCCTGTTATCTTTATACAGTAAGTCCTCGACTTAGGCGGTTTATTCATTCCAGAACATTCCGCGTATGTAGAATACGCGTAAGTTGAAATTAACAAGGTAATGCGGTGTCCCCCCCCCCCCCATCACCACCCATTGAGGCTGGCACCTGTGGGACCCACTGCTGGATTCCAGTAATCATATCAACCATCATCGTGTGGACGATAGCATCTAGTATTAATGACTAAATGTCAAAATAAATTTTTTTAAATAATTTTCAGTGAAATACACTTTATTTAAATATGAAAATTGAGATCTTCAATCCAAATTATCAATAATTTCTCTGGTGTTTGTATTAAAACACACTATTCTTTGAAATTATTGTCAATTGCATAGGAACAGAATTCTTCATGTGTTAAAAATTATAACCGTGTAGCTACGAATCTTTGTAACTCAAGGACTTGCTGTAATTAGCATCAGTTGTAATTTCAAAGGAATATATATCATTGGGTATAAAGTACATGTTCTGTTTTTATAAAGCCTTCTATTTGTTTACTGCTCATTTATCTGCATTTGCTTTTTTGAGGTTTTTCTATTTTGGGACTTATATAATAACACAATAAGGTGCACCATAACAATGATTTTATTTTTATATTTTAACATTATAGGAAAATTTCTTACATTCTTACGTTTGGATTTAAAAAAGTTTGATTGCATCTTTGAGAAATTAGTATGAATACAATATTAATTGCTGGATAAGTGAATATCTTAGTCTTTTTTACCACATTTGATTGTGGATTAAAAACTTTCAAAACATCCAAAAAGATTATACTTCTAAATATTTTTCAGATTTTTTTATTAACATTTGTTGTACCTATTTTCTATTTATTTCCTTACAACTGTAAATTTTTATTGTGTAGAGAATTGTTCTATACCAGTTACTACTTATTACACCTCAATTTAAGCAGTAATAGCCTTATACTTTCATCTCGTCATTAGGAGTGAGGGCATTTATTAATCTTGAACCATGATCATATGCCATTACCAAGCAAATGAAAGGTAGTTTTGATAATTTTGTAGTCCCAAGAAGATTGATACTGGGTCTTTTTAGCTAATTTGACAAGTTTATCTTATATTACAGTTGAGTTGTCTATAAACCTTTTGATAACCATCTTTTTTCTAAAACTTAGACTTCTTGCTTCTGAACCTCAGTTCAAATTGTCAGGAGCTCTGCTGAAGTTAACTGAGAGCTGTGTAATTATTTTCATACTTTTGCTATATTGTATTCATTCTAAACCTAACTGAGGTCAAGGTGTTTGCCAAAAAATTTTTACTTTGTCTCTAAGTTTGACAGGGTAGCATCTCTGGGGTACTTTGATGAAAGATAAAAGATCAAATTCAGCTTTTCAGGATGGCAACATAGCTTGTTGGTTTCAATGTATTTGTCCAAAGTGCTATACTTGTGAAAAAAAAAAAATTCCTCTAAACATAACATGAAAAAAAATTTTTTTTTAGTTTCATGAAAATAACTATGATAAATGGTCATATTTTTGGAATAATTGAACTGAAATCAGTGTTGCAACAACTTTGAAACAAAGCTAAGAAATTCTGTGAGAAATTCCTAGATAGTTTCAAATTTTTGGAAAGTTATGATAAGGCGTTCAATGAGTAAAGAAATAATCAAATTTTAATATAATGAAAGAATGCTTTTTCAGGGAAAAAGAATGATTAAAAAAATCAAAGTAACTAATAAGTTAATAGATATTAACTAAAATAAAAGAATTAGATTAGTCTTGTTTTTTGGTTACATTATTTTTAGGAGGTTAGATAATGCTCAGAGTAAATGTTAAAAGATATAAATTATTTCAAGATGCTTGTATAAATACCTCAGGATTATACCTGTTTGAATGACATTTAGTTATATTTGAATTAAGTAGAATATTAAAATTGTGTTCTTATTACAGCTGGTCAACATGAAGAGCACATATGTGGCCGTCCATTAGGACTGGAATTCAATAAAAAAGGTTTATTGTATGTAGTGGATGCCTATTATGGTCTGTTTACTGTTGATGTTAAAACAGGTATGCACAGCTTTCTAGTTTATTTTTTAAATATAAATAAGTCAAAAAAAAAAATGGGTAAATCATTTTATTTGTAAATGATGATTTGTGATTAAAATCTTGTTAATTTTAATGATAAATCTTAGAATGTATCACCTATGTAGAAATTTTTGGTTACTTGTCAGAAGATTTTCTTGCCTAACTATTATTATTATTATTATTATTATTATTATTATTATTATTTTGTGTGTGACTTTCATTTGAGGATTGAATGTTGGATGATCTAATTTCTTATGTAAATGCCTCAAAAGCTCGGAACAAATGTGAAAAAAGAACAGTATAATCGAAGAAATTCTAAAATTCAGATAAGAGGGGACATTTTAAAAATGTCTAAAATGACTCTGATTAGTTTATTCAGTAGCATAAAAAAAACCATTTTATTCCTATACTTGTTAACTATCCAGAATTTCAAAGGACAATGGACATTCTGTTCACTGCAAAAGTTTAAAACTATCTCCCCCTGAATTTCTTATGCCTAGTAATAGGATCCCATAACTTTGTCTAAAGTGTCTGTGAAAATCTAGAAAATTATTTTAAAAATTGTCTGTGGACCATGCTAAAGACCCACAACTTTTATAAAAGATATTTTCAAAAAGCTGTTCACTTTGCTTATTCAAAAATATTTGTTCCTGTCACTTGCTGGTGTTAATAAAGAAAGTAATCTGTTGAAGTTTAGCATCCTATGGACAAAATATCAATCTTGTAAAGTGTTTAACAAATATCAAGCTGAATTCTGAATGAGCCCTCTTGGAGCTGAAATGTGACCGGGGCAGTCTCAACTGATTAATACCCAATAAATGGATTACCATTATTCAATGACTCAATTAAGATTTAATAAAAGTTTAAAAAGAATAAGTAAATGTTAAATAAACCACTTAAAACTTGATAAAACACATAAAAAATGAAAGCCTAAGAAAAGAAAGAAAAAAATTAAAACAAGTGAAGTTTAACCCTTTGCAGTTATATGTCTGCTCTCAGCCACCAAAGCTAAGAACTATTCTGATAGTATATTAATTTTGACCAACATGATACCTGTATGTTTGTAACCTAAATACAACATTAAAGAGTTGAATCTCAAAATAGGAGAGATTAAAATTTGGGATAACTGAAGGTAAATGATCACATCTGGTGACACAACATTCCTTACTTGGCAAAATTTTCAATGTTGTTTAAACTGTTATTTCCATTGTGGGATGGAACCTTCTCAAGGACTGTAATTTCCATTGTCTATATTAATAAAGAGACAAGGGGCTGTCGAGATCATCACGTGACCGTAACTTATCCGGGCGGACCAATCCTCGAAAAAAAAAATGGCCGACAAATATACAGGAATAGGTGAAATTTTTTTTCTCATGAAAGTACATAAATGTTACATATTTGGAAAGAGCTTCGAAAACTGAATTTTTTCTGCGTACACTTATTCTGTTAATTCAATAGTTTTAGAGATATTTTCATTCTAAAATCACTCACTGCTGAGAAACCAAATCATCTGGTGCAGTGGTGCTGCCATCTGTCGGCAGCGACGGGAATGAAAATTGAAAGGAATTTATTCACTTGAATTTAATACATTTGTAGGCTTTTTTTTTCTGTTGTGGGGCCTGAAGTACATAAATATGTTACATGGATGGCTTGAGCGTAGCTAGGCGAAGCCCGGCTAGTACTAAATAAACTAAACAAATGGAATCCTTTTGTGAGTCATAAAAAGTTTGTAGTAAAAAGAAAAACTTTATTTCCAAACAAAAATATCGATGCTCATTCGCCATTAATAAATTGTAAGTATAAACTTTTAGTTCTACATACAGCTTCTTGATCGTTCATACCTAAGAAATCCCACAGCTAACTGCTGAGGAATTGTATTTAGAACCAAAAGCATATATTAATAAGACAGTAGGTAAGTAGGAAATTGTACCTCTCAATTAAATGTAAATTTTAATTTCCAAACATCGGAGAAACTTACCTTGCTAGTTAATCATATGGCACTGAATCTTGGCAACCTGGGATATTTGCTGCATTCAATCTGCTCTTCTGTTACTTTAAAAAGGAAATATTAGGAAGCAAAGAAATGAGATCAAATGATCAGAAGAAAACAGGAAACTGAAGTATTAAATGACACATTTAATTGCAAATACAAGATGTGCCCATAAAGAAACAATTTTTTATAAATAAGAAAAATATGGCTCACCTTCAAATAAATTTATCTCCTTCAAAATAATTGCCAAAGGAGTCTATACAATTTTTCCAATGTTTCTTCAAGTCATCGAAACACTGTTTATAGGCGTTGGAACTAACTATTCGCTAAATATGCATAACATTTGATTTAATATCCAAGACTCTTTCATATCTGTCCTTTTATAGCCATCTTAAGCTTCGGAAAAAGGAAAAAATCAACTGGTGATAAGTTGGGAGAATATGGTGGGGGATTTATCACTGTAATTGAATGCTTAGCAGGATATTGTTGTACAGAAATTGCTGTATGGGGACTAGCATTATTGTGTAAAAGAAACCATTGCCCAGAATCAAACAGTTCCTTTCTAACTCTCATTATCCTGTTTCTTAATCATAAAAGCACCTCGTTGTAATAATACTAATTAATTGTTTGATTTTTCAGGAACAAATTCATGGTGAATAAGTCCTTTTGTAATAAAAAAATGCAATCAGCATCACCTTAGTCTTTGATTTTGACATCCATGCCTTTATTTTGTATGGGAGAAGACGGTCCTTTCCACTGTGCACTTACAAAGGACTTATTCACCACAAATTTGTTCCTGAAAATGAAACAATTAATCAGTATTTTTACAAGGAGGTACTCTTTCGATTAAGAAACAGGATTAGGCGAGTTAGGAAGGAACTGCTTGGTTCTGGGCAATAGTTTTTTTACACGATAATGCTAGGCCCCATACAGCAATTTCTGTACAACGATATCTTGCTAAGCATTGGTACAGTGATAAATAACCTGCCATATCTCCCAACTTATTGCCTGCTGATTTTTTCCTTTTTCGGAAGCTTAAGATGGCCATGAAAGGACAGAGATTTGAAAATGTCTTGGATATTAAATCAAATGCTATGCATATTTTGCGAACAGTTAGTTCCAACGCCTATAGTGTTTCGATGACTTGAAGAAACGTTGGAAAAATTTTACTCCTTTGGCAATTATTTTGAAGGAGATAAATTTATTTGAAGGTGAGTAATATTTTTCTTATTTATAAAAATTTGTCTGGTTACCTTATGGGCGCACCTTGTATTTTTGCATGCAACAGATAAAGATCTGCCATTTACTGAATCTGAGGAATTAGTATGGATAGCTAAGTTTTCAGACAAATCTTTCTAGTTATGAGGTTAGTATTGCAAATAATTTTAGCATTAGAAGTTAAATGTTTTTATGTGCATTTTCGATACAGACATCCTCATCCCAGTGCACTCCAGATGAACTGTGTTAATTTGTTTGAAACTAGTTGCCATTCATATTTTTTATTGTCAATATTTAGAGGCTGTGTGTGGATTAACTTTTGCTTTTAAAACTAAGTTTCGGCACCAAAATTTAATTTTTAAAATTTAAATATCGATAATATCAAATACAATAAAGATAATGTCGATGGGTTAAACAAGAAAAAATAAAATAGTTCATGAAAAAATAACTGAAATCAAATGTAGGCTTGAAAAAATAGATCATTCAAGTGAAATAATATGCTATCATTTAAATCTAAAAATATTAGATGTCCAAGATAAATCTGTTCCTTGAATCAACTTAACTGGATAAGCTATCAATCATATTTCGTAAATTTGAAGAAGTTTGTACAGTTTTTTTCCCTTACAATGTTTCAGTTTGTATTCTGAGTATTAAAAATGGAGGATTTTGATCCTAAGAATATGGATTCTAAGCTTTCAGACAGTCAGATGAGATTGCTAAGAAAATAATTTTAAAATAATTTTTTCAAATTAAAATCATAGACTGTATGTCTGAGTTAACAGTTCACATAGCAAAAGCCACATACGATTGCTCACAGCTTGAAAACTGAACTATAACTTGCATCAAGGCATCTTAACCTCCTCAAAACAGCTATCAAGTGATAAATATTACACCTTAGTAAAATCAATAAATTGGCAAACAGTTAACACACATTTAAAGCATTATGTCGAATAACATCCATTACATTGAGTCACTTTACAAGCAGCCATTAATTGAGTCATCTAGAAATAAGTATGCAACATGTCAGTTGTCTAATTTATTACAGTAAATACTTGACCTTTAAAAAATGTAAAAAATTAGGGCACTTATATTGATAATCAATTTACTAGGATTTTCTTCATTTAGGGGAAAAGACGCATATTCTTCCTTCGACTACTGTTGTGGATGGCCAGCCTTTGAATTTTTTGAATGACTTGGCTATCGATGAAAAAGAAGGAGTTATCTACCTCACTCAGTCTTCTACAAAGTGGGATATTGGCATGGTCCTTGTGAGCATCGTTGAACATGAGGCATCTGGGAGGTAAATATATTTCACTCTCTGACTGGTATGATTATTTTTTATTTTATCATTTGAAGCTCATAAACCTTTAAATATCTATAGTGGAACCTCAATCAATCGATCCCCTAACAATCATTTTCCAGTATATGTGCTTTACTTCATCCAGTCCCAATGATAATATTTCTTTGTTATGTTCCCGCATCTGTAGTTTTCCAGTGGAATAGGCCTTTTAAAAAGCAATAGACCATGGTTCCACTGTAATTAAGCTAAAAACTATATTCTATTCTTGAAACTGTTCTTCATAATAGAAATGAAGGATTTTATGTTAAAGTTAACATAAAAGAATGGTTATATTCGGTTAGTTCTAACTGAAGCTGCATGGGACTTACTTTTTGGTGCTGGAGAGTGCTCCAAGTAGTGGAGAGCCTAAGACTTTTTTCATGAAAAGTAATTATCATTTTTCATGAATTCATTGTAATAGATGAAAAACCAACATTTTGGGCCTGTTGTATGAATTCTATGTAGATTTTTTTAAATGCATTCTATAGTTCCTTTCAGTGTTTATAAATTAGGGGAGTGATAAATCTTATATTTCAAAGAAAGTAAATTTATTTTAAACTTTTCATTACTTGAGTTCTAGAGACTCATTTTTTTTGGTATGTGTCTTCATGAAATTTTTTTTTCCGTTCTTGGTGTATTTTGTGACAGAAAAAGGACTTAACCTTATAAAGGATTATTTTCAGACCAGTTCTAACATATGACTCGCAAACTTGCATTGCTAGTGGAAAGGAAAAATATGCCTCAGTTTTTTTGGGTTTTTTTATTATATAGAACTTGAAAGGAGGATGAGGTTTGAGAAAAAGGAAATTTTGAGATAGATGCAAATTTGAAATGAATAAGTTTTTTAAATGATGTTATAAAGTACATAGAAATAAAGAGTGATTTTTGGAAGCTAACTGATATGATTAGGACATGAAATAAGTTCAGTCCACAGAGGGTATTGAACTTCTAAACAATCCCATCCAAGATAGATTTCTAAAGAAGGTCACAATGAGCTGTTAAGCCAAAGATTCTGATTATAATATTTTAAAGATTTTTTTTGTTCTCTAAAGTGTTGTATCAAGCATAAGACATTTTATCCGTTAATTGATTTTTCAACAGAAGAGTGTAACTATCATAAAGTGATTAAATTGAGTTGAATAAACAGCATGTTGTTAATGACACTTGTTCTTTTCCAGGTTGCTGAAATATAACTTGAAAACCAAAAAAGTTGAAGTATTGCTAACAAATCTCTCATTTCCCAATGGAGTGGTGTTCTCCAACGATGGATTGGGATTGTTAATAGCTGAAGGAAATAAGAATAAGCTATTCAAGTATGAAAAATTAGAAACTATTGAAATGGTTTTAAATTGATTACAAATATTAATATTTTTTAAAAATTGAAGACAGTATTTTGCTTCAGGATTTACTGTTCAATTGATGTTCTACAGTAATAACAGAGTGGAGGAAAATTAAAAGTGATTATTAACAAAAATGGCTTTGGTTAGTAGAATAGCTAGATTTTATTTTCGTAATTTGCAAAATAAAATAGTGATTTTTGGGGAGATTCTTTTACATGAAAAATGGACTGTTAGTTTTCTAAATCAGTGCAGTTTTTTTTTACTAAATGAGTGGAAATAAGATAATTTTGAGTTGGTACAATTAAAATTAATGTAAAATGCAAGCTTGCTCTGGACCTGAAAATCTTCTAGTTTGTAAAATCAAAAGACAAATTGTCCATTTTAATTTTGACTTGTTATAAATACTTTTACAAGTTCAGGAAAACTAAATAAATTGTATTTGTATATTGATAACTATATCATAATTTTATCCTATTTTTTGGTAAGAATGTCAACCTTCCCTTTTTGTAAATTTTCAAGTGTAGAACATATGGATTGATTGTAATGTTCAGTAAGACTTGATTATTTTCAAGTTGGAGATTATATAAAGCCCTGAATCCATAATGTCTTCATTTTTATCATTCATGGGATCCTATGTGAATTCTACGTTGAGCTGTATAGAAGCTTCACCTTTATTTTATACACTGAAGTGGCAGAAAAACTGGGATAACCGTCTAATGGGTGGTTGGGCATCGGCTATTAGAGGTGATATCATACAGTTGTACACTCATGCTGATCAATGCTGCACTGCTTTCACTTGATAGGATCAGTCGCATGGGCACGGTGGCCCAGTTGGCAAGAGCAGCAGGCCAGTGATCTGAACGTCCCTGGTTCAATGCTCGTCGCTGCAAATCCATCACCATGTTCACTAATGGTGGCCAGGGCACGTAAAACAGGGTGTGGCTGCAATTTCCTCCATGTTCTCAAATTTACCTCTGGAGGTGTGGAGTCGAGTGTTCCAGTCTTATCACTTGACTGGGTTCAAACTTACGGGACTGGTCATTTAGCCAAGTCAGACTCCGACCCTTGTGGTTCTAATTCAAAACAGGAGCCGCACCTTCATTGCCTATAGCCTTCGGGACTTGATCTGATGCTGCTGTGGGTCAAGTGGCATAAGCAACAACAGCAGCAGGACCAGTCGCAATCATCTTTTGATAGCCATACTATTGCAGTGGGTTCAGTGTTTTACTCCTATTCAAGGTACATTCTTGAAATGGTCCAAGTTTAAATTCTAAACTCTGCCTGTATCTCCAAAATGCCACGATCCATCGCGTTAGCACCCACTATCATACCTCGGTGAAAGTCACTTCAATCATGCTCCCTGCTTAATCTGCTTTTAAAGCATCCACAAATGTCTGTCGCTCTCTTTAAGCTGGTGAAAGCATTGACGAGAAAGTGAGTATTGTAACATGTTCTGAAGGAATCATCTTTCCCAGTTATTCGGGCACTTCAGTGTATATATTATTCAAGTAGATTTTTTTCCTTTTGTATAAAGTGTTATCAGAAATGATGTTTGATAAAATGTATTACCAATTCCTCCTTAGGTACTTTCTTCAGGGCCCCAAGACAGGTCTTTATACTGACTTTTCTGAAGCTTTGCCTGGTGAGCCAGATAACATTTCCAAGAACAAGCGTGGCAATTACTGGGTGGGTATCTCGAGCGGTCGCTCGAAAGAGTTCCCAGCCCTTCACGACAAATTTTCTGAGCATCCGAACCTGAGGAAAGTGTTCTTATTCGCCCAAAAGTTACTGACAGCTCCGATAGTATCCATCATGAACCTCATACCTCATAAACGTACTAATGAAATTGGATTTGAAGTAAGTTATATTCTCCCTTTAAGTGAAATTGGAAACATGAAAATGTTTGTAAGGAGTCACCTCAGTATTTTTGAACTATTACCTAGTTGGAGTATTATTTTTGTAAAAACTGTGCTCGATTGTTATTGTATTACAGTAAAAAAATCGTCCATGACTTGCAATATTTATGTTACAGTCATTTACAGTCAATCCCCATTTTACAGTCATTCCAATTTTACAGTCAAACCCCATTATAGTGAACCTGGTATGTAACGAACCCTATGGACATAACGAATGAAAATTTTGGTCCCACCATTTTCTTATTGTACGTAATTTAATTAGTATTGTGTCAGTTCTTGTAATCGATTTCAGTCACTTTAATTCTTCATCATTTTTAATAGATTTTACCTTTATCATTTTTTAATACATAATTATTGAACATTGCAACTGAGTTATACATTTTGGGAATTCTAGCATTTTTCTTAATGGTTCAGATATAGCAAACCACCGGATAAAGTTAACAAAACCTTTGGTCCCTTGAAGTTAGTTATAATGGGGTTAGACTGTATTTCAACATGTTTTTCTTTTTTTTTTTTCATTTGTATTTGTTTATTTTATAAAATTTTTTTATCTGAAAAGTTATCAATCCTCAAGAAATAATGCTTTTGTAAAATGTTAATATTAATTAATTTTTCTCTTCCAGCTGGGTAGAGGCCGGATTATTGCTGACGTGCCTTTAGGTGTTTATGGTATGATTGTCGAAGTGAATGAGAAAGGCAAAATTGTACAAAGTTTACAGTCGCCAAGTGGTAAAATAGCTCATATATCGGAAGTACTTGAGCTCAATGGTTATCTGTACCTTGGATCGTGGAGAAATAGGTATTTAGGGAAGTTGAAGTTGTAAATTCTCCAGACTGTGAAATGTCAAATCATTCAGTTATTGCCTAAATCTTTTTACAATGAATTTGTTGTAAATATCACTGTTATTATGGATGATTATAGCACATTTTATTTTTTTAATAACTTAGTGAATATTCCATATGTATAGGTGTGTGTATGTAACATACATGTAGCCTTAACTTCTAAAAGTTGGAGAGAGGAAAAATGGACTTTTAATGGGGTTTAAGGAAATTTCTAAATGAAGTTTGAAAAGGTAGCTGAAATCATTTATTATAATTATTCATTTAAATAGTTTAAACATAGATTATTCACCAAAGCAGATGTTTTATTTTTGTATAATGTAGTGATTACTTTATGTATATCAGGTATAAGTGTGGCATTCTATTCGAAAATGTACTTAATATATTTTTTTAATAAAGCATAAACCTATGTCTTTGTACTCCATTGGGTTATGTGTTATGTTCCTATGGGTTATATCTTTGTACTCCATTTAAAAAGAAAGAATACGTCGGAGGTATTCTGTCATATCTTGCTTGTGAGTTAGATTTGTTTTTTTATCCTCTAACTAGGGGCTTTGCCCCTAGGCTCGCTACGCTCGCTCCTCTGGTGAATCAAGTGAATGAATGACTCAATAGTTGTTTTCAGCGATTCCCCCCCCCCCTCCCGGCGAAATGGATGAAGCCCGGCTATGGGTGAAAAATTGGATCTTCTTTCATGCCCTTCTGCAAAGGAAGCGAATGAGATTTTTTTGAAGTATTCCTTTAAAATTCAATTAAAAATCGAAATTTTAAGATAGACTTGAAATGAAGTTTATATGAATGAGAAAGCTTTCATCTTCCCGTTGATATAAATATTTTCTTTGTAACATAAGTCTGAGAGCATCGAATTTATATATCTCGAAACGCATAAATTTTTCCAAAAAGTGGGTTTTCAATTTTAATAAAAATATCAGTCTGTTTTAAATTATTTTAAAACAAATTAGGTCTTGTTTGCAGGAGAAATGTCTGTAGTATTTAATTGTAAAAAAAAAACATTCTACGATCCTTTTTTGGCGAGTTATCGTAATCTGAACATGATAAAGTCAATATTTTCCCACAAAACATAAAATTAAAAAAAAACTTAAAGTCCGACGAATATGAGACATGTCTTACTTTCTTCCCCACATTGTTCTGCATCAATTGGTATCAGTCTCGACCCCATACCCCCAGCGGTTTCGGAGGAGATAGCGTGACAATCTTTTGACAGCGGCGGGGGTGGCAGCGGCAGTTAGTTTTTTTTAGAATAGAGAGATATCACAAATTCAAATGACAGGCAATTGATTGTGGGAAATCGTGAAACATATACATTGGTTAAAAATCGTTAAGTGATGCAAAGCTTTGATGTTGTGGTGGCGAAACCACTAGATTCATGACTCTCGTGGGAACAGCTGTGGTATAGGACCCCATTGGGGATATTTTGTATTGGAGACTTTTTTATCACCTAGCCAAACATCACATTTGTTAATATTGTATGAATTGCATAGAAATTTAATTTTTCAAAATATAAATTTAAAAATAATACAATAAGGAAAATAGCATAAACTTTGTAGATCCAGAAATTATAGATAAATCTACTTGGAAATTTTGAATTCTGCCCAATTTATATCCATTATAATTTTTAGAAATTTGTAGAAACAATCAACATTTTGCTCCTTGCAAGATTTAGTGAATAGGTAATAAGCCAAATAGAATTTAAAATCAATCTGCCAATTATGCGACGGCAAGGAGCTTTTGACATGCCTACACGTACTTTCTATCGTGTTCGTGTGGCATTCAGTGTCTGGGTCGACAAAATTCACACTGTCATTAACTTTCAAATGTTCAAAGCTCTCCCTACCTAAGCAATCGTAACTTTTTCAACTATCCGAATAAATGGTAGTCCCTGGCTCAATCCACTCCTTAATTTTCAACGTGTCCTCAATCCTATCATGAACCGCTACTAATAAAAGCTTGCCCGATTCCCTTTCAGTCCCACCCCCTCTGAAAACCCACTGACCTTCTAGTGGATGCCCCTCATGGTATTTACGCTTCCCAAATTTACTTTCATCTATTTCCACTGTCTTACCAATACCACCTATTTTCTCTGAAGACAACTCTGTATAATCTCAGATAGTTTCGTTTATAAACTGCCTCCAGTCCGCTGAAGTACCTGAAGACAAAAAGTATTCCTCCTGAATATCCCCAGTTTTTGTTCCTCTGACCAGCTCATATGTTAAGAAAGACTTCCTCCATCCTCAGTTTACTACTGGAGAACCATGAATCATGCCGAATTGACTTTTGAATCCCACATTCCTTACCAGCTGTTTTCCTACAAACCCACATAAAACCATCTGACTTTTTTTTTTTTGCTTTAAATTTCATTTCAGAATTACATTTCTCACACACACAACTTAACACTAAATTTATGGTTAAATCAAAATAAAAAAATAAGAAAAAAGGCGGTACAACCTGGTTTGCATCACTTGACTGTGGCAGGGTTGCCGAAACAAATTCTGTGTATACCAAATTACCAATATACAAATTCTACTATACCAAAGCTGTTTCAATGGAGTACGATGTTGAAAATGGCATATTCCAGCGGGTTACAATCTTGAAAATGGTTTATTTCAGTTTAAAACACATGTGACTGTGGAAGAGTGGCCGAAATGAATTCTGGGATACCATGTGTGCCAAATGTAAAATGTCGCCAATGGAGCCTATATCAAAGCTGTACCCTCTTGTAACTGTAAGACCGATATCCAGTGGGAAGACTATGCACGGACAACTCTTTCCAAAGTGTCTTTTGTACTAAACTAGGACAAAATTCCTCTTCTGATGGTTGTATTACCAAGCGAAGTTTGATTAGTTGCCCTTGAAACAAAAACTCAATAGAAATTTTTACAAAAAATTTACTCTCATGTGTGTGGTTTTAAGTAGTTTTAACCATCTTAGGCAGGGGTTGGTAATGCAGTGCCCGCAAAACAATTTTCAAGTGCCCACCGTTCAAATATCTAAATTTTAGGTATTTGAGTTTAGAAATTTGATATTTTTGATTATTTAAGTTTAGATATTTGATTGAGAGAGATCAGAAGAAAGGTACTTTAGCGCTTTTTAAATTTTTTACCACAGGTGAAAGAAATTTGTTTAGAATTTGAGCAAAAACCTTGGTTAATTGAGCTAGGCTTTCTAACTGATTTAACTGTAAAATTGGAGGAACTACATTTTTTGAAGTACAGGATAGAAGTCATATTGCTTCTATGACAAGTACGATAAATGCATTAAAAGCTAAATTGGCACTCTTGAAATCGCATATAGAGAAAGATAATTTATCACATTTCCCAAATTTAAAAATGGGGATAGAAAATTACGATGAAAATGTTACACCTATCAGTTTGCAAAACATCTTGATTCCTTATTGGAAGAATTTAATACCAGATTTGAAGAATTGGAGGCATTCTTGACATTTTTTATTAATCCTTTCTCTCATACAGAGAACCATGTGACATGAAGTCATTTTGCACCTTTTTAAACATCTTTGATTTTTGCTTCTTCCGATAACTAATGATTTCAATTTCTGATGTCCAGTCATATTTGCACCAAACATGACAGTTAATCTTGCGTTTCTTTGTTTTCCTCCAAAGCATTTTTCCTTTTTAGATGTTAATGTCTTTTGAGGCAAACATTGAAAAAATAGAGCAGTCTCATCTGCATTAAAGATGTTTTCTGGCTTTAGTCTTTTAAAATTTTACTCTTGTCTCCGTTTTCCAATTTTCACTATCATTATCATCAACGTCTTTATTTCCACCAGATATTACATTTACTCTAATTCCGTGTCTTCTCTTAATATTTTCAAGCCATCCATTGCTTCCTCGATATTCGTCGTATCCCAATGCCTTCGCAAATTGAAGGGCTTTCTCAATTATGAAAAGCCCACATATGGGAACATTTTTATCTCGCATTGTGTGTATCCACTTCAAAACTGTCTCATCCGCATTTTCGTAGACATATGATTTTAAACGTTTTGAACAAGAATTCGATGAATCATAATTGTGTAACGCATTACGTCTTTCTATTATGCTTGATAAGCTGTTTGGAGTAATACCAAATTTTAAAACAATATTCTTTTTCTTCAAGTAATATTCCTTTTCCACCTCATGAAGAATTGAATTTTTTTTCTTTGATGCTCAAGCACTTTCACATTTTCCAGCTACAAGAACCGAAATTATCAGCAGGACTCTGATCAACAATCTAGAAAACGGGAGACTAATTCAGGGACAAAGGACAGTCTATTGAGGATGAAAGGGGATATTGAAAGTTTTTCTAGTGAAGTGGATAGTAGTGGGGGGGGGATAAAGGTTGCCCTTCCTGGCTGAAATAAAAGAATGACAGTAATTTTACTGCTCTCAGTGAGTTACGCGACTGGTAAAACCAGTTCAAGGTCACTGATCACCATAAAATGTGTTAAAAGAAAGAATAAGTTTGAAATGTTCAAAAATATTTTGAGAAATTTGGAGAAAAAAAATATTGAATCACAAGAAAAAGTTCGTTAAATAGAGAATGCACTTCGCTATTTGCAGGTTATTTTACGAAGAAATTCGCAAAATGTTCTTGGTTCCAATGAAAAGTTCGCAAAATAGAGGTTCGTTAAATAGAGTTCCGACTGTATGTTGTAATACACATATTGTGCATTTCTCAAATATGGATATATATATAGCAATTGTACGAGTTAGTTTGTTAAAGTAAGTTTTGCGTCTTTCTCGACAAGTTGAATAAAATATCCCATTTTCCTGACGCTGTAGCTCGCTTGTTATTGGGTTTAGAAAAAATATGTAAATATAAGATTTGTTCAAAATTTTATCCACTTTAAGATTATAACTGCAATCTAAGCTCTAGAACCAACCATTGCTGAGATATTTGAAAAAAAAAAACCAAAAAAGTTTTTAAAAATATTCGTTGTTTTCGGGCTACAGAAAATTTCGCAGAGATCTTTCGAATTGGAAAACTCGGTTTTTTACTACTGGACTAAATACATACAAGTAGGAAAAAAAATCTAATACCCGATCTTTTGCGCGGTAAGATGTACATAGTATGAAGACGTGGCCCATAGCGACTTAAAACAAACTTAGTGAAACAAGTTAAAACACGAAACGGAATAATCCGAGAAGGAAACTTGTTTACAAATGTACAAAAGGTTTTATTAAACCTTAATATTTACAAAACATAATTTATTACAATAATTTCCCTGGCTAACACAAGCCAAATATCATTATCCACGGTCTCTGTTCCAACCAGAGCAAACCCGTGCAATCTCTCAAGAGATTAATAGGCTTTCCGCCGTCACAGACCCGACGCACTCCAGCGATGTCGGTCTAACAAATCGATGAGCTAAAAGTCGTCCAGACAAAGAAGGGGAGTCCTTTTATACTTCGTCCAATTTTCTAGAAGAATCCAGAAGACTCCACAAATTGCTGGAACATTCTTTACTTCCGGGCCAATGGGGGTCACTTCCGCCCGTGCCGACCCTTTCAAGAATACCCGAAATCCATTTGGCCCGGGACATACTTCATTGTTATCTAATTGAATGCCGCCGCTGATCTGCAACATACGTGCTGACTGCGGGAAGAAGAAAAGAAGGTTATTTGGAGACTTTTTCACATTAGAGTTCCTTTTGATGTACCTGCAACACATGTGGGAAACTCATCAATTCCACCGGCTGTGTCGAATAAGAGGAGTGCCGATGTCAACGACATGACAGCTCCTTCCCCCATCAAGACTTTTAAGCAATTAAAAGGCTAAAGTCACAGGTGTACGTCCAAACGAGGTAATCCTTCGGAGAGGTCTTTCACATAATGGCTTATCTGAGCCCTATCTTAATGGCTTAATACCAGACCTACCGCGCACTCGAAACTCTAACACAAACCCCTTCTTAGTACTCAGTTCGAGAGCCTACCAGTCAAACCTTCGTCTCTACACATTATGTTGACACATCAGAAACATTTTACAGCGGTTACAAAAAGAATAAACACAATTATACACTGAAATAACTTCTACTCACAACTTCTTAAAACATGAGATTAAAACACCGCTACCATACTTATATAAAAACATACAGTCACTTTACACTTATTGACATGCTAAAATTTCCAATCATTTTACACATAATCAGTTTACAACTTGGCACCTTTAACAATAGTACTTAAAACTTCACCCTAAAAATTCAACACAATGATAACTTACAACCTGCTCGTCAAACGACTCACAGTTTTCTTAAATTTTTCCATTTAGTCGTTGGTTTACAACTGACTCGACCACTAGAATTTACACAATTCATTTGGACTTTCCTTTGTCCGTTCAACCTGAACCAAACATGACAATAGGCAAAACCGCCTCACTTTCCATTCACGGAACAGAAACAATCATACTATTAGACCTAAAATAATAACAAATAAAAAAACCTTAACTAATTTTCACTGTGAAACGCAATACAAATCTTTAAATAATTTCCATAATCAAATAATCAAAACTAATTGGTCCACTTACTTATGGATGCACAAACAAATTAAAAATTAATTACTAAGATTTCATCACAATGGATTAATTTCCTCCATTCTTAGGTTACGAATTTACCACCATACTTAACGTAATACACCTCATTACAATATAGTACATTTAATTTTTAGGTTACGAATTTACCATTATGCCTAACGTAATACACTTCATTACAATAGAACACTTTCAATTCTTAGGTTACGAATTTACCATCATACCTAACATAATACAATTATAACTCACATTTCATACCAAAAATATGTACATACATAATATTCAGATAACTCTCTGAACTTAACGTTCGATTTCCCGAGATGACTGACTCGGTTCATTATTTTCAACGCTATCGGTTCTGCTCAAACCGTCTGCATTTCCGTTTAATTTACCGGATTTATGCTCTATATCAAAATTAAAAAGTTGCAAGAATAATGCCCATCTGGTCAACCTGGCATTTGATCCCATCATTTTCTTCAGAAAAACGAGAGGATTGTGGTCCGTTTGTATTCGGAATTTTTGGCCATCGAGATAATAGTTCAGCTTCTTAAGTCCGAAAACAATAGCCGCTAGCTCCCTTTCCACAGTGCTGTAATTTCGCTCAGCCCTCGAAAATTTCTTACTGAGGTATACTATGGGATGCTCCTCGTCTCCATGTTTTTGAGATAGTACTACTCCCGCCCCGAAAGTGCTAGCATCTGTTTGTACTATAAATTCTTTGGCGTAATCGGGCGCGTACAAAACCGGACTCGTTATCAACCTGCCTTTTAGTTCCTCGAACGCTTGATTCCTCTCTGGGGTCCAATCAATCTTTTCCCGCTTCACTTTCCCTTTGAGCGCGTCAGTTAAAGGAACAGCTATGGCCGCGTAATTTGGAACATACCGCGAGTAGTAACCCGTCAGACCCAGAAAAGCCCGTAGCTTAGTCTTCGTTTCTGAGATGGGAAATTCCTTTATAGCTTGCACTTTTACGTCACTCGGTGACCTTTTCCCCGAACCTACCTCGTGTCCCAAAAACCTAACGCAGCTTTGTGCATACTTGCATTTTGAAGGTTTTATGGTTAAACTTGCCTCTCCCAATCTTTTTAGAACAATGTCGAGGTCCTTCACATGACTCTCCCAATTTGGTGCATAAATGGCAATGTCGCCGATGTACGGCAGGGCGAAAGATTCTAAACCCCTGAGTACACTGGCTATTAATTTGCAAAAGTAAAACGGCGCCACCAAACCGAACATCATTACCCGCGGTATAAATGCCCCAAAAGGTGTTACGAACGCCGCATACCTCTGTGCCCTCTTCGTTAGGGGTATCTGGAAATAACCTTTGGTTAAATCCATCACAGTAATTACTTTCGCCGCACTTACTTTTTCCACGACTTCTTCTATGTTAGGGAGGGGGGAAAACTCCGTTCTTGTCTTGGCATTTAACCTCCGGTAGTCCACACAGGGTCGTGGATCTTTTCCGGGGCTTTCAACCAAAATCATTGGCGAGGTGTAGTCGGACTGACCTACCTCAATTACTCCCAATGCTAATAGCCTTCTAATCTCTTCTCCCAAAATCTCAGTCTGACGCGGGGACATGCGATAAGGTTTCGCCCTGACCGGGGACTCGTCCTCCAAAACTATATCCATTTCTATTAATGGAGTTCTCCCAGGATCAGATGAGAAAAGTTTTCGGTGCCGTTCAATGACTCCCTTAAACTGTCCTATTTGCTCGGCTGACGCCCATTCCTCTAGCCCGCTTCCGCTCACAATTTCCCAAAAATCTAACTGGGTAGTCTCGGCGGAAGGGTACGGAATGTCTGCATCTTCCTCCACCTCTTCCTTTTCACCGCATTTCGATCGTACCAAACCTTTCTCTTATCACGATTCTCTAACATAGTCTCCCCAGCGAGTTCTTGACATGTTTTCAATTTTTCCATTAGGTTTAGTACGTAATCGACAACGTTTTGGTCAGTACCCCCTGATTTAGCCAATTTTCGTAAACTAACGTGTGCGGTGCTCTCAAATTTTTTCCGTGGACTAACTCAGCTGGACTAAATCCCGTGCTTTCGTGGGTAATCGTCCTCAAGGAAAACAATGCCATGGGCAATACTGACTCTCATCCTTTTCCCGTTTCTAAACACAACGCCTTAAGAACCCTCTTCAGTGTAGAGTGTACCCTTTCGACGCTGTTGGACTGCGGATGACAAACGCTACTGTGCCTGACTCTTATCCCAAATTTCGAGAAAAACTCAGAGGTCAGTTCGCTTGTGAACGACCTTCCCAAATCACACTGGATTTCTTTTGGGAATCCCGTCCGTGAGAAAATTTGTAATAGCGCCTCAATCACCGACGTGGAGCTGATATCCTCCACGGGGATTGCATCCGGATATTTAGACGCCACACAAATCGAGTGATTAAATATCTAGAATTGTTTTCACTAATAGGTAACGGTCCAACCGCATCAATATTGATTTTCGAAAATACTTCCGTTATGATCGGGACCAATTTTAACGGCGCTTTCTTACGATCGTTATTTTTGCCTACCCGCTCACAAACATCACAAGACCTGACATATTCTTCGATCTCCTGATAACAATTTGGCCAAAAATAACACTGTAATACCCTACTTTTTGTTTTTGTTGTCCCTAGATGTCCCGATAACAGGTTATGACATAAGTTTAAAATCTCGTTTCGAAATACTAGAGGAACGCACAGATGGGTTCTCCGTTCCCCATGTTTCGACTTTGTAACTCGCACGAGTCTACCATTCTCCCTCGTGAATTCCCCCGAGTCACCTGTCTTCACATTTTCTCGTATGACAGCTAACGTGTGACATTCCTCTTGTTCCCGCGCGAAATCCTCGGGAGTTATTTCAACTAACGGAGACTCTGAATAGGGGCCGTTTAGAAAAACTTCCGGTTTAGACTCCTCTATTGTCTGTCTCGCTTCGACTAGGTTTTGTTCGGTTTCCTTCTTAGCCTGGCTTCGCGTAAAAACCGCATTTATTGGAGCACTATTTAATTTTTTCTCAATTAACTCAGCGGTCTTATTTCCCAGCAGATAATAACCCTGGTCAACCCCGTTCGGTTTGACCGCCGCTTTTGTCCAGACGCTCCCAAAATCACTCTCAATTTGAACCCAAGCCAAAGGCAAACAAATACATTTATCGTCCAGAGGTTGTCTTACCCAAGTGACTTCTCCTATCAGGTCCTCATTCGTCACCCATAACCTATCACATAGATCAATTTCCGCCCCCGTGTCCCTCAAATATTGTCTGGGTACACCGTTAATTACCGCCTTTTTCAAGTAAAGATTAAAGCAACTGCTTAGTTCTACCTCCGTCCCGACATGGTTAATTACTTCACCTTTCTTTGAATTTTTTTGGTATTTCGGGCACTCACTCTTGAAATACCCAGTTTCCACGCAAAAATAACAAGCCTTTTCCCTCTCATATGACTGCTCTTTTCGCCAATTCGTGTTCCTCGTTTCCTCATTTTTATTTCCTACCTCTGATTTAGATTTACTCTCGTCTTTATTTTTGCCGTAAGTCTGACCTTTTGTTTTTTCCTGGCCCGGTTTTTTTCCCATAACCTTTTCTCTTGTTTTTTTCCATTTTGGTGTACGCTTTCATATTTGTCGCACTTATCCGTGATTATAGATACATTCTTCAACTCGTCCCAATCTTCTACATATTTTTCCCTAATTTCCATCGGGACGCGTTTTTTAATTTGTTCCGCGACCATTAGCTCTTTCAAAGCCTCGAAATCGCTAACGTTCACTGACTCAAGCCAATTTTCCAAATATCGTTTTAACTCATAAGCTAGGTCGGACCACAAAGCTCCCGGTTTCCTCTGATGGGTTAAGAACTTGGCACGCAAAGCACCCGTGCCTAGTCTGAACCGTTTTAATAACAGCGATTTTATGTGAGGGTAATCATCCCCTTTTTCTCCCGGTTCCTTCACAATAATTTCTAATATTTCAACCGGTAATAACGGAATCAATTGACTGACCCAATTGATAGAGGGCACCTTTGTTTTTTCCGCTTGTCTTTCGAAAAGCATAAGGAACAGCGTTATATCTCCTGAGAGGGGGTCAAATTTGGGGACCAAATCTCTCAAACTGGTTCGAAAACCTCTATCTGTCTCTAAGTTAGAGTTGTTCGAGCTTACACTGCTCGTTTCGACAGTACCCTGGATGCACATTTTTTCCAACTCAAACCGCCTATCAGCCTCTAGCTGTTGCCTATAAGCCTCTTGCTGTTCTTTCTCACGACGCCTATCAGCCTCTTGCTGTTTTATTATCGATTCTATAAATGTTTCAATTACATTTTCTTTGAAATCGGATGCCCCCATAATTTTATTTGCAAGCACTAACTTTTTGTCGTTTACCGAAACCTCAGTATCAAATTCCTCGGCCAAAGCCAAGAGGACATTTTTAGTCTGTTTGCACAGAAAAGCTTCCATTTTTTTTGTATTAACCTAACCGGTCACCCCTAGTACCGTAACACAATTTTCCCGGTCTAGAATACACTAGCTACACATATACAATATCCTAGCACTTTAAAAAATTAGGCATATATCACCTTCTACCAATACGTCTAAAATATAGCACCAAAATCACACTAGAACATATATCACTCTAGAACGTATGTCACACTAGAACATGTATCACACTAGAACATATATCACGCTAGAACATGTATCACACTAGAACATGTATTACACTAGAACATGTATCACACTAGAACATATATTACACCAGAACATGTATCCCTCTAGAACATATATCATTCTAGCAAACGTTTTAAAATATTTATAACATATATCACCATATACACCTATAAATATTTTTATAGCACAATTCAAACAACGTCTCCCAAACTGAGTACCATTTTTTTCCTTCTGCACAAACGTGCTGTGAGATTCCGTATGGATTACTCACACATACCTTGATTACCACTAATCAAAATTCTATCTTCCCCTAAGGGATTTTTAGTTTTCCCAAACTAATTTTTATTTCACGCGCCTGGCGACTTACACTCAGACCTCTCTAAAAAGATTTTCGAATGGACTCACCTTCTTATTCGTTGCATCCAGCTCGACCCGCTGATTGACTTTCTCTCCAAGGTGTTCTCTTTTTAGGCTGCTCGGTCTTGCTTCTATCCTAGTCTCCGTACTGCTCCCCGATCAGTGAAGACTCCATTTCTCGATCCTCTGGAACTGCAGACGCACTGTCCTTCGTGGACTCGTATTCCGATTTACTCCGGAATAATCCCACCGCTGCCACCAGCTATGAAGACGTGGCCCATAGCGACTTAAAACAAACTTAGTGAAACAAGTTAAAACACGAAACGGAATAATTCGAGAAGGAAACTTGTTTACAAATGTACAAAAGGTTTTATTAAACCTTAATATTTACAAAACATAATTTATTACAATAATTTCCCTGGCTAACACAAGCCAAATATCATTATCCACGGTCTCTGTTCCAACCAGAGCAAACCCGTGCAATCTCTCAAGAGATTAATAGGCTTTCCGCCGTCACAGACCCGACGCACTCCAGCGATGTCGGTCTAACAAATCGATGAGCTAAAAGTCGTCCAGACAAAGAAGGGGAGTCCTTTTATACTTCGTCCAATTTTCTAGAAGAATCCAGAAGACTCCACAAATTGCTGGAACATTCTTTACTTCCGGGCCGATGGGGGTCACTTCCGCCCGTGCCGACCCTTTCAAGAATACCCGAAATCCATTTGGCCCGGGACATACTTCATTGTTATCTAATTGAATGCCGCCGCTGATCTGCAACATACGTGCTGACTGCGGGAAGAAGAAAAGAAGGTTATTTGGAGACTTTTTCACATTAGAGTTCCTTTTAATGTACCTGCAACACATGTGGGAAACTCATCAATTCCACCGGCTGTGTCGAATAAGAGGAGTGCCGATGTCAACGACATGACAATAGCTACTGGGCTATAAGCTCAAAACAATTTGTTTTGTACACTGGAAAAGGTTGAAAAAATACTCATTCAAAATGAGCTTGCAGATCACATTCTAACGGAAAAACAAGTCTATTTTCGTATCAAAACCAAACACGGGCCCTGCCCTTTAACACCTTGACTTCCTTCCTTTTAATTTCCTCTCATCCGGGATTGGAGATGATCCTCTTACATGTTCACTTTTGGGAACCTGATTTGCCCAACTTGAGGCTCCTCCCAAGGAAAAATTTAGAAGAAAAGAACCGACAAATATTTCAGTTCCCGTTGACAAAATTAACTGTCCCTTTTCTAAGACGACCCATTCAGGTTGCAGACACTGGCGGTTTCCATATAATAGTCCATTTTACTTGAAAGAAACACCTTGCACAGAAAGACACCCTAGTCCGGTGTTCACACAATGATTCTTTCACCTTGAAACAGTTTCTGAACCTGGAGGGTGCCATCGTTCCTTTGACAATGGGACAGCAATTACTGGACAGATGACGATGGGTTGCGAGTTTAAAACCATTAGTCTTCTTATCGGACTGCCCCTGGTCTGAAATCTGTTTTTGGAAGAAAAAGCGAGAGCTGTTTGCTATTTGTCAAATGTATCGAAAGATACAGCGGAAGTTGTCTTTTGTGAGGTTCAAGTCCGACTGCTTTCTGGAATCATTATCCGTTCAAATTGCAAGAATTCTTAAGCTGCTTCTCGTTAACTCATAATGGATGTTTGGGAAAAGAATGAAAGAAGGAAAAAAATTAGTCAGTTGACGAAAAAGTTATTTGAAAATGCGTATATTGCAAATAACATTTTTAGCGATACTAAGAATATATAAATAAAAATGAAAAAGAAAAAAATTGAACTTTCTAGTTTTATATCGATAAAAATTTTATAATTTGGTTGTTACTTCTAAATTTACGCCCTCTTAACGGCTGCGCCCTAGGCCATGGCCTAGGTTGGCCTTATGGGAAATCCGTCCCTGCGTATTTCAGAAATGCGGACACCTCTAGTTGAAGAGGAGGAGGGGGTTAATATTTAAACATGAAAATATTAATGCGACATACATTTGAATACATAATTCAAATTTTAATTGAAACAAAACAGTCCTAAAATTGATAATTAAGGCAATTGTTGAGTATTGCATTTCAACCTCTCCGTTAACAGAATAAATTCTTCTATCTCGGCCTGAGAGTCATCAAAGAAACCAGACCACTCAGGTGGCAAAATGCTGACGGCATTTTCCTTTGTTCATCCGATAGACTTGTTCCACAGAACGTTAGGAGGCCTCGGTCATTTTTCTTGATTAAGTCTGTCGTTACAAACCGGGTGAGTTTGACAACCGGTTGACATCAATTATGAATGACAGGAGACTCCAGGTGCTTTTCATTCATGAACTATCAGTTGTTAAGCAGCATCCTGGAGGCGCCGCGTCATGAACAAAAGGACTCGTGCGGTATCCCCTTCTCATTGACCGAAGCGGCCCTTTGAGGCTCTTTGAAGTGAGGCTCCTTGAAGTGAAGCTCTTTGAAGTGGCTTTGAGGACAAACTAAAAAGGCGGCCGCTTAGACACGGGGAAAATATTTCATTATCGCCCCGGGAAACCCATTTCCGTTGCTCACTTGTTCTAGATCGTTCGAACTTTCCGGGGAGTGATGCAATATCCGGTGGAGGCTCTCCTATAAAAGAAAATGGACCCCTTGGCCGTGGCTTGCGTCTTTTTGTTCCTGACCCGTGGCGGATCCAGTGTGAGAGCAGCCGGGTGGCCGCCCTTAGAGGTACAGAGTCCCTTGTGACTGTTTGCAGCGACGATTAAGTTCCTGTAGGAGTAAACATACTCCGCTAATTTTGTTCGGAGACCAGTCTTCGTGGAAGTAGCCTTTGCTACCGAAATTTCCAGTGAGGAGTCCCTTCTCCCTATTTTCTATTTTTCATCGCTACCGGGTGCGTGCAGTGGTCACCACCGTTGAGATTGTTGGGGAGCCCCTTTTCCCATCAGGACGAAGTGCCGTTTCATCATCATTGAAGCAGAGTCAGTTTCTGCTAGCCTAGCGGACTTCTTTGTTCTTACTCCGCCCCACGCCGATTAAATCGAGTGTGATATTTCTTAAGATTACCGAAGTTCATCTTGCATCTGTGCAGTGTACATATCTCATCATCATCAATTTTCTCAATAAATTGCATTTGTTTTGTTTAAGTTACGATTGATGTATACCTAGCGTGTTTAGTTCATCTACTGGTTGCAACTACGAACCTCAGTTCGCTAAACAATATTCGACTTTGCAAATCTGCGGCCAACTCTTTGTAATGTGGCACGTAAGTTGAATTCCCAGTTCTCAGGCATTGGTCCAAATGAGTGTCGCTTGTTCGGTACTTTGATTTTAAGTATTTCATGTTGGAAAACAAAGATTCACAAGCATACAGTGGCTCCCAAAAGTGTTCGTACACTTACGATTTTCAATGAAATAGGGGTCTATCTATTAATTAAAATGAATATTTCAGAATGGGTATTTAATAGTAAAATCTATAATTTATTCTTAGCAAAACTACATGAAATATTTTAAAAATATAGTAAAACTTTATTTTTAAGAAACCAATAATCAGAGGAGATCAAGCTGCTCAGTTTTTGATTTTTGCGGTTTGAAGATTTTAAATTTTTTTACGAAAATTATTCATTACAACTATTAGCGTTTGTTGTTCAAATATCCAAAATTTAGATATTTGAACGGCGAGCACTTTCAAATTGCTTCGCGGGCACCGCGTTGCCGACCCCTGTTCTAGAAGTCTTTTAGCGCTATGACGTCACATGGCGGACTATTTCAAAACAGTCGCATTAGTTATATACTGTTTATACAATATCAGTTTTTACTTTATGCTTTTCTGTCAATCTCACATTTATCATCACTATTTGAAGAAACAACTTTATTAATGTTTCCTATTAATGTTTCAATAATTTTTTTTTAAATGGGAAAACGAAAAATAGTAAAGAGTAATCGATGGTATTTATCTTTATTTTCGAGGGATAACCATTCTCTCTTGAGTTTTTTTTTAATAATTTCTGAAATATAGATGTGTTTAATACACTGGTTATCAAAAATTAAGGGAGGATTATTTGATACACTGGTTATCAAAAATTAGGAAAAGTCACAAAAATAGTGATTACTTAAAAAGTTACGCGTAGAATTTAATGAAACTTATACACGTTATACAACACATAGGTAGGTATAAAATAGCATAAAAAGAAATCGCCAGACAATTATGGTGATATAGAAACTAGCATATGTATACAATGAACAAATCAGATGTGTCAGTTTGGTATAGGAAAAGTACCTTTAATATGGTGTATGATCCCCCGAGATGCAATACAGCACATACAGCGATGATGATGTCAATTATGCGGTCTATGAGTTCGGTAGGAAGTGAGAGCCATTGCACTTGCAAAGCAGTTGAAAGAGTGGCTAGGGTCCTAGGAGGAGGATTGAGAGCAGCTATACGTCGTCCTGAAGCGTCCCAAACATGCTCGATAGGATTCAGGTCCGGTGATCGATCTGGCCACTCCATGCGCTGAATTGTTTCCTGCTCAAGATAAGCATCCACGATGCGAGCCCTGTGCGGTCTCGCGCTATCGTCCTGTAGTACGAAAGCCTCAGCTATTGCCCCGGCATAAGGGCGCACATAAGCATCAAGGATATCATCTCTATAGGTACGAGCATTCACATTTCCACGGGAAAGACATGGAGGTCTGTGCGTCCACCCAAAGAGATATCACCCCAAACACAGACACTGCCTGATCCGTATGCATCTCTTTCACAGATGTGTGATGGATGAAAACAAGTTCCAGGTTCTATCCAAATCAAAACACGCCTACTATCGCTGTGGAGGCTAAACCTGGACTCATCCGTAAAGAGAACAGCCCTCCATTGATCACGCATCCAGTGGACATGTTAACGTGCCCACTGCAAACGTTCCCGCCTATGGCGTGACATGAGCGGGACGCAAATGGCTGGTCGTCTCGCAAAAAGACCACCTTCGTGAAGCCTTCTACGCACGGTTGACCAACCTTCCAGAGCTTGCAGCGAGGGAGGATCTGCAGACGGAGTTGCGGTTCTATTCCTTCGTGCGCATAATGACAAATATCGGTCATCGGCACTCGTCGTAGCGTTTGGCCGTTCATGGCTGAACCTCCCGGATGCTGAATCCGTGGTTAGAAATTGTTGCCAAAGTCTATGAACCACAGACGGACTCACATTTAGCCACCTGGCCACTTCTGTCTGACTTTGTCCTTCCTCTAGTCTCCCAATAGCTCACCATCGCAGTCCTTCGGTCAAATGATGCCTGGAGGTCATTGTTACAATTTGGCTGTGCCAGATGTCTAATCTCAGCCTCTCAGCGACAATTACCGCCTTGCTCTGAGACGTGCACTTTTATGCTCCTCGCAAATGACGTATTCTGACTGCAGCGCCTTTATTTTGCATAATGTAGTATTGTTCAGCGCTAGGGTTTTCGATTTTGAGCAATTTTTTTAAAACCCGGGTTTTGGGTTTGACGGGGTTCTTTTATTTAAAACCCGGTTTTCCCGGGTTTACTTGGTTGGTTCCAGGGGGTCAATAGCAAAGAACTAAAATAATAAATAGTTTATTAGAAGCATTTAATTTACTTCAGAATTTCAAATGTAAAAAATAACAGTAAATAAATTTAAACATATACATCTACGTATGACATAAATAAAAATGGTACAAATATCTCTTTTTTTATAAAACTGCCTTACAACCATCATAGCACTCAACGTATCATCATTGAGTCGGCTTCTGAGTTTATTAGCAAGGAGACCCATTACAGAAAAGGCTCGTTCTGCTTCCACCGAAGTTGGTCGAATTGTTGTTAAAGACCTGAAAAGTTCATAGACTAAATACACCCAAACACAAACCACAAAAGCAGGCATGGTCGTGTAGCTGAAGTATTGCGCTAACATACGTGCTGCTGGGAATCCCCAACTCATAAGCTTGAGTGAAATAGAGCTATGGCGTACGACGCCGCCAATATATATCCATCTCACTTCGTCTCGTATTTTTTATTCATTTGTTTGAGAGTCGTACCGAGTCCGACTTATTAAATTCGGTCTTGGTTCCAAATTAAGGAATATAATTGGTATTCTACTGTATTAGATAAATAACTAATTCCCCGAATTTACATTAAAAATTCCCCGGGTTTCGGGTTCGTAAAATCTTTAAAAAACCCGGGTTTTCGGGTTCGGGTAAACCCTGGTCAAAAACCCTATTCAGCACCTTTTACTTAACAACATATTCAAATTTTAAACAGATTCGCCTAGTTTTGAACGTGTTATCCCTCTTTTTGTGATTTTTCCTTAATTTTTGATAACTAGTGTATAGTAGTTGCAACATATCATCCCTTTTATTAGTCGGTCAATGATTTATCCATCGAGGCCTTATTTCAAAACCGTTACATTAGTTATATACTAACACTTTTCACTATAGCATATATTATGCTTTTCTATCAATCTCACATTTAAGGAAAAAACTTTTTTACAGGGTAAAAGGCAAAAATGACAAAAACAAGTGTCATTGCTTCGAAACGCAATTCCCTTACAGGAAATATTCGCATGAAATTTCGTGTCTCCCTCTATAATAACGTGTAGACAACAAAACACGTTACATACACGAGAAAACTTCACTCTGTAACCAGGGTTGTCAAATGTCCCGGATTTTAAGGGACAGTCCCTTATTTGTAAATTTAGTCCCGCGTCCCGGAGGCATATTTTGAAAGACCTACCATTTCGGCACTCGCTGGTCGGTTTGACGAAAGCATCAGTTTCGCCATCTGTTGACTTATATAGGAATCGTTTTATTATAAGTTTTTTTTTTACTTCTACGTAATTTAGTATGTTTTAAAATCTGAATTACATATATAACACATGATTTAAAGAGATTTTAACAAAATAAATAAATGAATAAATTATATAATGAATAAATGAATAGGTATATTATTGAATTTTAAGTTTACTTTTTTCAAATATCCACAATAATTTTTATTTATTTATTAATTAATAATTTGAAAATGCTAAATTTGTTACTTCATATTTTGCAAAACCAACGATAAAAGGAAAGATGATTCAATTATAAACCTATGTTATTAGTTTATTTTTCCAGTAGATAGCGTTACTAAAATTAAAGAAAATCAGATTAAAAAATCATAAAAATTACTCAAGTGCAAAAAATTTTTGCAGTCTATTTCAATAAATAAGAATAAATTCAAATTTAACAATCAACTATTTCAATTTAATATAAATATATTATATATTCATGCATTACGCTATATACATGTATAAATATGCTATGTATAAATATATTTACATCCAAATATAATCATTCAGACATTACGAAATGACATTACGAAATCAAATACATTCAGAAGTGAAAGAAAGTTTTCACTTCTTCGTTACCGCACTCCTTGTGTTTTAATTCAATTATCCAAAAAAATTTCAACAATAAGAGCTAGAGAGCTAAGATTGGTGGCATTTTAAAGCAATTTTCAAGACCTTTTTCAATGATATATAACACAATTAGGGCTTAGAAAAATTTATTTTATTTGAATTTAAAATTTGAATTTTTCAAAATGCGCCGCTTCAAAAACTTTTTAAATTTTTTGAGTAATACTTTATATAGTACTGAAATGATTATATAAGTTTGAAAGTGGGATCTGTATAGGTTCATGTTAAAATATTGCATTGAATACAGTATTCCTGATTTGAAAACACGAAATTACTTAATACAATGTTTTAAAGCCTAGAAAATTAGAAAAAAAAATTTAAGATGTGTAAGTAATCGTACTTGTTTTGTATAATTGAAAGTAATCATATTTGTTTTGAAAAAGATTTAGAACCATTTTTATCAGATTGTATATACTTCAGCACATACAGTTCACTTTCTTGCTTTCAGTGCAAGATTTTCAAATGCACTTACTTTCAATTAAATTCTGAAAATAAAACAAAAAAAATCTACAGCAAAGAAAGATCAAAAGATCAAAAACACTAAATACAAAGTTGGTGAGTAGGTGATGATAAATTATGATAAAACACTGTATCCTGGAGAGATCCTATTAGTAGACATTGAAAATCTCACTATAAATGTAATGGTTTCAACAGGAAACTACAGATATGCATGACCCTGAACAAAGGACATTCATGCTTACAGCTTGATGGGTATAAAATATGAACTGCCCCAGCGTACACCTTGTAATAGCAGAGAAAGCCAATAGAAATTTCTTGATAAATAATTTTACATGTGCCTATTTATGGATAAAATTTTTACTATAATTAAATAAACCATTATTAAAATAATGTATTATTCTTGCCTACTAATAATTACATCAAAACTAGTTTGTTGTATGAAAATAGTCAACTTTAATAGTGATTTGTCATTCCTTCATACTCAGCATTATTCAATAATTTAGCATAAAAATGTAAAAATTTTTATATTTTAAAAATTTGATTAATTTAAAATTTGATTTTTTAAAATTATTTATTAAAATAAATTTAAATTATTAGAATTTAAAACTTTAAAATTTTTAATTTATGCAACTTAATTTTTTTAATTAAAGCTTATTAAATACATATATTTTCTAATTAGCATATTAAAATTTTTTAAATTAAAATTATTGTGGATATTTGAAGAAAGTAAATTTAAAATTCAATAATATACTTATTTCAATTTATTCATTTATTTATTTTGTTAAAATCTCTTTAAATCCTGTGTTATATATGTAATTCAGATTTTAAAACATACTAAATTGCGTAGAAATAAAAAAAAAAGTTATAATAAAACGATTCCTATATAAGTCAACAGATGGCGAAACTGATGCTTTCGTCAAACCGGCCAGCGAGTGCCGAAATCGTAGGTCTTTCAAAATATGCGTCCCGGAGAACTTTGATACGGGACGGCAAAAGTCCCGTTTTTCGCCGAAATGAGAAATTTATTGTATGCGAGTGGAGTACATACAAGGGCCTGTTCACATCCGGATGTATTTAACACAGTAAAGCACAATATATCATACAATTCAATGGATTGTGGGAACAAGCTCATTCGAAAACTTTTTTATGACTCAAAAGTCGCCCCAAAGATTTCCTATGTACATTGTACAATAATAAAATTACAAATTTTACATACACGTCCCTAACTTTTTATAAGAGCACTTACTTAGTTGTAGTAAACTAATAAAATAAAACTCAATTTTGTACTATATGCCTAAACCAACTTTAAGTTGAAAATTTTGAAAATTTTCTGTGCAATTACATTATTGTTTACTTAACCTAAACTCTATGTAAGTTACAAAACTGAACGAAAAATGCATTGAAAATGGCTATTTGAAAGGTTAAAATTTGAAAAATTTCAGGGGGAGTACCCCCGGATCCCCTTTCCCTAGGGGTATTCCATATTCCCTAGTAGTATAGTTATCAAAATCCGTCCCTTATTTTCGGTGTTTTTATTTGGCAACCCTGTCTGTAACTGTCATTAATGCAAGTACTGGTGTTAAACCAAAACTAATCAAGAAAATCTCGGGGTAAAGTTTAGAACATGTTAAGTTACTCTAGAAATGACAGTTACAAGGGACGGATTACATTACACATTACAAAACAATTGAAAAACATTTAGAGAATAATAGTAAGTTGACTTAACATAGTCCAAAATTGGCATCAGACCGACAGGTCTTCACTCTACGAGATCCACGCTCTCCCTGTCTTAAAAAAATGACAGCACAACGGAAGTTGCATGCAAAGTCTATCTGTATGGTGGCGATATCTACATTTGAGGCTTGGAAGTATTATAGCATGCGTTACAACTCTAGGTAATATTATTTTAAAACTAGTTGGTACCCGTCAAAACAGGCCAGCTGGATAGTAAATAAATGTACTAATACTCAAATTATACTCAACACATCATTGCCAAATGTTGAAAATCATAATTTTAAGAAGAGAGAAATACACTTTTAAAAAAATTACTATTGAACCCAGTAAAAAGAAATAGGGTGACTCAACAGTACGAAATAAACAATTTCTGGCAGGTTTAATCCTATATCTCACAAACATAATTAAAAATAAAAATGGCAGAGAGAGAGAGAGTGCTAGAGAGATTCCTCAGAATAAACGAATGAACGAGTTTATGCGGCCTCGTGCATAGTTTCTAAAGCCAGATTTAAACACGTTACTGAGCATGCGTAGAGAGCCATTTTTAATTGTAAATTATCGCTCATTAATAGAAATTGCGGTTACGAAAAAGAAATTCGACACATCTATAGATTAATATATTTCGTTTAAGACCAAAATGAAGTCAAATGATGCAGTCGTTTTCTCTCACTGACTGCCCAAAGAATCGGCTTCGTAGCTTAAATATAGAGATAAAATGTCTAGCTATTGAATGTAAATTAAAGGTCATTTTTTACCGTAACATAAACGCGGTCAAAATCGAATAAAGATAAGGGGGCGTCCATTAATTACGTGAGGCTTTTAGGGGGGGGGGGGGGGGAAAGGAGTCGAGCCGAATCTCACCCAGTCTCACGTGGGGGAGAGGAGGGTCTCGACAAATATCACGAAATTTTTTTTCCTCAAGAAACAGTGTAAAATTGCGAGAAAACTGGGTTATATTAAGTAAAACATGTTTCTACACTAAAATATGGCTAAATCCTACACAATAGTTCCAGTAGTCACTCTTGAGACCACACATGAGTCCCCGTGGACTGAATTAGAATGAATATTCTTTTACGAATTTTAGTACAGTGGACGCTCGTTAATTCGAACTCGGTTAATTCGAACTTTCGGTTAATTCGAACTAATCCAAAGGCCCCAAAAAATTTGTATTGGAGTTAATGTTAAAAATATCTCATTAATTCGAACTAAATTTTTATCACTTCGGTTAATTCGAACTAAAAAACTGACAAAAGAAATTCTCTTTCCTCATTTAATGGAGAAAATACACACTGTATTTATTATTTTGTGTGTCAAAATTTCTTTTCTGTGTAAAGAGGCACATGCCTGCATTCCTAGACTATTGCATGTCCGCTAAACGTTAGTAGCTATTGTCCTTCTTATTAGTGCTAAACGGAAAAAGCAATTTTCCTTTATTTGAATCGATTTTCTTAGAATTTCAGAAAAACTAGTCTTACTACAGATTCTAGGGAGCTGCGTCAGTTATAACTACAGTGCAGACAAGTTAATGTGGTCTAGTTTTTCTTCCTCATTGTGTAAAAATTCAGGATGTCTACACGTGGAAAGTACAAAACCCTAACTTTGGAGACAAAGGTAGAAATTTTTTTCGTACTCAACAGTACGAAATAAACAATTTCCGGCAGGTTTAATCCTATATCTCACAAACATAATTAAAAATAAAAATGGCAGAGAGAGAGAGAGTGCTAGAGAGATTCCTCAGAATAAACGAATGAACGAGTTTATGCGGCCTCGTGCATAGTTTCTAAAGCCAGATTTAAACACGTTACTGAGCATGCGTAGAGAGCCATTTTTAATTGTAAATTATCGCTCATTAATAGAAATTGCGGTTACGAAAAAGAAATTCGACACATCTATAGATTAATATATTTCGTTTAAGACCAAAATGAAGTCAAATGATGCAGTCGTTTTCTCTCACTGACTGCCCAAAGAATCGGCTTCGTAGCTTAAATATAGAGATAAAATGTCTAGCTATTGAATGTAAATTAAAGGTCATTTTTTACCGTAACATAAACGCGGTCAAAATCGAATAAAGGTAAGGGGGCGTCCATTAATTACGTGAGGCTTTTAGGGGGGGGGGAAAGGAGTCGAGCCGAATCTCACCCAGTCTCACGTGGGGGAGAGGGGGGTCTCGACAAATATCACGAAATTTTTTTTCCTCAAGAAACAGTGTAAAATTGCGAGAAAACTGGGTTATATTAAGTAAAACATGTTTCTACACTAAAATATGGCTAAATCCTACACAATAGTTCCAGTAGTCACTCTTGAGACCACACATGAGTCCCCGTGGACTGAATTAGAATGAATATTCTTTTACGAATTTTAGTACAGTGGACGCTCGTTAATTCGAACTCGGTTAATTCGAACTTTCGGTTAATTCGAACTAATCCAAAGGCCCCAAAAAATTTGTATTGGAGTTAATGTTAAAAATATCTCATTAATTCGAACTAAATTTTTATCACTTCGGTTAATTCGAACTAAAAAACTGACAAAAAAATTCTCTTTCCTCATTTAATGGAGAAAATACACACTGTATTTATTATTTTGTGTGTCAAAATTTTTTTTCTGTGTAAAGAGGCACATGCCTGCATTCCTAGACTATTGCATGTCCGCTAAACGTTAGTAGCTATTGTCCTTCTTATTAGTGCTAAACGGAAAAAGCAATTTTCCTTTATTTGAATCGATTTTCTTAGAATTTCAGAAAAACTAGTCTTACTACAGATTCTAGGGAGCTGCGTCAGTTATAACTACAGTGCAGACAAGTTAATGTGGTATAGTTTTTCTTCCTCATTGTGTAAAAATTCAGGATGTCTACACGTGGAAAGTACAAAACCCTAACTTTGGAGACAAAGGTAGAAATTTTTTTCGTACTCAACAGTACGAAATAAACAATTTCCGGCAGGTTTAATCCTATATCTCACAAACATAATTAAAAATAAAAATGGCAGAGAGAGAGAGAGTGCTAGAGAGATTCCTCAGAATAAACGAATGAACGAGTTTATGCGGCCTCGTGCATAGTTTCTAAAGCCAGATTTAAACACGTTACTGAGCATGCGTAGAGAGCCATTTTTAATTGTAAATTATCGCTCATTAATAGAAATTGCGGTTACGAAAAAGAAATTCGACACATCTATAGATTAATATATTTCGTTTAAGACCAAAATGAAGTCAAATGATGCAGTCGTTTTCTCTCACTGACTGTCCAAAGAATCGGCTTCGTAGCTTAAATATAGAGATAAAATGTCTAGCTATTGAATGTAAATTAAAGGTCATTTTTTACCGTAACATAAACGCGGTCAAAATCGAATAAAGGTAAGGGGGCGTCCATTAATTACGTGAGGCTTTTAGGGGGGGGGGGGGGAAAGGAGTCGAGCCGAATCTCACCCAGTCTCACGTGGGGGAGAGGGGGGTCTCGACAAATATCACGAAATTTTTTTTCCTCAAGAAACAGTGTAAAATTGCGAGAAAACTGGGTTATATTAAGTAAAACATGTTTCTACACTAAAATATGGCTAAATCCTACACAATAGTTCCAGTAGTCACTCTTGAGACCACACATGAGTCCCCGTGGACTGAATTAGAATGAATATTCTTTTACGAATTTTAGTACAGTGGACGCTCGTTAATTCGAACTCGGTTAATTCGAACTTTCGGTTAATTCGAACTAATCCAAAGGCCCCAAAAAATTTGTATTGGAGTTAATGTTAAAAATATCTCATTAATTCGAACTAAATTTTTATCACTTCGGTTAATTCGAACTAAAAAACTGACAAAAAAAATTCTCTTTCCTCATTTAATGGAGAAAATACACACTGTATTTATTATTTTGTGTGTCAAAATTTCTTTTCTGTGTAAAGAGGCACATGCCTGCATTCCTAGACTATTGCATGTCCGCTAAACGTTAGTAGCTATTGTCCTTCTTATTAGTGCTGAACGGAAAAAGCAATTTTCCTTTATTTGAATCGATTTTCTTAGAATTTCAGAAAAACTAGTCTTACTACAGATTCTAGGGAGCTGCGTCAGTTATAACTACAGTGCAGACAAGTTAATGTGGTCTAGTTTTTCTTCCTCATTGTGTAAAAATTCAGGATGTCTACACGTGGAAAGTACAAAACCCTAACTTTGGAGACAAAGGTAGAAATTTTTTTCGTACTCAACAGTACGAAATAAACAATTTCCGGCAGGTTTAATCCTATATCTCACAAACATAATTAAAAATAAAAATGGCAGAGAGAGAGAGAGTGCTAGAGAGATTCCTCAGAATAAACGAATGAACGAGTTTATGCGGCCTCGTGCATAGTTTCTAAAGCCAGATTTAAACACGTTACTGAGCATGCGTAGAGAGCCATTTTTAATTGTAAATTATCGCACATTAATAGAAATTACGGTTACGAAAAAGAAATTCGACACATCTATAGATTAATATATTTCGTTTAAGACCAAAATGAAGTCAAATGATGCAGTCGTTTTCTCTCACTGACTGCCCAAAGAATCGGCTTCGTAGCTTAAATATAGAGATAAAATGTCTAGCTATTGAATGTAAATTAAAGGTCATTTTTTACCGTAACATAAACGCGGTCAAAATCGAATAAATACTGCATATCTTCTGCTTCATTTTATGATTAAGGTAAGTCTGTATTGCTTTTTAATATGTTTAACTTTAGATAACATAGTATAATATATTTTCTGGGGTTATACATACTAGGAGAGTTTCTTCTTCAGTGATACACATTTAAAGTTATATTATTTTCTCTTAATATCGGATAATTCGAACTTCGGATAATTCGAACTTTTTTCCGAGAACCTTTGAGTTCGAATTAACGAGCGTCCACTGTAGTTCCTATTTAAGTATTTTATTGTTCGATTTTCTCACTGTGACTACGTTCTTAGTAGTCTTAAATACTAGTCTTAAATAAAAATAATTAAGCAAATTATGTTTTTTTAAATAAATCCAACGGAATCAAGCACAGATTAATGTATTTACACTAAAAATACTCATTTTGAAAAATCTCACGTGAGATTAGGGGAGGGGAGGGGGGTAGAGCCAAATCTCCCGACATCTCATGGGGGGGGGCGAAAAATCGCCTCACGTAATTAATGGACGCCCCCTAAATGACAATATATTAAATTTCTCCTCTCTTGTGACTCATGCCCCTTGCCAATTCAAGTCCATGGCGGCCATTGGGCAAAGTGGTGCCGCTCCGGTTCGTAGTCCGACTTGGCCGGTCCCGTCGTTTTAAACCGAGTCAAGTGGCGACCTCCAGAGCTAATTTGGAGGACATTGCAGCGTGCACCAGCCGCCAGTAGTGCACACGGCGGTAGATTTGTCAGCGACCGGCATCGAACCAGAGACGTTCAGATCACTGGCTAGCCCCTTTGCCAACCGGGCCACTGCTCTCTTGTTATTTAATAAGCCCGTTCATTAAACAAATTATGGAACTCAAGTTAACTTTAAAAATACATTTAAAAGCAAAAGTGAAAAGAATAACTTTTATTCAATGACATACAGTTTCTCTCGAAAGAAGATTTAGGAGAAAACAAAATAGTGTTGATAGGTAAGGGGTCGCATTCTGAACGTAAATGTTTGATAACCGACATACACGAGAAAATTTCATTCTACGACATATTTGATGTTTTGCACTCTAGCCGTTCAATGTAAATTGATTTTACTGATTGTAAATTAAGTGTAGGATCTACAGTAACCAAATAGGGTAAAATAATCAAGCCGCAATCTAATAAAGGTAAGTAACAATCAATCAAATATACTCTTTCTGTTATTTTACAAAGTCTATTCATTGGACACTGGGTAACAGTAACGATAGATTTAAAAACAAAACTGAAATTCATCGCTTGTTTCTCTTTAAAGAAGATTTAGGAATATGTGATACGTAGTGAGAGCTTCAAATCAAAACTGCGGGTGTTCTCCCGAAAATACCATACGAAAATGGAGTCGATTGGATCAGCATCCAGTGAGTCATACTGTTGAAACGATCCAGTTCAATTCTGACGCGACTAATTCACGGCTAAAGCTGCGAATGGTTTACGGTAAACTGCAGCTCAAAGTGGGTTCGGCTAATCTGCTGAGTGTATTGCAAACGTCTTAGCCGTTGAAAATTCAGTTGGCTAAACTGAGGTAATCAGCAAATGAGGGAACACATTTGCATAATGCAGTTGACCAAACTGTGGCTACTTTGCAAGTATTGTAAATAGTGTCCGGCACTGGAAAGAGTCAGAGCATCACGTTGAAGGAAAATCGGCTTCATAATAGCTCTGAGCGTAGGAAAAGTTTTGAAACGGAAACTAAATAACCCGAAATGTTGCTCCTCTAACAATCTCTATTCTATAAAAAAGTAACTCCGGCCGCCGCTGTCAAAAGCTTGTCACGCTATCTCCTCCGAAACTGCTGGGGGTATGGGGTCGAGACCGATACCAATAGATGCAGAAAAATGTGGGGAACAAAGTAAGACATGTCTCACCTTCGTCGGACTTTTAAGTTTTTTTATTATTATTTTATGTTTTGTGGGAAAATATTGACTTTTTCATCTTCAGATTACGATAACTCGCCAAAAAATGATCGTAGAATTTTAATCTTTTTACAGTCTAAGACTACGGACATTTCTCTTTCAAACTAGACCTTATTTGCTTAAAAATATTTTAAAACAGACTAATATTTTCATCAAAAGATGAAACACAGTTTTTCAAGAAATATCGTCCCCTATGTGGATGTAATATCGACGCTCCTCGAGATTTTATCTTACAAAGAAAATATTTACATCATCTGGAAGCCGAAAGCTTTCTTATTCATATAAACCTCGTTTTAAGTCTCTATCTTAAAATTTCGATTTTTAATTGAATTTTAAAGCTGATAATTCAGCAGTGATGAAACGCCCTTCGCATTAAGGGTGACAACAGTAAATGGATGGAAGCTGTTACATTGCCCGAGAATCGCCCCTATGTATCTCGCTATTAGCCATAACAGAGGAGCGAGCGTAGCGAGCCTAGGGGCTTAGTGAGTTAAAAATTAAAAGATCTGGTAAAGATTGTTAACGTGCTTTCAGGATTACAATGCTAGAAAAAAAATGTACGCTTATTATAAATGTACTGTCTTTAATATTATTCAAACAAATCACAGAACTCGTTTAAAAACTGCAAAAGGAATGGACGAAAATAATACTCTACTAAAGATTGCCACTGTTTCGTATCATTCCTGTTGACAGTGGCGGATAAAGCATTCAAGTGCAATCTAGTTTTCATGCCCCCCTTGTTCTAAATACTTTCTCACGTCGAAAAGAAAATTTGATTGATCAGTTACTAAGCAGTAAAAACTTGTAGTAGTACGCCGAAATAGTCCACATGAATATGATAGCTTTGCCTGGGGTTCTCAGAATCGCAACCCGACAAGAAAAGTGACACAAGTAAAAAAAATGGCAATATTGAGGTTATGTCATTGAAAAATATGTATGAAATGCCCCATCGTGCACGAAAAGCGACACGTCACATCTCTACTCGCAATTTGTCCACCTGAGGGCAGTTGTATCAGATTTATTGTAATGCTAATTCAAGCTGTATAGTATTCTTTGAGTTGATTTTTCTCAAATGCTGCATTTTTGAGTGGTGTCACTTTTCGTGCCGGTGTGCGATATATCTTTGAAGTTACTCACTTTCGAAGACCCCCAAGCGCGCGCATCTTGCACCTGAACGATGAAAGGATCCTGCAGGAAATATCCTGTTATCAGCAGTCATTTCCTCGTCTAAAAGCTTTGATTGAACTACAAAACAAACAATTTGCATTTCCCTTCGAGGTCAAGTCATACCTATCAGAATAACAAGGGGATATTAGTGTTCCGTTTTCCTGGGTTCGATACGATTGAATAAAATCTCTTCATAAAGTTCACACAAAATAAAATTTATTATTCTGCAAATTCTTCAGGCGCATACACAAATTTAAACAGAAAACACGTATCAACTGTCTTCTATGCAGCAGAAAACTCTAAAAATGAAAGTCAGGATAACAGAGTCTTCAATAAAATACACGCCTAACACCCTTTAAATCTCAGCAGAAAAGAACACCAATGCAAACTGTAGAAGCGGAATGGTATAATTCCCCACGGTGTGCGGCCAAGAACGAATCTATTGTAAAGGCTGCAGAGGCAGGGGTAAATAGGGGCTTGTAAACCAGGAGGAAATAGAAGAATAGCTGTCGGTGTGGCCATTGATAGCGATCTAAAGTCTATAAATATTGCAAGATGGATGGTCGTTATTTTATGGCCCACAGTAAAACCTTCAGATGATAAGGGTCAAAGTGGTATTGCAAATGAAAATTATGGTGGGGGGTACTTCGTAGACTATGGACAGGGGCAGTATAATAAGGAACCAATTGGGGCAGGAACTACTGAAGAGAAAAACAGCCAACTGCCCCATGAAAAAGAGAGGCGGGCCAGAATGGCCCTCCTGTAAACGGACAACAGCCCCTCCAAGTACGAGAGGAACAGGAGAGGAAGTCCAGATTTATCTCAGACTTTTTTCTTAGAGCTCAGAGGATAGAGAGTCTAGGAGAAGTGCCAGTTACCCGCCAAGATATTCCTAGATATGACGTGATTTTGGGTTCCTGTCGTCGATGCCATATTTCATCGCTGCATACATCAGCTGTAGTAAGTTCCTCCCCATAGACTCTAAAAATAATTACTTTGACCATATAGTTTAACTCTGCTTCTGAGTTCTCGTATATAAAATGTTAATATGAAAGGGAATATTGTGCTTGTAGCAATTACAATTTAATTGAATTTTGTGATTTATTAAATAAATGTATGTTAAAGGCCAATGCTCTGTTTTTCTTGCTTGCTCCAACAGACGCATGCATCCATTGTTTTAAGGTTATTAATTGCCTACATTTGGTGCCGTGACCAGGATGCACGTGGTTGGTATTGTGTGTGGATATTAAGGAAGATACTTTGATAATAATTAAGACTAAAATAATATTTTGTTATTTTGTTAGAATATTTAAGTTTTTTTTTAAGGAAATGAAACAAATATTTTTTTTCTGGCAACTGTGGTGAAAATAGACTTAGAATATTATTTGTGAGCAACATTATAATCTGAAGAATATAAAATAATGACAAATTTAATGATAACAATAAGGAAGCATTATTATATTAAATTATAAGGGTATGATCCATTCAGATTACATTTTAACACTATTATGGTCATAACGAGTATGAAGAGGAAAAAAATTTTATAGTTGATCTATCATGTTAATCGCCAAACTTAATAGTAAGAATATTTATCATAATATTAAGAATAATAAGAATGGTAGGATATTAACGTGGGATATTCAGAAGCAGAGGCAAACTATGTGGTCAAAGTAATGATTTTTAGAGTCTATGGGGAGGCACTTACTACAGCTGAAGTATGCAGCAATGAAAGATGGCATCGACGACAGGAACCCAAAATCACGTCTTATACAGGAACATCTTGGCGGGTTACTGGCACTTCTCCTAGATTCTCTATCCTCTGAGCTCTAAGAAAAAAGTCTGAGATAAATCTGAACCTCCTCCTGTTCCTCTCGTACTTGGAGGGGCTGTTGTCCGTTTACAGGAGGGCCATTCTGGCCCGCCTCTCTTTTTCATTGGGCAGTGGGCTGTTTTTCTTTTAAGTAGTTCCTGCCCCAATTGGTTCCTTATTATACTGCACCCGTCCATAGTCTACGAAGTACCTCCCCACCATAATTTTCATTTGAAATACCACTTTGACCCTTATCATCTGAAGGTTTTACTATGGGCCATAAAATAACGACCATCCATCTTGCAATATTTATAGACTTTAGATCGCTATCAATGGCCACACTTCTTCTATTTCCTCCTGGTTTACAAGCCCCTATTTACCCCTGCCTCTGCAGCCTTTACAATAGATTCGTTCTTGGCCACACACCGTGGGGAATTATACCATTCCGCTTCTACACTAACAATATCAGGTATATTTATAGACTTCCAAAGCGCCCTCTATCGGTCAACCAGCTAGATATCACTAGTTGATTCCAGAAAGGTCTAGAACGTTGGCGGCCATTTGGCGTCATATCGCCAAACTTGGCGATATATCGACAAATTTGGAGACCAAAATAAGTCACCAAATCCTTCGCCAATTTGGCGATAACTCTCTATTTGGCGAGATTACAATAGACTCGTAAAATTAGTAACATTATTTTAAAATCAATCGAGGATTCTCTGAAAAAAATTAGATCAGACTTCAAGTTATTGCTTAAATATCTGCAGCTATATTTAATTTCCTAAGAGCTAGTTTTTCGGCTCTTGCTTTTTTCTTCCTATTGCTAGTTCGTCGACTTTAGATACAAAATTGATTCCCGATTTCGGATACTATGTTTAAATATAATTTTAGTCTCACTACATCTTTAAGCCTTTATGAAAATCAGTAGGAGTTTTGTGTGTGACTTTTACTGTAAGTCACAGTACAATAGCATATTTACAAGGAATTTCAGAAATGGAATATTTTTTAAATGAACGACTTCTTACACAATGCAGTTCGATATTTAAAATCACGAAGTCACGAATCACCAGTCTTAATAATCAAATAACCGGCGATCTTCAATCAAGAAAAGTTGAGATATATATATATATATATATATATATATATATATATTTATTTAAAAAAAAAACAAAAAAAAAAAACACCACTTGAGAGTAAATTTATGAAGAGAACATGAATTGTTAATAAATCTCGCTCTCTAGCAAAGGTCATTTTATTAGAGAACGACAAATAAAATTGGATGAAAACGTTTTTATTGAATGGATCGCTATGTTGTGAATTTTGAATCCTCTCAGATGGGAGCTAAAAATGTTTTCAGGGTGTGGAAAGTTAGGAGACGGTGAAAGTATGTTTTAGCGTAGATACACTCTCTCGAATGTCGTTGCGCGAACTTGAGTCGATCGTGACTCACTTTCTTTCGATAAAAAATTGCTCGAACGCCAAATGAAAGCTCTCATACCAATTTATTTTTTTTTTAACTAGGAAAATGTTAACAAAAAACTAGGAGAAAGAAATGAGCAAATTTTGACAAACTATTTCAAAAATCAACGAACTGTAGATTTCGGGTACAAATTTATTTTGCATAATAACAAAAAAAAATGAAATTTATTCCTATTAAAAAAGGTCTTTTTTTATATCATGCGAGCATAATCATTTATTTACCTTTCGCAAACAGATCTAGCAAGTCATTGGGACATGAAACCTCAATTTAAAGGATAAAATAATAGTCTCGTTTGCTGTGCATAGATGGCGTCACAAGATATAATTTCGCAAACCTGTCGGTCGTACATTATTGTTATAAATTCTTTTCGTTGGAGGGAGGGGAGGGGCGGTGAATATATGGTTGATTTTAATTTTAGAATTGCATAGGGTTATTATCGACGAGTTCTTTAAATTAAACTCTCGGGGAAAGTGATCGTTCATTTTCTCTAGAAATAGACAAAGGAGTCGATTTTTGTGGGAATAGTTCAGTTAAATGTTAATTATGGCTAATAGTATTTAAGACAAAAGATCATTATGGCCTCGAAATGTGCCTCAAAAGCTTATTCATATAAGATGTTTCCTACTTTATTTAATTTTGAAGTTTTTAATTAGGTAACAAATATAACAAGATATATATATATATATATATATACATACATACACACACACACACATATATATACAGTCGAACCTCCATATATCGAACTTCCCAATATCGAAATTTTCTATATATCGAACTCTTAGCAAATCTCCATGTTCATTACATAGAAAAATTGTTTCTATATATCGAAAAAATCTGTATCTATCGAAATTTTTTTCAAGACAAATTGGGAGATTTTATTCCACTTTAGAATAAAATCTCCCAATTTTTGGCATTTGAAACAATACGTCGTGGACTTCAATTCGCGGAAAATGTGCCTGATGAAGTTTTTAGTGGACTGAATAAATACGAACATTTCTTTGAACTTTCCGCAAAACTAACTGTTCAGCAAGATATTTGTAGTTTTTTTTTTAAAGAATGTAACTGTGATCATTGTAACCACTGTCTGCATTATTGTTTTTTTTAAAGATATGTACTAATCAATAAATCTTTCATATTAATTCATTTTTAAATTATTAACTTTCATTTAATGGAATTCGCATGTAAATTAGAAATGGAGTTTCGTATACGAAAATTAGCTTTAATTTTTTTCTTTTCTTTTTTTTTTTTTAAGAGAATTATGATAAGACTAAGCTCAATTCTATATATCGAAATTTCTATATATCGAATTTTTTTCGCGCAATTTGCTACTTCGATATATGGAGGTTCGACTGTATATATATATATATATATATATATATATGTGTGTGTGTGTGTATGTGTGTGTGTGTGTGTAAGTAAGTGTAAGTAGTGAAAACGCCCAACCAGTATTAATTATCCAATAATAATGATAATTCCTCAACAAATTTAATTCTGTTCCATTAATTCTCTACCTTTAACATTGTCTTTACCCTTATATAACTACTTCCATTTTTTCTGTTTGGCGCCTACCTGTCTCTGGGCGTATTGCACCATAGTTGATCACGAAAACAAACGAAACTTATTTCCCTTTGTTCTGGCGTGAAGCTTGAATTGCGCGACACTTAGAGATGGGATGTAGATTGAACCGGACGCCACTATCCATTCTCTCTGTTCTTTGTAAATATGTAAATATCGTCCATTCTTTTGTATGTCTTATAATATGTTAACTGATTAAATAACTATATTATTCGCATCCATTGGATTGTTTGACTGGATTGGATGCTGCTCAAGACCGACTGCAATTTTCTGGTCACCGTAAGACGTAAAAGCCCGTTCTTCTTTTTCCGAATATCGTTATAAGGGTCTGCCAGAAGAATCCCTTATAAACACGTAGGTAAATGACTTTCCTACATATGTAAAGATTTGTTTAGTAAATAAAGTTCCTAGCCGCAAAAAAAAGCACCAAAAATGTCACCATATTGCAATTCTAGTACGAGTTTAAGAGAATAGCCTCAGCACCCACAAAAAAATTATTTATATATATATATATATATATATATATATTAAAATTAATTTCCGAAGCAAAAAAACAAAGCAAAAAAAATCTTGAAACGTAATGCATTATTTGGCAGTTTTATGCATAAATATTTAAACGATCAAAAACCAAGCTGATGTCTAACGAAATTAGTTGCGTTAGCCATTGACAGATGGCGCCAAGCAAAATGTTTTCAAGAACTTTGCTCCTTTGATAATTTAAATGACGCTGTTCAAGCGATGCAAGTACAGTGAAACTTCTGTGAGGCGGCCAGTCACAGATCCTAAACAAAGTGGCCGTTGTGAGGGGTAGCCGTCGAAAAAGGGCCGATTTCTCTACTGCGGCTCCAAAAAGTAGTGGCCGTTTTGCGGGATGGCCGGCTAGAGAAGTTTCGCTGTATACAGAATTTGAAAAGCATAGCATTGCAAAAAGTATACAGAAACTTCATCGCCAAATGAAGCTTCTTTTGTCAAGGAGACGAGCTTGTTCTCTAACCACAAAGAAACGAAGGTGAATATAATCGTAGTATGCAAAATACCATCGCCTTCTCCATTTCTTATGTTCTAAGTTGAATTAAACAGTTCGTTCCGTGCTCGAAAATATATAAAACAGCTTATTTGGAGCCTTAATTTCCTTTTGTTTTCTTTCAATATTTAAATTTGCCGACTACCATAACGGAATAATTCTTTGGTTTTAATCGTTACTTAAAAAAAAAAAAATTACAAGAAAAACAGCCCAAAAATATCATTTATTAATAAAGCCACACATTTTAGATACATAAAATAAATTTTGAGAATTTTGTTTCAAGAAATAGATATATCTTTTGCTTTACTTGGCAACAAAAACGAGTTCTGGCGCCGCTGTTCTGATCCATCTATCGTCATGGGTTCGTTCACACGCGAGCTCAGCGCACACAATGAAACTGTTTTTACTGAAGATAATCTCGAGTTATGGATAATCTGCAGTGCATGCCAGCAATACGCAGAACAAAGTATCTGGCACAAAATACGGCTTTAAAGTATTATAAGCAATTTCGAGAAGGACCTCAATATACGACGCATCTCGAACGGAGATACAATCCTACCCTAAAGCATTGCTGTTACAGATCATGCGATGGAATCCAATCGGGTGGAAGCCATTTAACAATTAATTAAGCCCAGTGGATTCTGAAGCATATGAAGCCAAATTAGGGCCAATTTCGTAAGCCCTAAAGGCATTGGAACTCTGGAGATGAGTTTTTGCCGCAAATCATTGCCGATGTAAAAGCATTGCGTTATGTCTTTGAGTCCTCGTCAAAACGTATGAGCATGCACTGCAGACATCCAGCTAACCGCTCATAAATATCCAGGCTGACTCACGAGCCCCCACTCTGTTTCCCAATCTCGCCAAAACGTACGTCACATAATAACTTGTTGTTGTTGTTGTTGTTGCTGATCCCTGTCACCCAGTAGAGCTAGATTAGGTCCATGATACCGGCCACTCTCAAGAAGTCAATGACCAACAATGGCCGCTCCAGAAGATCTTCCTTTTCAAGTCCCAAGCACACTAGGATATGATCCGGAGTGGCTTGGCCTTTGGAACATTTGGTACAAGTTGGAAACTTGTACCAATTGTTCCAACTTGTACCACTTCTTGTCGGTATAAGTCAATGTTCTGAGGTGGCCACTACAAAAGCGGGTTATTGTAGTTTGCTCCTGTCTGCTGCACCGGAGGGACAGAGAATCCCCGGGGTGATTACCTTGGTACCAATGGTGCACGGGGGGGGGATGGCGAATGCAGATCTTACAAGATAGTTATGTTTAGAATACAGTTCAGCATATGTCAGAGGCGCCAGACTATCCATGGACTCGTCAGCACCTTTTTTTGCCAGGGTATCAGCAATCTCGTTACCGGCGAGGTCTGCATGGGAAGGGATCCACTGTAAATGAATCTCACGAGAACATAATAACTTAGTTTCTGTTTCACCTCCAGTTCACAAAGCCTCCGTGTTGAAATCCAGTAGTCGGCAGCTTAAAGAATTAAATTATTTTCAGGGGCGTAAATAGGCTGGGGCAACCAGGGAAATGTCCCCAAAACAGGGGGTAAAAAATGAAGTCGTAATATTTCAGGAGGCCCAATTTGCATCCTTGCCCCGGGGCTCCTAAATGCCTAGTTACGCCGCTGTATATTTTCTTTTCTAAGCTAATACGTTGCATACGTCCAAAGCATAATACTTCAAAGAAAAATGCCTTTCAAACAGACTGTTTATGAGAACTAATCTTTAGAGGAAGTATCATCAGTATTTGGGGATGTGGGGACGCTTACAGTTGTTGCAAACTCGATAGTGGTTAAGTGGTACATCAAAGAATAATCAAATAATTTGATGCACGGCTAAACATAACAATTATAATAACATAAAAACAAATGAAAATCAGGGGTTGAAAAACCCAATCAAGAATACGAACCTAGAGCTCATTCGAAATAGGACCTTCTGACCCGTATCAAAATCGAAATCTATATGGTATCGAGGTAAAGTGCGTATGAGACTATCTCAGTCAAACATCGTCTAGAGTCATTTAAGCACAATAGCGCTACCTGACTGAAACTTTCAACATAGTTTCCTCGTCCACAGAGCTTTAAAACTTAATCAAATTTATTAGATATCTGCAAAGCAGGTCATTTATGAAAAGTCTCAAACAGAAAACAATTCTTCTAAACACATCAGATCAAAATGACGACTTTACTTCGCGGCAATGGGCAGCTAAATGCCTGATGCTTCAGTTCGAATATCTAAGAGCATTAACCCAGCTTTACCATCTCTAAAATATTGATCTGTAACAAATGGTAGCAAAGTCATGTGGATCTTTTTCGTCGATCACAAAGGTCTGTTCCTCATCAGTTGGCTGCCATTAACACTGATAAGGGGTGTACTTCCATAAAATACTCGTAAATTCCATAAAAAATTGAGCGTCCGGCATTTTGAGCAATGAGCCATGCTATTTGCTGCTTCCTGATGCGACCAAGCCAACTATTGCTGATAAGAACTGGATCCCTTTGTATTTCAAGTTGTGGAGCATCCATCCACTTTTCAACCACTCAGGCGCATAGCAATTTTTTATGTCTTCGGTTCGAATCTCTGAAAGGTCACTGATTCCAATGTACGAATGCTTCTCTACTACAATCTTTCTATTAAAATGATAATTGTTTACATTCTTATTCCTTTCCTTAGTGAGTAATGCTTAATTTATTTATTCACTTTTAAACAAGTAACGTTCCTATCCAAGAACAGAAAAACACGACCTATTTATATCATATAAGTAAAAAAAAATAAAACTGTAATTCTCTGAAAAATATAAGAGCTTTAAAATACTTTTTCTCGGGCAAAATTTATTTAAAAAACAATTTTATTCCATTTCCTTTCACCATAATGAGTCATATTGCATTTTCAAGCAAAACCGAAAAAAAATCAACCAGTGCTGAAGAATTTCTTACCAAAATTTGTTCTTTTTACGGTGGATAGATGGCGCCACAAGAGATAATTCCATAAATTATTCTCCTTTTCTAATAATTGTCAGGACGTTGTGTAAGAAGTGAGTCATACAAGAATAATTTTAAAAGCAATATAATGAATGGCCTAAAGATTGCAATTAATCTCTCAAATTTAACAGGTTAATTGTTTTAATGCCTTTCTTTAATAAATAATTATTTCTTAAAGAAAGCAAAGAACCTACAGTAAAACAGGAAAATATGTATTTCATAAGTTAAAAAATGGGAACTTTTAAAAAAAAGTGAGTAGAAACGTGTATTTTGCAAAAATTAATGGTGATTTTTTTTTGTTTCACTTTAGTCAGTATGGTCACTTTTTGGTATTCGAATGTTCAATTAAGCGCGACGGTTAAGCATTTCAATAGCTGGCGAAAATTAAGCTGTAGCTAGTTGTGCGTCACTTCCTTTTGTTATATTTTGTAAAATACCACGCTTATGTTATATCAATTTTTATTATGTCTGTCAAACATGCGAACCATATCAGACATTTTTCTAAAATCCCGCGTTACCATTTCCACTGGTTCTGGGCGTAAGCCTGTTTTTGTCCGACAAAAATCATACATCAACTACAATGAAAATAATAGTATAGATATCTGTTTTAAGAATTACTAAATTACATTTGACTGAAGTCCCTTTACTTCGAAAATGTCCCCGAATCTTTACAGACGTATGTTTGCATTTGAAACAACTTTTACAATAACATTCAAAGTGTTACAACTAAAACTATTTCATACACCTCAAAACTGTTTACCGTGAATAGGCGGCCTCTACACATACTGAAACCTTCTGCGTCGTGCGTTTATTTGCAATTATATTTGAAACTCGAGGGAGGCCATTCCGGCACCTCTGCTGTGTGAAGAGCGTGTTTAATGGGAAGAAACCTGCTGGAAATTCCGATTTTCAACAACCGCCGCTTGATCGATGAAGTTCAGTTCCAGCCGATTTGTCGGCAGCGCGTTTTGTTAATCTGCTATCATTGAATGCACGGAGTGGGATATAAAATTGATGTTCCGGCTCGAAGCGAGTTCTTCACCGGTATTTCCAGCATGAATAAATCGGTCCACAAAATATGCCGAGTGCACAGTTCTACATTCAATAGTCGAGCTAAACACTCGCCGGAATAGGATGCCTATTCTGTGCTCAGACAGGTTAAGATTGCGTGTCAGGGCCACATCTAGGTTGTTGGTCATTCTATTCAAATGTTTTATTCCGAGTTTAGCTGTTAATGGCGCGATTAAGATTTAAAGTCAACCATCTCCGTACGCGTGTTTAGTAGATTTGGTACAAACTTAACTGTTGTCGACGAGGCTGCAACAGGTAGGAACCCCCAATGACGCCATTTAGAGACATTTCATTGTAGCAATGATTTTGTATCTGAAATAGGTACAAAATTTTAAAATACTCGTTTCCACAGTCTGCGACAGACCACGCGTAAAACTGAGAAAGGCAGACTGCCTATAACCCCTTAAGGATAGAAAATTTGCCTTTTAAGAACTTCTGGTTCTAACCTATGAAATGTAAAGAGGAATGCTTCATGATGAAATGATTGCAGCAGAGAGTGTCAAACTGAGAAGATGATATGAGGCGTTGAAAGGCAAAGTGGTGTAAGTCAGTAAGTCAAGTGGTGTAAGTCAAAAGAGTTTAACTGCAGAAACTACAAAAAATTCTACAATAAATTGAACAAATTATAATTCATAACAATTATTACAATACTGCAAATAATAACTATTTACAATTCCACTATAAATTGAACATGGAGATTACATATTTGCCCTCAAATGAAAAAAGTTCAAAATGTGACTTACACCACTTTGCCTTTCAACGCCTCATATGGAGAAGTCAGCCTGTGTTGCCACTAACATTCCACCTAGCTTTTTGTTTTAAAAATGGACGTATATTCAATGCATAAAATACTATCTAATGAAAGATGTCGAAATTTTTAATAGTGAGAATACATTATATTATAATTTCAAGAAACACTTTCGTCCTATTGGCCATTTTACACTTATCTTTCTGACGCGGCATTTACGAAAATTAATAAGTACGGTCGTGTACTTTATCTTGAGAATATATATATATATATTCCTCCGCTCAAGGGGTGTAAAATAAAAAGGAGTCTAGAAGTCATCTTGCAAGAACGAACTTCATTTATACTATCGAAGTATATAAATAAAAAATTGGGTTTTGTAACTTGGCTTAAAATACTTTTAGAGTGTCAAAAAAAGTGTATTCCACATGATGGCCAGTTCGGTAAAAAGTAACCCTCATATTCAACGAGTATGTGTACCTACACTGATTTTTTCCTCATTAAAGTCCAGCGTGTCCAGCGAAGGAGTCCCTGATTTCAAAACTAAAAAATCTCGAAAACAAAGATCTGTAGAAGAATGCAACAAACGGTATGTTTATCGTGAAAGCTGTAAGAATTTTGTACACTCATTTTCGAAATAGTTACAAAAGCTGCTAACAGATGGCGCTGTCAGCCAAATTTTACTGGCACGCCGAATATGGATTGGCCTCCATATTCGCCGGACCCGAGTCCTCGTGACAAATGTTTTGTGGGGTACATTAAAAGATACTGTCTACAAGAAACATCCGCGCTGGACGAGCTTCAATCGGCGATCTGTGTGGCAGACCTGTGAATCGATTTCTGTTGAGACACTACAGGGTGTGACGGCAAATTTTATTGTTCGTTTTCGTCACCAACGTACAGCGAATGGTGGAGATTTTGAAAAGATTGTGATGTAGTGATCGCAAAGACTACGGGTTAATTTATGCATTCTGATACTAGTTGTAGAGCGCCATCTGTTAGTAGCTTTTGTAACTATTTCGAAAATTAAGTCTATAAAATTCTTACATCTTTCCCGATAATCATACCGTTTGTTGCATTCTTCTACAGATCTTTGTTTTCGAGATTTTTAATTTTGAAATCAGGGACTCCTTCGCTGTACACGCTGTATATTAATTTAAGTATATATTTCGCATAAAATAAAATGTAACATTCCTAAAGAAGAGTTCCCATTCATTTATTTTTTTTCCAAATATTTGAGAGGAAATATCTCTGTGTGAAATGAGAATTTCTCGTTAAAATGTTAAAGAGACGAACTTGAAATGAAGTCGGTAACAAAGCAAGTGAATGCTTCCATGACATTGATTTCGAAGGATGAGTGCGACCCATAATAAATAAGACACGACACGAAGTAAATATGCGCGATAAATTTATTTCAAAAGCTTTTCTTCATTCATACATAATTTCATATTAAGACAAATGGAATCGGAAGAGGAGATTCTTATACATCCTTAGAGATATGGAAGAGAAGCACAATAAGAAGAGATATACAGGCATCATATATATGTATATATGTACAGTAATGCCAGGCAAAATATGAACGCCCAATTACCACTCGAGTTGTAGATCCATCTTCAGAGGGGGCGCTTTGGACGATATAGAATCAGTTGCCATCCGTTTCAGCCGTCATGTGGGAAGCTCAACGTGGTTTGTTAAATTTCATTACGCGATTGGTTTGAAGCATGTTATATCACAAAGCAGTAAGGTGGCAGACTTGCGACCTCTTAGTGAGAAAAACGGTTTTTCCCGGGTAGGAATCGGAGAGGGGCGGGTAGAGGAAATGCGCACTAAACGGGACCACGAATGCAACACATATTGAGATCGGCTTTACGTGTGCAATCAAATAGTCTCCTTCAAAGAAAATTTTGTACTCTCGTCTCAGATTACTGTCATCCAATTTGGAGATTTCTTATTTCAATACAGTCAATGTACACATACACTGGATGCTGAAGCAAACTCTTATGTTGGGGAATCATATTGCAACGATTGCATCGTTGGGTGTATGCTTTTCGCTTCAAAAACGTTTATTTTAATCTCGTTTTCCAGTCTTATAAACGGCAACAGTTTTAATTTACTTTTCATTCTATTCTGTGTAATTGCGCCAATTGCAGACGTCAAAAGGACAAAAATCCAACGTTGCCTTTGTAATATACTGGGGGTATGTTTGAACTACAATCGTAACATCTTTTCCATGCGTGATTACATTCGGTAAGGGTGAAAAAAAAATGCTCAACCCATGGTTGTCGATTAACTCAGCTAACACCTTTCTTACTCCCAACTGTAACTGCAAAAGATCAATTACTGTTGTCAATTATATTAACTGGACGAAAAACCTTTCGATCATTTGGACGAAATAAAAGTAACGGATATTGTTCATTTATTAATCTGCTGTTCCCAAACACAAAGTAAACAGTTGTCAAGATTTGATTTTGAAAGCACAACAGGCTGCGAGTATTCAGTATCTTAGCATCTAGCTCATTTCTACAGCTTCAACATGAAATGATTTACAATATTTTCCCCATTACTGCTATAATATATAACAATTATAAACACATTCATAGAGGCAATGGAATGCATAACTGTCATTTCCATATGTTTGTTCTATACCTGCATCTTTGAATTTATTTGCGATGAATTAGTTGGACACACCCTCGTTCTCATGCTGAAGCAGATATAAATGATAATTTTCAGTACCGTACCAATTTCGTGTACAAAGGTAACATAGCTTTACCTTTAGTTAACATAGTTCTCTTCTAAAGGGTTTAACATTACAGAAATGTTGAAAAAAAAACGATTCAGCGTGTATTTTAGACTGTTTTTTGTATAAGCATTTTATGTTACAAAATCACAGCATGGAAAAGTCCTCTAACTGCACAAAGCCGTCACAGTGTACGAAATAAAATTGTACAATATTATGGGTTTAAAAAAATTAGGGATTTGTCAAAAATTATGAAGATTTTGAGAGTTTTTGCTTCAGAATCCTATGTTATGTACTACAACAAATTCATTTTTTCTTTCCTTTTTTTTAAAAAAAAAAGATGACTGAAATAAGCTTTTACCAATCAAATTTTTAAAACGTCCATTATTTTAAACAAATTTAGAAAGAATATATGGCCCTCCATTAGTTTCATAATCAAAGCACACATAGAAACAAAAATTGACTGCAAGTAACTCTGAGGTGTAGCCGTCAAATCACAAACAAAGCATCTCAAAACATGGAATTGTATAAACTCTCTCATAAATGTAACTCCCACCGTGTCTTACGACAATTATACAAATATATATTTATATATATATATATATATATATTGTTATTTATTTATTTTTTTTATCTAATTTGTCTCACAAACCTGGAAGAAATATTCTACGAGTATATAAGGTATAAAATAATAGTGAGCTGCATTCAAATGTTATGTTTGTTCACCTTTAATTTTTGAAACTTTCGATTGAAAATCCTTTTGGGGAAAAAGCAGTGATGAAATTCGAGAGAAGGCCTGAGAAACAAATTTTTTTTTCCCCTCCAGAAATAAAACTGATGCAAACAAAATGTACCTTATCAAGCCTATGTTAAATGGATAAGAGGATGAGAACCGATAAAAATGTGGAAAAGTAGCGTAGAAATCGGGGGGAAACTTATTAAATATCCTTAATATGTGAATAAAAGGAAACAGAATTTTATACGCAAAGAAATTTAATAACGCACAAGGTAAAATTAAAGAATGCTAAACATTCTGTCGTAAATTATCAATCCAATTAACCTATTCCTTACGGGGTGGGATAGCAATATATATATATATATATATATATAAACGCCTAACGGCCATCCTTACAAAGGGGGTATGAAATTTCCCGTTCTTAAGAGGGAATCGGAAAAATGAGCCCCGTAAGATAAAGGTTAACTAAAAGGAATTGGAATATATATTGAGAACGGATAAGCCACTATCAATCGAGCTAAATATGTGGCATTGGTAAATATACCAAGAAATGGCACGTAAAAAAAGAATCAAAATGATTTTATAATTTAAAAAAAATGAAAATTTGAAAGAAATTCCCAATAATAAGCTAATAAAATAGACTTTAGAAGCCACCAAACAGCCTCCGTTCTCGAAATATGCGTCGCAAACGATTGTTGCACAAGAAGATGGCTGTGTCCGAAATTCAATCAGGATAGTTTACGATCGCTGGTTTGAACAACTAATACTTCACAATAAAGAAAATGCAAAGGGAAATTTTCCTTTCGTTTTGAAACCTTTGCAATAGTTTTTCTATTCCAACATCAGTGTCAATCTCAATATGAAATGCTTGAAATAAGGGGCTCGCTTGAAATATGTGTCTTTCTCATCATAAATTTCTCTGTTCTGTTAACTGTTCGGGATAATTTTGATTCAAGAACAGTATCTCAATCGACAGCAATGAAAGGAAGAGTCGGTTTTGTACTTTTTCACAATCTGAATGCAGCTTACGGACAAACATCATTTGGTAGCATACATCACATTAATACACAGAAGAAAGAGGGAAGAAGACGAGGCACACAGGAAAGAGGAATAAAAAATGGAACCTTTGATAAACACATGGTCGATGAAAATGTGGGTATCGATCATTGATAAGGCAGAATATTTAAGATTTTGTTAGCACCTTATGTGGTATTTAAAACAAAGATATTCAAAAAAGGCAACATTTGACTAGGAAGAGATTGCTAGTGTGTTTCTTTCTTCCAACTTTGGCGTGGAAAAAGAATTAAAAAAAAATCTTTGGCATAAAGTCATACACGTATACAAATCGAATACAAAAATTGCACAATACTTAACGTAGGAACAAAAATATAAAGATATCGTAGAATATTGACTAATCGTTTAGTACATAAAAAATCTGAATGAAAAATTTAAAACTGCGTCAAAAAAAATAAATTAAATTAAATTAAATTTAAAAAAAAATTCAAGCAAAGCATGGTGTAATTCACCTAGTCATGTGACTTCAAAGTGACAGATAATTTGAAAGCGTATAAAAATGATATAATTGTAATTTCAATGATAACCTAGAGTGGCAATTTTAAAGGGCAGTTTCCTGCCACCAATCCATACGTTTCCATGAAAGCGTTTTGATAAACGTGTTTAAAAGAAGACGCAATTTTTTTTTCATTCGCTTTGACGTCAAAATGTTACCAAAAATAGTCAAAGTTTCAAATGAAATTTTGGTGGAACAAAAAATCCCTCATGTTTACTTTTTCTATACTATCAGATTCATTACACAAAGTCTGTCAAACGAAAAAAATGTTACGAAATGATTTTTTTTTTAAATATAAGTTCTTTCTCAGAAAAGCTTCTAGAAGCAATTTAAAGTGCTCGATAAATGACAAAACTGAACCTTTCGTTTTCTGATAAAAGTGCAGCAGGAGTCGGTGAAACCTGCTGATTGCACTGACCCGCGAATATATTCTGCTGAATCACACTCAAATCTTTGGTAACCTTTGTTCTATAAATACCACAACAAAGTGCAAACTATTTTTTTTTCTACCCGTGGCATGAATGAAAAAGTAATACACATGTGACATACTAACGTTAATTATGAAACAAAGTACGTGAAAAATGCACACAGAAAAATCACAAACAGGGATGAAAAATTGGAGGTAACCTACTCTGACTGAAATAAAATTCTAAATACACTGGAAAGAGGGGTAAAAGGTATATGTATATTTACAAACACGCAGAGAATGGATGTCCACAAAACAGAGATTCACTTTTAGGTATCTTTTTTAAGTACTTCTAATAGCATCGTTTTCTAAAATCACTGACTGAATTTTTCAAACACATTTTTTTATTATACGAAAAAATGGCACAAGCAAAGAGATTATTTGGCACTTTTGTATAGATAAAACAATATACTAGAATACAGGTAATTATTTATTTTTAAAAATCGTGTTCCGTTAGTTTGGCAACGAGACCGAACAGTAAACAATCCACTTTGATCGAGGATATTAGAAAACGATGCTATTAAACGTTTATACTAAATAAAGTTGTCATGTTTTCAGTTTGGCACAAAAAGTACAAATGTCCATTTTAGGATTATAGATTACAATATAAACTCCCTAAAAATCTGTGATCAAATAACGAGTGAGTAAGTAGTTTTTTTCTTCTCCAGAAAACAGTACTGGACAGCTTTGAATCAACAACTAGCTTTTCAACAGCCAGAATGGTGAAGTTTGTCAACAAAGTGCAACAGAAAGGACGCAACGAATAGTATTTCTATATCATATAATCATATATAAAACTAGACATCTTCGGCTTTCAGCGATGGAAGCTCTCTATTTAAAACATAAAAAATGCATTGATGCGAAAAAAATAATCTTTAGTCTGTTTCTTCTAAGTTAACTGCTTATTGCCGTTAGGTCAATTAAATGCCACCAACTTAAAATCTTGATGTTTGAAAGGAAAGGGAAAATAGTACTCGTTATTTCTCGCCAGTAACTTGAAACAAATGGCTGTAATGCTAAATATCAACAAGTATGCTGCTGATGAACTCTTCAAAACCATAGTAATACAATACTAATTAATCAACAGCAAAAAAGAAAATATATCGTTAAGTGATTCAGTTTATTTTATTAAGTTGCTAGAACTTGAACAAATATTAAGTAAAATATTGCCCTTATCGTATATTAATATAGCTCAACATACGCTATTTTATATTTATTTACTCATGTCTTTGACCTAATACTAAGATTTAAGCCTAACTAAGTATCTAAAATGATTTTTAATTACTCTTATACTGAAATTATTTTATTTTTCCACAAATATCACACAAAAAAAAGAAAGAGAACAATAAAGAAGTAATAGCACTTGAATTTTAAATTTAAATTTTTTATTAAAATAAGCAAAAAAAATTATAAAGTCTGTTTCTGAATTTTTTATTCAATGTTTAATATTTAGTTTAGAAGAGAGAAATCAAATATAACATCTAGTACTAAATTTAAAATTCTTAGTTTCAAATGAGAGATAAAACAACCTATTTCAGTAATCCTAAAGTATTTTAAAATACTGGTTTAATGTGAAAAGCTTAAAACGCAAATACACTCTAATTGAAAAATCAGCAGTTATTTGACTAACAAAACCACAAACATCAAGACCTTAAATTTCGGCAAAAATATCTAGTCTCTACAAAAATGGGAAAGCAATGATCCTCATATCGTAAAGAAACGGCAATGAAATTTTACTACATTTGTACTTGGTTCGTATTATGGTGAGGAGAACAGGCAATTCGTGACAGGCGCACGTAAGAAATACTTTTGATTTTGCAATACAGAAGGAGATTTCAAGCTAACAAATCTTCAGAGAAATTTCCTTCTAGCAATTTCATTTGCAATGAAATTGTTAAAATGAAAGCAATTAGGCAACATTCTCAACCTAAAATTTTTTAGCTGATCATAGTAAAGAGAAATTCAAAGAAGACTTAACAATAAGAATTAGGTAAAATCAACAACAGTTCGTTCCTCATACTTATTTATTATTTTAATCTAAAATCGCACACAGGTTATTAACATTCTAAATAGCTTTTAATTAATCAGTAATTAACTAAGCAACTACAGGAGTGTACTTCAAAAGGAAGCAGGGTGAGGGATCCACAAAATTTCAAAAACACTTCTTTACGATGATGAGGAAAGGCCAGTCCACCGCCTCCAAATGTTAATAAAAACGTGCTTTACATCTTAAAAAAAGTGCTTACAATCTGACTAGCAATAAAAGTTAAAAGAGAGCATTTTTGTAAAAACTATTTGGCACTGTTAAGCTACAAAAAAGCACCTTTGTTGATGGAAATGCTGGCATAATACGAACGCGTATAAATACCCATGGCAGAAGCACCTTTTGGACGACAGCAATGACAATAAAAACAGCGATTCGTTGCAAAGAGAAATATATATAACATCAGTGGCAAACCAACAATAATTTCAATTGAAATAGTACTATTAAAAAATGCATTACAAAAACATTCCAACATCAGCACAAAAATATCTGCAGTTATCATATTATTGTTCAATTAATCGTCGATGAAGTTCGTATCACCGTAAATCTACACGGCTAGTCAGCTGAATGTCTAGAATTTTAATCAATACTCCATTTTAAAAATAACACAAATGCATACAGGCCTTATTCAATTCTGTGCAAAATTATTTATTTATCACGAAGCCTTTATAATAAACTAATATTCGTATCAAATGTCATTAGTAGTTACCTGAAACTAAGTTATCCAATCAATACTACAGAATTAAACGTATCTAGTTATTTTAAAAATAAATAACGACACTTTATAACACGAAATTACTCAAACAAGCATTAAAAAGTTTTAATGTCTAAGCATATTAATTTTTGGAAATGCGAAATACTTAAAAGAAATGGCTCAAATCTGTGACTCAGTTAAGAGAACATCTCAGAACAATACACGAGCTCTACAATCAAAATATGGAAAACTTCATATTTTTGACGGTGATTTGGCTCATCCTAACTCTTAATATCAAAAAAAACAAAAAACTTAGTTATGTCAATAAAATCGCCTTTATTAGTTTCGTGATAAATATATAATGACTTAAACAAAAATGTTAGAAATGCACCTACAGAGTCAAGCACACATCCAGGAATGAGAGGTAGAGTGATTCGTTGTTGTTGTCATTAGTAACTTCCATTAGGAAAGTAGGCAACATAAAATTTTAAAAATACCCTTTCTGATAATTTGACATATATTATAAAGAATTGTTAACTCGAAGCACTAAAAAGTTATGTTCTAGTTTTAGCAAAAGATTTGATTTTCAGTTTCGAATTCCGCTACTTAAATAATAAGCGTCAAAATCTATAAATGACTCGTGTCAAGGAAATCTGCATAGCACTCATTAGCGTAAGATTGTGATATAAATGAATAGGCGAAATCTAAAATAGTTAACTTACAGATGATGATTAAATCGCGATATCTAAAGTCTCGAACTAGTATTTAGGATATCGCCTCAATACTTCAAAAACTCAAACCTATTCATGGATGATATCTCCTTCCCAGAAGTATCAGAACTAATTCGTTAGAAAATGCCTACAATTAAAGGACAGGCGAGAGTCTCATTACCTTCGCTTATAGGTGCTTGACTAGTATGTGCGAAATCTAAAATTTTGAGCACGATTATTTTAAATAAAAATAAGGAAAAAAATATATTTCATATAAGCACTGTATGCAATGTAATTAAATAGTCATTACGGTTATTGAAATTTCAAAATATTCAACCGATAAATTTCAAAACTAATATTTTAGACAAATTCGTGAAGGCTTTTCTTTGAGCAGTTATATACATTCACCTGGAATCAAAATGCCACGCAAAAGCACTGAAAGCACCAATAAGTGTTAGCAACAAACAGGAAATAAAAACTATTACATAGTATTATAATTAAGTATGAAAAATAAAGAAAAAATATCTAAGGTCTTAATCAGCGTTACACCAGCTCAAAGAAAAATGTGTACATTTTCAAATAACCCACGATAAATATTAAAAAATACATGAGTACTACACTCTCTTCATTAAACTTTGTATTTTACGATACAAACATTTTAAAAACATTAATCTACTTTGATGTAAAAATCAGCTGTTCGAAACATACTTGAAATAACTAAAGCACGTAAAACGAAAAATAAAAGTTATTAATTTCATTATACTGGCATTTTGGGATGAAATGTTTGAGGGCTCTTGTAGTATTTTTTTGTGATAAATTGCCAAGTATAGAAACAAATATGCACATTACACAAATCAATTTAAATACCTGGTTGTGAAAAAAACTGCACTTGTAAATAACGTGAGGCTTCTATAAACTCAAAAAAAAAAAAAAAAAGAAAAAAAGGATAAACTATGTATTTTCAAAATGCAATAAAAAGATATCTTAAAAACATTTATAAACTTTCCCTAGTTTCGAGGTGGCGACATTTAAAAACACGTGCAGTTCTTAGGATATACAATTCCGATTCACTCTGTCCATCACAAAATCGCTAGAAAAAAACTCTGATATCCACCCAGCTCATAATGAATGAATCGAGCAATTTTTTCTTTTTTTTTATATAAAAAAAACTTCCATATTTCATAGATGATCAGGAATGTAACATGAAACATAACTAAAGAACATTTTGATAAAGCAAAGCAACAATCTTGAAATGTAAACAATTACATATTAAACTCAAAATAAACAATAATAAACTAAATAACAAAATTATTACACATTCTTTGGCATAACTATGACACAATCTTTGGTACATGACAAATTTGGCTTATACACAAACATAGGACACGTTTCGAAGCAGTCAGTATAAACACATGTTCAATAAAAGAATGAATCGAGGAATAAGCATCATATATACACAAAATCGGATTTCGAGTCACTTAACATATTATACAGAATAGAAAATACATAAATGTGTGTTGGAGCGTAACAAGATTCCCAAATGAACCGCAACAGAGCAAGCTTATAATACGCCGTGGTTTATACTTGAATCATTATCCAGCACTCTATATTTGCAATATTGAAAAATTTTAAAACTTTTATAAAGAGTACTAACTTTATAACACGTTTCTTACATAGAATGTTATGTCTTTGGCCTTCAGCAACAAACATATAAAAAATATTTACCTAGATTCTCTGAAAAATAAAAACAAATAATATAATAAACAATAAAGAATCTCTATAATGACTGTCCAGCAAGATTTGCATCGTACAAAACAGAGTACTTAATTTTTTTCATTTTCAGATCCTTCATAGATGCATCTCTGCACTGACAGAAAGCACTAACCAACACAAAAATATGTCCTAAAGGTTTTAGATACGTCATAATCGTTGTTGTTAAACCCTTCTATTTGGAACATTTGTTATAAATATCAGTTCACCATAACAACAGTTCTTTGCCCCAGGACGATACGAAGCAGATATATGTAGTAAATATGAAATGCACAGGACAATCAAAGAGCGGGACCGTGGAGAGGAAAGGCAAAAAATAAAAAGGTTTATTAGGAAAGTCACTCATGGTAAGGTTTGCAGTAGCTGTAACGATGGTTCATATGTTGGCTGTAAGATCCTGAGTGAGAAAACCTTTTGAGGCATTTCTTGCATTGGAATGGTTTTTCGCCACTGTGCAGACGCTTGTGTTCCGTAAGGTGGTGCTTGTGTTTAAAGGCTTTACCACACACATCACATTTATGTGGCCTTTGACCTGAAACGACACATGGAATTCCGAATGAGAAATGGCCGAAACGACCTTCTTTGAAGGTTCTTTTAAAGAAAAGCGGACACCTACCTGAATGCTCATACTTGTGTCTTGCTAGAGAACTCTGTTTGCTGAACATCTTATCACACTGGTCGCATGCATACATCCCCTCTTCATTTTCCATTTTGTGTATTTTCCACGACTTCCTCATCTTACCAGAGCCGCCAGAAGAATCTTCCTCAGCACCAGGGCTATCTTCTAAAGTGCTCTCATCACCCTCCCCCTGAAATAAATACACATTCATGAATAAGACGCAACACTACGACCTATTCAAAGACTTTCTTGTAAACTGAAGAAAATTATGTGAATTGGCCTGAAATTAATCATGACGGAATTAATCACAATAAGGAGTCATCCAGATGGGGCATGCGAATTGCAACTGTTAATAATAGTAATCAAATTATTACACCAGGACATTCAAGCATACAAAAGAAATGCCCTCCAAAATTGAGATGATTAAACATTTAATAAGATCTCACCTGATTCCAGAGACGCATTTTCTTTGCATTTGGACTAAAAGGATTTCCCTCAGCAGTCTCATCCGTGTGTCCGTAGGATCCTGTGGTACCACTGGGACTACTGCTATGGTCGGCATAACTTGTTCGGTCTGGTGATGGCATACTTTGAGGCTGATGTTCTCCACGAGTCGGAGAGCGTTCCGGGGAAGATGGCATAGTGACGACGGGGGATTTTTCCCGCTGCGGAGACTGCCTGCGATTGGACATACCCATCTGCATGTATTTGTAGAGAAGAGAAGATTGTATGTGGTTCTGGGAAGAGTCTCGAGCGGAGTCTTCGTGATGCACATGGTTCCCACGATTGTTCTGAACAGAATACGGGCTGGACACTTTAGGCGGCGTGCGGGATGATCTCTGACTCAGATTAAGAGCCTCACTCTCGAACTGTGCCGAAGAAGAGACAGGATTCGAAGAATTTTCTGGATGAAAAGTTGGTTCCTCCGGTTTTATCTTCACGGAGAGATCAAGCGGCTGATCTTCTTCGGGACGCGCTGCATCGATTAACGGTGAACGTTCTGGAATCGGACGAAACGGTACTAATTGGGTGCTTGATGAAAGAGCTCCATTGTATGGAGGTACGACAGCTGACTGGAAAGGATGACCATTACAGTTAGGCGGAATAGTTGACGGGTAAGGGAATCCGGAACTCTGATGCAACGGTTGTGGACTGCGCGACAATTCGCCATTTAATGGATAGTCTTTCGATCGCATTTGCTGACAGTGAAACCAGTCTTGCACAGTCCTCGTAGAACACTTTAAGTCACGAGAAATTCGAATCAGTTCTGATTTTTTAGGACGTGGATTAACTTGGTAGTGGGCTTTCAGCATGAGGACACAGTCCACACTGAGGGAAGGTGGGGATGCTCGATGCCTAATTTCCTCCGTCGACTCCACGTCACTTCCATTTTCTTGCATTGTTTCAGAGGACTCGGATTTAGTCCGTAAATCAGAATTATGAGGACAAAGATACCTCTCGTGCTGATACAAATCGATTTTGCTATCAAAAAGCCTATAGCAAAAGCGACATCTAGTGTTCACTGGGGTCCCGAAAGAAGGTGGAGGGGTTTTAACCATTGGATGTGGACCCGAGCTTAACAATTCAGATAAAAGGCCGTTAGAAGGTCTAGTTGGAGACTGCTGCTGTTTTGTCACGGTTGCATCCACTATTTCTAGAATTTTCTTCACGGCGTTCAGTTCGCCAGGAGGTTTAGGGCTACCAGCAGCCGATTCTTCAGATTTCTCCTGTAGAGAAGACGAAGAGGAGACCATATGAGGGGGGAGCTGCGAATGAGAGTGATGTTCTGCGCTTGGAGGACAGTCAGTATCAAATCTGAAATCCGAAAAAAGACATTCAACAAACATTAAAAAAAAATTCACGATAATAATAATTAAATACGTGCAAATCCTAGATAATTTCATTTTTCTAAAAATTTACCCAAAATGACAGAGAAATTTTAGCCACAAAATCCATTACTCTCACCTAGAACGTTGCTGCAACAGATGTGAAACTTCTGGGAAGGCTCCCATCGGTAAATGGTAGTGAGGCTGGCTGATTAAAGGATGAAAAGCAAGTGGCAGGTAAGGTTGCTGGGGTCTGCCAGAAAAATTGGAGAATCTCTCGGACGAAGGCATGTACCCTGCGGGTATGAGAGGCATCTCGGGCGTACGGGGCGATGCACCGTTGCCACCAGGAGAGGAATATTTGGGAATGATTGGGCGGAAAGAGTTATTCTGTGTGGTTCCACGACCTCGAGGCGAGCGGCTGTCCACTTTGCGCACCTGAAACATTAACACGAACAAAATCAGATTGAGGAACAAATTAAACAGCTGACAGTTGGAATACAGATCTGCGTACACCAGTCATCTTCAAAACTACGACGATCTGGAATTAATCTCAAAAGTCGACATCCTTAAAAAAATGTCCGTAAAATTTCAGCAAGTACTAAAATATAGTGTGGATTACATCACTCTGTATGTACTATTGTTCACAATTCTGATAACTGCACTTAATCATATCAAATAATAAATTGTTGGGAAAATTTCATCACTTAAAAAATGGAGTAAATATTCAGGAAAAAAATTAGTGTAGATTACATTACTCTCTGTGTGTACGATTCTTCAAAATTCAGATATCTCCACTTAATCATATCAAATAATAAATTTTTGAGAAAATATCTTCACTTTTAAAATGGAGTAAAAATTCAGCAAGTATTAAAATATAGTGTGGATTACAACTATGATATTCATAAAACTTCTTGATATACACAGTTGAGTATTTCAGAAGTAGGAGATACTACAGTGACAGAATTTAAAGAACGGACTCTTGATAAACCTACATACAACTGTCCATGACAAAACACTGGATTTGATAGGTCTAAACATATTTTGTCAAAAGATCAGCGGTTATAACAAATGTCGCCACTACATACACTCGGTTTTAAATTGCGGACGGCCGCCAATGTTTACATCCGGCAGTTGCAGCCGTTGCCATTTGGAATGTAGAAATATCGTCGATTTTTGTGCCGCATACCTACGCGTTTTATATATATAGATAAAGATAATTTAGTATTTCATATTCACTTAGACTTTTCCTTTCTGTTTCATAAATACTAGAGTATAACCAAGGTGCCACATATCTATTAACTTTTACTTGTATTTTTTTCTAAATTTTCATCAACAAAGACATGTTTGATCATTTTAAGTGGTGTTTATTAAACCAGTATATTAATCATACTTTTAGCATTCATATTTTGAAATCTAACTACCTCCACTTATACATAAAGACTTTGTCAGAGAAACATGATAATCAAAGAATTTAGTTAACTTTAGTTTTAGTTTTATAACTTTCAAATTTATTTATCAAGTTTATCATAATACATTTCTGAACGGATTCTAGACTTGATGCTGTGTAGAATCATTAATTAATATGAAAGCTATATTTATTTTTTGCAAATTTTATTTTACACAAACAAGCAACTTCGATGAACATGTGTCATTTATTGAGTATACTATATGTGCGGATGCTTGCAACATTTGACTGACGTTTCGCATTGTTGTATTTTCTGGAGGAAGCAGCGAGCTACTCTGTGAAACATTTGCTTTTCCGGTGTGACGCCTGCCTAAGAATTTACTCATAACAGTCAGCAGATTGTTTTATTATAAAATAAAAATGTTTATAAAACGAATTTTATATTGTTATCAAGATACAGAAACTGACTCTCCTTCTCTAGCATACAAACATATATACAGACACTATTAAGGCAATATTCAAACATCTTTAAGTAATTATTCAGAATTACCTTAAGGTAATAAGAGTTGATAATTTTAGTGTAGTTTATTCACTATTTTTTAACAAGTTTCAAAGGACTCGAATTTAATTTACAGGAAAATGAGGCATTTTACACAATCCCCTGCATTACATAATTGTTGTAACAAAACGAATTCCCATTCCACTGACCTTGAGGTTGACAACGAGGCACTTCTTGCTGGTCATGTGAGACGAATAGGAGCCGGAGTGGGAGAACCTCTTACCACAGTTGGTGCAGACGAAAGGTTTCTCACCGCTATGGATTCGAATATGCTCCTTCAAGTGGTGTTTGAATTTAAAAGCTTTGCCACATTCTGTACATTTGAACTTGCGAAGCACTGCGTTTTCGTCCGTACTCACCGCTGAGGTCTGAAGAGAAAGAATCAGTTCACAAATCAAAAATAAAATCAAAGAGCAAACTAACTGTACATAGCTAGGAAAGTTTTACATGGACTACCACTCAAGTGACAAGCACTTTCCGAAATATAAAAGTAATTACTGCATTTCATAACAATCTAAGATACTGTGACGTATTATTTTTCTCTCTCGTCTAATTTTGGACTTTTGCGCTTCATCCACAGAACTCGTCTCTCATTGGCTCTTCTAATGGTGAAGTCATTTTTGAGCCTTTTTATTTGCTGAACCGCAAGCTGCGATCATTGCAAACCCCCGGTCCCGGGGTGGTCCCGTGTCATCAATATGGCGAGCCGTGGCGAATTCCTATTCAGCCTACGGCAAAATAGGAATTTTTGCAAAGTCTTGTGTTCCTTTCCGTTCGAGTTTTACCCTCACCTGCTACACGTACAATGGGGGCGGGTTGCATATTTTGAAAGACCAACCATCTCGGCACTCGATTGCCGGTTTGACGAAAGCATCAGTTTCGCCATCTTTTGACTTATATAGGAATCCTTTTATTATAAGTTATTTTTTTTAACTTCTACGTAATTTAGTATGTTTTAAAATCTGAATTACATATATAACACAGGATTTAAAGAGATTTTAACAAAATAAATAAGTGAAGAAATTGAAATAAGTATATTATTGAATTTTAAATTTACTTTCTTCAAATATCCACAATAATTTTAATTTTTAAAATTTTAATATGTTAATTAGAAAATAAATGTATTTAATAAGCTTTAATTAAAAAATTAAGTTGCATAAATTAAAAAATTTAAAGTTTTAAATTCCAATAATTTAAATTTTTTAAAAATAAATAATTTTTAAAATCAAATTTTAAATTAATCAAATTTTTAAAATATAAAATTTTTTACATTTTTATGCTAAATTATTGAATAATGCTGAGTATGAAGGAATGACAAATCACTATTAAAGTTGACTATTTTCATACAACAAACTAGTTTTGATGTAATTATTAGTAGGCAAGAATAATACATTATTTTAATAATGGTTTATTTAATTATAGTAAAAATTTTATCCATAAATAGGCACATGTAAAATTATTTATCAAGAAATTTATATTGGCTTTCTAGGCTGGCGCAGTTCATATTTTATACCTATCAAGCTGTAAGCATGAATGTCCTTTGTTGAGGGTCATGCATATCTGTAGTTTCCTGTTGAAACCATTACATTTATAGTGAAATTTTCAATGTCTACTAATAAGATCTCTCCAGGATACAGTGTTTTATCATAATTTATCATCACCTACTCACCAACTTTGTATTTAGTGTTTTTGATCTTTTGATCTTTCTTTGCTGTAGATTTTTTTTGTTTTATTTTCAGAATTTAATTGAAAGTAAGTGCATTTGAAAATCTTGCACTGAAAGCAAGAAAGTGAATGGAAGTCTAGTACTGTATGTGCTGAAGTATATACAATCTGATAAAAATGGTTCTAAATCTTTTTCAAAACCAATATGATTACTTTCAATTATACAAAACAAGTACGATTACTTACACATCTTAATTTTTTTTTCTAATTTTCTAGGCTTTAAAACATATTGCATTAAGTAATTTCGTGTTTTCAAATCAGGAATACTGTATTCAATGCAATATTTTAACATGAACCCATACAGATCCCACTTTCAAACTTATACAATCATTTCAGTAGTATATAAAGCATTATTCAAAAAATTTTGAAAATTTTTGAAGCGGCGCATTTTGAAAAATTCAAATTTTAAATTAAAATAAAATAAACTTTTCTAAGCCCTAATTGTGTTATATATCATTGAAAAAGGTCTTGAAAATTGCTTTAAAATGCCACCAATCTTAGCTCTCTAGCTCTTATTGTTGAAATTTTTTTGGATAATTGAATTAAAACACAAGGAGTGCGGTAACGAAGAAGTGAAAACATTCTTTCACTTCTGAATGTATTTGATTTCGTAATGTCATTTCGTAATGTCTGAATGATTATATTTGGATGTACATATATTTATATTAAATTGAAATAGATTGAATTTGATTGTTAAATTTGAATTTACTCTTATTTATTGAAATAGACTGAAAAATTTTTTTGCACTTGAGTAATTTGTATGATATTTTAATCTGATTTTCTTTAATTTTAGAGACGCTATCTACTGGAAAAATAAACTAATAACATAGGTTTATAATTGAATCATCTTTCCTTTTTTCGTTGGCTTTGCAAAATATGAAGTAACAAATTTAGCATTTTCAAATTATTAATTAATAAATAAATAAAAATTATTGTGGATATTTGAAGAAAGTAAATTTAAAATTCAATAATATACTTATTTCAATTTATTCATTTATTTATTTTGTTAAAATCTCTTTAAATCCTGTGTTATATATGCAATTCAGATTTTAAAACATACTAAATTACGTAGAAGTAAAAAAAAGAAACTTATAATAAAAAGATTCCTATATAAGTCAACAAATGGCGAAACTGATGCTTTTGTCAAACCGGCAATCGAGTGCTGAGATCGTAGGTCTTTCAAAATATGCGGGCGGGTTAGCGCCGCAACGGTGTAATCAGCTGCGGAGAATTTATTTGTGCGATCCCTTTTCTTCCCAGTTTACGCTCACCTGCGACAGGTACAATGGGTGTTGGTCAGCTGCGACAGGTTCAATGGGTGCTAGTCGGCTTCGACAGGTACAATAGGTGCAGCGGATATTTTAATTGTGCGAATTATTTTAATTCGTCACAATACACACGATTTGGTAACAGCGAATGGTCCATAGTTCAGGAACGAAAATTACAGTTTTGATAAAAAACATCTATATATCTTGAATACGATCAACAGAAGAACAGCTAACACTGTCGAAGATACTAGCAAAAGAAATATTCATTTTTTTTTTCAGGGCGCTGGTCCTTTCAAACTGGGATCAAAATAATTGGAAATAATCTGAATTATTGGGATGTTTCTATTTAAGGATAATCTGTTTCAAGTATTTTTGACATTTGCAATGTCACAATTACCAGTGGAATTAAATGGCAGGTCATTTAACATTTTTCTTCTCGGATTAGATAGCAGGGACAACATCTAACAAACAGCAGAGTTTTAATATGAGATGGGGTGGAACAAATATAAGCCTTTATAAATAAATCTAATTAATGAATAAATTTATATGAATAAGAAAGCCTTAGCTTGTTCTTATTTATATTCAATACCTATTCACAATTTAATCTAGTATCAGACTACAAGTCCCCTAATTTTCAAAATATACATGATACAAAAAAAATTTTAAAAAATGTAAAAGATGACTTTACAAGGCAATAAAATTGATCTAAATAGTAAGGACATCTTCTCAATGGCAAGTTAATCACTGAAAAGCTAGGTTAAATTTAAAAAGTCAATACGTACATGCTTGAAAAAAAGCACAGAAAAAATTGTTTGGAGAGCTTGTTATTCTAATGCCAAACTTACCTGTCCATTTGCTGCATGAAACAGTTTGTGCTTGGCGAGATTCTCTTTACTGGTGAAGGAGGAATTGCATTTTTGGCAAACAAAATTGGCATCTGGAGGGTTAGCTTCCTTATGTGACACAGCTAGGTGATCTTTGAGCTCATGTATAGCCTGCTGGCCAGAAAAAACTTGCTCGCAATGTGGACATTTTAACAGGTACTCGTTAGGGACTTTGGGTTCTTCTGAAAGGAAAAAGAAACCTTTATGAGAAATGCATCAAGACTTTGATTACCAATCCAATAGAATTGTATTTTTAGAAATCCTTCTAATACTTCCAAATCATATATTGAATGAATACTGCAATGCATTAATTCGAAACGTGACATCTTTCATCGTGATTCATGCAAAGTAAATGAAACACTTATTAAGAAAGTATCCCAAGATTACAGCTACAAATTTGCTTAACAGATTAATTTTTTTAATCATTAAAATAATTAATACCAGTCTTTCAACGCATATTGCATTAACATTCGAGTGCTTTGATTCGGAGCATAAACATTTTCATGGGGATTCATACAATCTAAAAGAAGCATGATGAACTTCTTAACCTTAATTTTCATGGAACTCTGCTACGGAGCTGGAGTGTGTAAAATTTGAATTTTTCACAAGAGTTTTAAAAAAGGAAGGCGAATGAATTCATTAGCATAATTTTATTTTATTTATTATACATAATTATATAGTTGTACCTCCATAAATGTGAGATCGGAAAATATAATATCCTATTAATCGTTCCTTAGGAAGTAAGTTCAATCACCAATGAAGAAGAAAACAAATCATTGGTCCACAATTCTTTGACTCATCTGACTACAGGGGCGGCTCCAGCCCAGTTTTTTTTTTGGGGGGTGGGGGTGGGGTGGGGGAAATATCAGGAGGGCAACGTATATATATATATATATATATATATATATATATATATATATATATATATATATATATATATAAAAGAAATAAACATCGTCTCATTTTAAATTTAAACTCATTTAGTATTCGGTCTACGATTATATAATTTTAGGCTATGAAAACAAAATACGCCGGGCTTTTTTTGGGAGGGGTAATTGCCCCTATTGCCCCCTCCTTGGAAACGCCAATGACTGACTGTCATCTTCAAAGAGTTAATGTAGTTTATAATGTATGTTGTCAGGATAGTTCTATAAAACTCAGAACAAAACCTGTTAAAAGCTGGGAGGAAAAATATTGTCGGACCATTAAATGCTCAATGTCTCATTATTAATATTGAAAGACTCAAACCTTTCTCGCCTTCGAACTGTTAATAGTGGGTGAGAAATCAGAAAAATTCTCTGAATCACTGAGTTTAAAAAGAATACAATAGATGGCAGCACAAGGCAAACTTTTCTCTTATGTTAATTCGGGAATGACTCGACATGTAAGTTCCCGAGCCACAGTTAAAAACGCTCGGATGCCCAATCTCCGATCCCCATCTTCTTTTGGTAGGATTTTACGACACCCAAGACTTTCCTCTCCCTCTCTATCTTCCGGGATCTATACAACCTAAGGGGGGAGGGTGATATGATCATGCTCATTTGCATGTTAATAACTGGAAGAGGAGATATGCCCGGGGCAAAGAGGGACATAACACTGTTGAAGGAATGACTTGATTTCCAGGAGAGGCGGACTTCCATTGGTGGAGGTTGTTTTCGGAAGTTGCGATTGGAAGTAAGTTATCAAAGCTGAGACAAGTGGATACTTACAATGCGTAATAGGATATCGGGGAAAAAATCTATGAATAAAATGTTTTTATAGTTGGAGCATCTGTGCGGTCCAAAGCCCGATTCAATATATGCCCCTGAAAGCTTAGTCAGAAAACATTAGTTTTAGGACACAATTACTAAATCGCGTTCAAAATAAAAAAAAAATAGTTTTTTTTTTAAGTGTCAGTTTTTGACGGCTTTTAAAGTATATCTCCTCTTTTGATTTTTCAACATTTCCAATAAAATACCTATATCTACCAATTAGATTACTTTGAAGAATCGAGTAGGTCATTTTTTTAAAAATTACCGCAAACTCCGAAGAAAATGTTAAACACCTTATAAAAATATTCCAAAAATTTATTGTTTTCAAATGAAGAACACAAATGCGGACCGATCAAAAACATGATTAACAGCTAAAATAAACCAACAAGGACATCTCTAATATTAGATAGGAAACAGAAGCTTGCCTATTGGTGATAAATCAGTAAATTAGAATGCATAAAAGTAAACGTAATACTTTGAGATCCTCTTTAGCTATTGTATTTAGCAAAGTCAGAAAGAATTGACAAGATATCTGAAAGCAAATTCAATTTGGAATTCGACTGTCTTGATTCTGCTGTTCCTCGGATCCGAAATTCAAGGTAAATATTACGATATTTACCATGAATTGCGGATCCCAAGAATATGGACGGAATGCCTCACTGAATCTAAACTGCAAGAACAACTCTACTATAAACCATATTCAGCATTATATAATCTTGAATACCATTTTCAAGATAACAACAATACCAATGTTAGACCATACCTGATAACTGAAAATGGTATATAATGTTCTCTACGCAATGGTTATATTCTCTGTGTATTATACTGTTCTCTATATATTGACATATTCTCCCCGTATTGTAATGTTCCCCTCGTATAGCAACAGTGTTTATATATAGCAGTATGCATTGTTGCCATAATGTAGTCTATTATGCTTCAACACTCTACGACATATAAGCGTGTCCTAAACTCAAATCGCCACTTCCGAAAAGCTCATTTTAAAACATCCAAAAACTCGAATTTTATAATCTGATGGCGCAACGGGAATGGCCCAATATTCGATTGCTTCCAGCTTCTAGGCAAAGAAAAGGGATTGTAAAAGTAAACAGCAAGACAAGTAAACTGTATTAAAAAAAAAATAAAAATAAATAAATAAATAAATAAATAAATAAATAAATAAATGCTAGACAACAAAATGAGTCACGATAACGGGAGAAAAAAATGCACTCCCAGAGTTCCAAAATGTATCGCAGTCTTCGTTTTCCATATTTTTCCCGGACACAACAACACTCGATGGAATCCACCTCTATCAACAGATGAGATAAATTCCCTAATATTTCTAATTCTCCCTTCAAAAGAGCCCACAGTAGAAACAATACTGAAGAGATTAAAAATAAATTTAAAAAAAGATCCCCCCAACTAATTCTTATTTTTTCCCTACCTACGGAAGGGAATAAAAAAGGAAAGTGTACCTCGAGCACAAAAGGCAGAACTCAACTGACCGCACGAAGATAAGATAAATAACCTAGTTGGTAGAGGGAAAAAAGAAACAACAGAGATTCCAATGGAAAGACAACTCGCAATTTCCCTATATAGGGAGCGCGTGGTTTGAAATATAGGGATTGAGTCCCGGGGGAAAGATCTTCCCAAACCACAGACTTCGGGCCGGGGGGAATTAAATGGATGGGGATGCCGGCATGCCAGTCACGTGCTCCGGACGCGGACAGAGAGGCGGTTGCCATGGTCACGGCAGCGCCAGGTATATGGGGACTGTATCCTAGATGGGCAGTTGGAAATGGCGATGGTAAACAATGCGGGGGCGGATGGAAAGTTAACATCAGGCAAGAGTCACATAAATAAAACAGAATAACTCGCAGGAAAAAGTTGGGACTTTTTGGGGCTCTTAACCTGTATTTTCAGTGGCGTTTCGACGTCAGGGCGCAAGATCATAACTCTACCGACTCCGGCTCTTCCAGTCACGTATTTGTTGTCAACAGATAGCCAGTCGAGTGGACAGTTAATTGGGCGATATTTCTCGACCGCCAATTTTTCCTCCTCTTTTCTGTCTGCCTTAAATGCATCGGTTACACAACTCGGAAGTAATGGAACTCGAATTCGGTGCGCCGTTCCAAAAATATGAGGAGAGTGCACCCCCCCCCCCCCCAAAAAAAAAAAAAAAAAAAAAAAAAAAAAAAAGAAAAAAAAAAAAATCTTTATCGTTATGTGCACTAAAATGCTTGTATTCTGTCGAGCATTTAACGTTCAGTTTTTTTTTTACGGGCACAGTCAATATCGAACATGAAGATTTTTCGGGCAGTCTTCTTTTTTTTTCAAATCATTCACTATCATGTATGAATCTTGCATGAACTAATCAAGGCCGTTTTCAAACAATAGAACTTATGTCTGGCTGCTACGTCTACATCTAGCTTGAAGCGCAAAAGAGAAAATGCTGTTTATGGCTATTCACTGAAACGTATCCCTCTATATTACTGTAATGTGAATAAATAGTTATATCATCGTTGCTAAACGCTCAACAGGGGCACTGAAAAACTATTTAGAGTCATTCGCTGATACAACTTTAAGCAAATGCATAATTTCAGCAACTTCTAATCCGGATGAATAAAATCGGCATGAATAATAGTTCAGTGCACCAGTCAAACATCTAATATCTATATATAAAATAGTTCCATAACTGACTGACTGACAGATAACGCACAGACCAAACCGCTGGACCTAAAGAGCTGACATTTGGCATGGCGGTTCTTCCTATAGTGTAGGGGTGCACTAAGAAAGATTTTTGAAAAATTCTTCATAGATTTTTTTAAATTAAATTTTTAAGCTGTTTTTGTAACATTCTTTTAAGTTTGCATTTAAAATAATAATTTGAGGTTTATAAAATTTATATCACGAGAAAGATCCTAAAAATTGCTTTAAAACGAAATCTTTTTCGAATCTTTACCTCCATTTTCTGAGTTTTGGTGAATTTTTAAAGATTCATTTTTATAATTTAATTTATAAAATGCTGATCACGCGGATTCTTTTCTTTTTGTGATACTTTAAAGACTAATTTTGCGCCACGTGCATAACAACAAAATAAATTGACAAAAAAATATTTTTTTTTCTTTCTGATGCGGCACACGATTGGACATTATCCAAAATAATATTAAATTACAGTAAAAGAAATGTTCTTCAAACTGTACTATATTAACTGCACTCTATTCTTTAGTATGTTCTATTAGATTTAATTTGAATATTTTCTTCTACATTATTTTGTCTATAAAAATATCCATTACGATTTTTTATAAACATATTTTTTTTTGGCATTAATTGTGCATACATTGACCATTGTATTTAATTTGAATGTACGAAGCACGGGTATTCAGTTAGTTCAATGCATAAAAGGAATGGTGACAATAGATAAATATCATCATTCGATTGATGCATTTAATGTTAAAAGTTTAGTTGGTGCACTGAAATATTACTTATTGCCATTCGCAGAAACATATCCATACAATGCCATTATTTAAATATTCATTTTTTTTCCTCATCATCATTTTGCTATGCATTTTGTGTTTAAATGCTCAATACACAGTACAATTTGAATAATAATAATGATAATAAAAAAAGACACGACAAATACATTCAGAGACCAACAAATGGTGGTATACAGGAATCTTGATAAAAAAATTTCTAAGTCGTTCCTAAGTAACGGAAATAAAGTTATGTTTCAATTAACATTAAGGGGAAAAATGATTGAAAATTTACTGTTTATTTTATCTTTCTCTACAAATAAGAGCAAACTCTAATGCCCCCCCCCCCCAAAAAAAAAAAAAAAAAAAAAAAAAATCTAATATGCGTTACGTCTTACTGAAAGCTCGTTACATTATATTTTGCATTAGCATATCAAAGCGCAACACCGCATGCATGAACAATCACAAAATAACTATAAACACCTTATAAATAATAACACTGTATGTTGTATAAGATTTCAGAGCTGCAAGTCCCGCCCCCTCAAAATAATAATAATAATAATAATAATAATAATAATAATAATAATAAAAATAAAATGTATGTAACCGAAAATTATTTACTGCTATTCATTGTAGTAGTCTACATATTTAAGGCATGATAAAAAAATAAATATAAAATGTTTCATTTTTAAGCTATATAAATCATATCATACTTTGCATTTAATTAACTAACTGCATACGTTTCAACTCGCTCTAAAACTTTCACTAATGGTCATAGATCAAGCAACAATGAAATGATAAAGAGTAATTACCGTAAAAAAAAATTGCCATCTTTTCAATTAAATAGTGAAATCGGACAATGTCACAAAAATAAAACAACCCAAAATATAAAAAAACCATAATCAGTTTTTTTTCTTTGAAAAATGAAAAGATAAGGCTAGATATTCAAATAATCAACAGCAAACAAACATTACATCATGCGACACATAAAACCCAAATATTCGAAACAGCTATTTCAGCAAAGAAACATTGTAATCACACAGAACAAAACAAGATTGGTTTCAAACAGTTTATTAATAGTTTTTTCCCCTTATTCTCTAAACAAAAAGTTATTTATCTATTTATTTCACCCTCACTTAACTAAAATGATGGAAGATACCATTAAAGTATTACAAACAAGTATCAAATTATTTTATTTTCAGAATGATTCAACTTAAGAATTCCTTTTTAAACATGAATGTATACATAATTTTGTGAAAATAATCCTAGTTTACTCTTCAATCCGTTATATAAAGGAAACAGGTGCAAAGAGTGAAATGGGTAAAAAAAATGGTATAACGTATTTACTTTTTTTATATACACCGTTTACAAGGTAAAGGATACAAATACAGATATTAGTGCTAACTATATTATGGAATGCTCACTATTACAGCTCGAAGACCCCAAAGGAACACTATAAACTTCATTCAGAGAAGTTGAAATTTAACCTCGCTCAAAACTGTTAAAAAAAAAATTCTTTAAACAGGGCACTATTCGAAATTTTCAAGCAGAGTTTTCCGACTCTTAACAGAAATTATTAGAAACCGTAAATGCAAGCTGCCATCAAGCTTTCTACATAAATGCCAAGCTAGATATGGAGCACAGTGTTGCAAGTATGTTCTCATGCGACCGTAAAAGGTTTAATTACGTAATTTTCAGAGGAAAAATGATATTAATGCGTGAGATAACTAAGAAACTATTTCACCTCTTAAGGAAACACAAATTCTAGTCTCAGAAAACTATTCGATTTTTCCTTACGTCAGTTCAAGGTACTACGGACTATGAGTTGTAACACGCTAGTGTTTTAGAGGAGATAGCCAATCCTGCAGAGAGACTGGCAAAATTGTTTGGCTCGTTTGGGCTGAATCTTTTCAGAAAAATATATTATATACACATGAGTAGTATAGAAGCTTAAAGCATCCCCAAAAAAGCGCGCAAAAGAGGAGATCATTCTTTTTTTATCATATATATAATTTGTAAGTTCGAATCAAAGTTACGAATACAGTTAAAATACAAACTCATGATTTGTATAGTAATGCAAACTGACTACTTTCAGTCGTTCAAGCCATCAAAATATTTCGGTCCCTTGAACAACCACTTAACAGAATATACTGGATGGGAATAGCACTTTAAAACCACTGTCTAAGTAATGAATATTTTAGATGCATAATTAATTTTCTCCATTACAAATATGTTACATAACTAATATAGAGCAATGCCCCATTTTCCCAATGGAAATAAATGCTTATCGAAATATATATTGTGCGAATTATAATATTACGAGAACAAACGACGTCTAAAAATAAAAGCTTTTTCTTTCCTCCTCATTTATTCTTCGAAGTGTACATATGCTGAGAATTCTAATATATATATTCAAGACTCCCCATCATATATTAAAGCAGCGTTTTGCTGGCATACCTCAATCCTCGGAAAATGATTACAGAGTATCTGGAGTTGCACCTCAAACTATGTATATTATATGTACATCAATATTAGGCTAGCAGGGGTGACAAGCGCTTGTCACTTTTCGTCCTCTACCAAACGTAATGGTGCTTGGGGAGCGGAGTCCATTTTTATCCTCCATAAAGCCTTCACACATCATGCAACGCCATCTCCATATTGTATGCTCGGGGGGACCCAAACAACGTCGAGACTAAATATCGGGGACATATTCATGTATGCAGTAATGGCATCTTCGAACCATCCATCCATAAGACTCATTTCCATGGCCTCTCTTGAAAGCGCTGACCAATCGGGAGCGGGCTGCCTTCAATTACCTTAAGTGCATCGCTTATAATAAAATGATGAAATTAATAGGAACGGGGCCACCTGCTTAATGCCTGCCGGCCAATCGGGCCGAGTGGCCATCAGGGGATGAGCTGCTCGGCACACACCAAAGCGCGTGTTTGGCCTAGGTATTATGACGTCACGGTGAGAAGAGTTTTTCAGAGGAGCATTCCGTTGCAGAAGAGAGGAGTTTGTTAAGGATTAAGATGATACACTGTGTGTGTGCGTTCTTTACCGGAATTGACTCACTCTAATCTCTCTCAATTCTCTCAGTGTGAAGAGCCAACTTATATGCGGGTGTGTATGTATATATACACACACAAAATGCGATAGCGAAAAAAAAAATCATCGAGTTTTCTTTTAGCTTGAGAAATCTCGACTTATAAATTAAAGCATAAATACAAATATACAATGGCATGATATTAGCGAAGTGACTCATTGTGAGTGCACTAGTACTGTATAATATATTATCAACAAAACTAGGAACGATGCTTCAAAAAGTTTCGTACGATGAACCGTCAATAGGGATTTCTATAAAAAATATTCATTTGTTGTAAAAAAGAAATTTTGAATCGCCTAAACCTGTTCTAGTGCAGGAAAACAGAAAATTCCTGTTTTATACGAAAAATTTGCTAGTGACAGTTTATATATTGCATAAAACTGATACACAGAGAAAAATACGTATTCTCTGACTAAGACATTGATACATATAAGTAAAATTTTCAGTCGTAAATGTTTTCATATACGTATGAATACTGCCCATGCTTTAGTTCCACTCGGAAGAGAAAGACTGACAAATTATGCGGAGCAGCCTCGTTAGATTATAAAGTTACTTCATTTAAGTGAACTTCTAGTACTAAAAAAAATACTCAATTTTAATTTAATAACAGTAAGGATAACAAGATAACCCCAGCCTATTTTCCCCTGAAAAAATATTATCATTGTGGGTGGACCCGAAATATTGCTAATAAATATCAAAAAATCCCAAACACGAGTAAAAATATATGCAAGAAAGCATAGACTTCCCAATGTGTAACGATCACTGTTCAAGCACAATACGTGGTCAAAGTACAGGTTTAAATAGGCAACGGCAAAGACTATCTAACTGCTTATTAAAAATGGATTTTTTTCGGAGATACTAATACGCGACACTCACAGTTCAAGCACAATAGGAGTCCAAAATCTATGACACAAAGGTTTCAGTAAACTGAAAGGCAACTATCTAAGTGCCTTATAAAAAATGGAATTTTCCAACGATAGAATCTAGTGAAATCTAATATACAGTCGAACCCTGTTATGGCGAACCTGGTATATAACGAACTCACGGATATAACGAACGAAAATTTTAGCCCCGCCATTTTCCTATTGTACGTAAATTAATGAGTATTGTGTCAGTTTTATGTAATCGATTTTAGTCGATTTCCTTCATTAATGATCATTTGCAATAGATTTTATCATTTTTTAATACATCATGATTGAATGCACATTGCAACTAAAGAGTTATACATTTTGTGAACTCTAGCATTTTTCTGAACGGTACGGATATAGCGAACAAAACCTTTGGTTCCTTGAAGTTCGCTACAACGGGGTTTGACTGTACTAGCTGTCAAGGGATTTTTCTTAGCGATATTGTTAGATTTTTAATCCACCGGCAAATACGAAACGCATCCTCTACTGGTGGGGAATTCATTCTTTCCATCCGAAAAATGACCATGCCACCATGAAACACTAAAACTATTTCAAAACGAATCCCCTCCCGAAACTAAGCTCGGTTGCGAAGTTATTTTCACGGAAACATCACTACAATGACATTTAAACATCGCCATTCTCAAAATAACGAAATTTCACACAGTCATTTATTGACATCCAATATCAAAGTTCAAACGAAACGTTCAGTGAGGGGGGGGGGGGGAGAAGAAAAATAAAACGAAGAAAAAGTTTTGAGTGCCACTTCTGTAGTCACCGCAGCCCGCAATTATACGAGAACACAATGCAGACCCCCACCTCTCTCTCCCTTGGAGCTACTGAAAAGGTATTTAAGCACCTAAGCTAAAAGTCGCAGCTACTTAACCATATTGAAAGACCATCGCCGGATGCGGGGAACAGTGGCGCAAGGCAGCAACGCTGGAGAAATGGAGGGATGATTAACCATTTATCGAGGCGTTGTTACTCAGAAACGTTAAAATTACCTTTTAGAGGGGATTATGGTAATTAAAAGATCGGTTTCGTCCTCATTAATATTCTTCAGGGAAAGAGAAGATTTAAATAAAAGCGCTAACATTAATTTCATGTCCCAGCGAATGTTCCAGAAGGCAAAGACTCGGGCTAATTATTGGCGTTTCAAAAAAGCTAATCGTGACCGTTTTTCTGTCAGGTTTTCTCTCAGACCGTTTTTGCTCAGGTGAAATTTTTAATGAGTGAAACAGCAAGTTTGTCGAATTTTTAGATACCCGGAGCAAACATGCAGAAAATTGACCCATAAAGATACAAGTTAGATACCATGGACATAGGATAGCAGGATTTAAACAGGTTTAAAACTGTTTTCCCCTTATATATTCCGTTGTATTTTACCTCTTCTGGCCCCTATTTGTATCGCAATTTCAGACTAGAAGGATACAAGTTGTGTTCATTAGCTCTAGCACAAAACTATTGTTGTCCGTTTCAAATATACGTAATGGACGTGCGCAGTCCTTTCGATACATTTTTTTGTCGCTTTGAAATTTTTACCCAGCACATAGCCAATGAATGGCTTTTGGGAATATGCTGGGAATACCATTTACATCGAAGAGCTGAGAAAATTATAGTGTTTGCGAGTAATACCTACCGTAACTGCCAGGGACCTCCAATTTTCTTTGATTACAGAGCACTTGCATGGGTGTAATAAGATATTTTGGAAATGGGACAAAAGATTAAATGCAATTTATGTTTCATTCACACCTTGTACACACATCATGAATGTAATATATTCAATATTTCAAGTAGTTCTGAGCACGAAATAATGCTTATTAAACCACCAATGTTACAAACGCAGATGTCCATGTAGAAAGTCATTCTTGCCTCTGAATTAATATGTTACTGATGAAAAGTCATTTTTCTCAAAATTATTCGCGAATAAAACAGTAAAAAAAAGTCTAACATTAATATAATAATTATAAGCATTATAAGCAAGCAATCATGTCAGGAGTGGAACTTTCCACTTACGGTATTAAAATATTTGGAATACAGAATATAACGGATTTCGGATAGCAGATGTAGAACAATATAATTAAACACTTTCAGGTTTCTCACTACTTTACTTGAGTGGCTCCATACATACACACAGACATAAAACCTGAGAGATTGGAAGATAGCACTTGAGACATCAGTATTAGTAACGCTTTAAATGCTTGGATTTTTCCTGTACCTACACTGTTAATTAGAAAAGAGTTTGACTCTTTTCGTTTCATATTATTTCGTCTCCTAGTTTTTTGCTCAAAAGACCGTTCGTATTTAAGTCGGTTCATATCAACAGACTTTTGAATATCAAACTGAAGAATGGATTCACTTGCCACAAACATACGATGAAATGGCCAGACGGTAAGCGCGTACTGGCATTATTAACTTAGTCGATGTTTATTTTAGAGCTTGTCATAACATCAATAGGAAACATTTACAATTAGAGGACAATTAACGGTTCGTTTGGGCCTAATCTAACAGGCTTACACTATGTTGTCAACCACAAAAGTTGCATTCCTACCTACGGTTTCTTTAGGCTCAACTCAAAATCCGAGAATACATACTCGAACGATTTAATTCCCCCCTCCCTCCAAACTAGAGTTTAAGATGTAGAAGAAATGATAATTACAAACAACCCCCTCCAATCTAATTAAGAACATAAGCTGATAGTGATCAATGACAGATGCACATCTCCTTGGGTCTGCATAAGTGTATGTAAAATAGAACAGTCTCAGCTCACGAAGAATTATGCCCCTGCATGTAATTTGTTTAAGCACTTAAGAAGCGATCAACTCCGCAAATAACCTTCCAATTCAATCTTCACTAAGCACACTCTCTTACGCCACTCTACCGGCAAACGTTCTCTGGGCATCCCGTTTCCGCCCCGCATGGAACACCGACGTTTAATCATCGACCCTCCGATTCCCCGTACTCGACTTTTCCCTCCCACCCGCCATTGACAGACGATGATTTATAGCCACTGCGAACCCCCCCCACCCGCAATTTGTATTGCCTTTTCAGGGGCTTCGCCGCTATAGATCGCCGATGGCCCCCGGACCCAGGGTAGGAGGATGGAGATGAATGGAATCGCATCCGGCCGGTCATTAGGCAACGGGCAGCGCTGAAAGGGGACGAGGAGGAGGGGGGGGGGAAGTGTAACAAAAGGGTTTTCCCCTTCGATATGTTTCGTGGTTGGCCTTTTAGTGATGGGGAATGAAGACGGCCAGAGAAGAGATCAAGATGAAGAATTAAATGAACATGGTCTGAGAACCGACTTTGAAATTTTCACGGAATCTGTCCATCAACTTTCGATGATTGAGATGAGGACGCCGTAAACCGAGGAAAAGAGGCTCTAATCGTACACTAAGGGCCTGTTCATACAGAATCCGTCAGCATTAAAGATTCCGTTGGCGCGGATTGGTTAAATGGGTCAATGATTGGTATATGCCTGGTTATAAATGTTTACGCTGACGGATTCTGTGTGAACAGGTCCTATGTCAGGAAACAACTACGAATACTTACAAACAAAGAAAAAATAGTTTTGATTGTTGATTTATGATCTGGGTGCTGACTTCAAATCTGCCCCATCAACTTATTATGATGATTGATATGAGGACAGATCCCAACGCCGTAAACCGGGGAGGAAAAGGCTTCAATCAAACAGTAAAATATGAAACAACTCAGAATGAGTATAATGTCGCAAACAGAGAAGATATTTCCTCTTTAAATCTAAGAGTTCACAGAGATCAAGCACATGTACAATGCAGTTTTCCCTAGGGCACAAAATTCTTTTGAAATGAAATAGTGCAGATGATGATTAAATCTCCCCGTAAACTCCAAATTTGTAGAAATTGAAAGATTATCACTTTCCGATCATTCTTATTACTACCTTATCTTCATCTTCGAAGGTAGTGATGAGCAGAAAAACTGCTCCTACGTAAGTCCAGATATTTCAAGAACACCCATTTTCCTTACCAAACTCTGCGATGATTATGATAATGTACCAGAGTTTGAATACAGAAAAAGGCTTTTAATGATCCTCAACTATGGAGAAAAAGTCTGCAAATTCTGAGCGCGATATTGAGGATTTTTAAGACAGTATAGGGAAAACAGCTTACGGAAGAAGTCGCTTGGGTTCAAATGCAGCGATGAGCCATTTTTCCCCTCTACGTTAAAATGTTGATACCGATCCAGCCAATATGTGAATCTCTTGATGATACAATTTGAGCGGTATAACCAATTTAAATACGTTCTATTTTGTTTCATAAAACGGTGGTTTTGGGATTCGACGATAATACAATATTTTGCTGCCATACGAGAAATAATTGAACCAATAGCAAGCAGCAAAAATATTTATGAAGTAAACATATCAAAGCTGAAAGGTAATGCCAGCAAACATTAAAGTGCGGCAGAATTTCTGCAATAGTTTCGAAACATCGATACTTCTAAGCTCGGGAGCAAAGAATTCAATATTTTAAGCGACTGAATATGCTAAATGAAGTGGATGTGACACAGAAGCCCAAAAATGCGAGTGCATCATTATTCTAGGGGAAATTACCTAAGAGAAAAACAAAGTCTATTGTTCTTTTGCTTTAAAAGTTCGTATTTTGAGCATGTCTGTTAGCGTCCCAACGGTGTGAGATGCCAAACATTTAACGAAAACAGCGAATCTGAGGTAAGATGCCAAACAATGTACGCGATTGATGACAGAGAATAATGGTGAAGAAGCCCGAGAAATTCACACAGTTTCAATTGTAAATGGTCGTTGTAACAAAGCATTAGTGTTGTTAAATCAGTCCTTAAAGCCGGAGACAGTAACTGAAATGTTCAAGCGTTCCACCCTTCTTGCAGAAGAAAACGAGTTAAATAATAGCGAGAGAGAGAGAAAAAACCTACATTGAGAGGTTACCCGATAGTCTACATGGTGACATATGTTATGACTTAAGCCTAAACAATTTGTAATAAATATCTACACGAAGATGAGTTACAATGAAAAAGAGGTAATACGAATTTCTTGAGAATTCAATTCATTTAATTTTTGAAAATTTTACTATGTTATAGTTCAGTATTTCAGTATATATTTCAGTATGCAGCGAGCAGAGATACGTTATTTAATTTAAAATGCACGATGCTTCCGTTTACGACTGAATTATTTTGCGGTGCGAGTTAAAATTCCATCCATTCGAGTCTTATATGCGGTGTTAGAAAACACACTCGAACATAATAAGCGCAAGTGTTTGCACATAAGAATCTCCGAGGAAGTAACACAATACGATTCATAATGTTTCGGAATTCCAGCAGACTTAATAACAATCAGTTGTGCTACTTTCCGGACTCGCACTAAATGAATTCTTGTCACAGAATCAACAGGTTGCAGCAAGAAATAAGGAAGAAAAGAGAAATCGGATGACATGCGTCACACCGCTAACAACATACAAGTCTAAAATTTCTCCGAGGCAGAAGGAAATGAGGGTCCATTTCAGACGAGAGACATTGACACAGAAAAAAAAATAAATGAAACAAAATTTCCCGAAAAAGGGACGCCGATCAAAGCGGCTTAGGAAAAGGGAGCCCGTGTAATTAAACAGGAAATTACAAACGGTGATTCGAAATGGGATTAGGGGTAGGGCAGGATTTATGAGGAACCAGCAGCAACAAGTGTGAATTTCGGAAGGAATTTTCTACCTTTTCAGACGGCGTAAATGAAAAGAGGCGGATGCGGTTTAAGGAACGCCGTGGGGATCACGAACAAAAGTTAATATCCGTTATTTTCACCTCACGGCTCATGCCTGATATTAAAAAAAGTCGCTCGAGTGATCGCGCACACTGTAATGAAGGTGAAAAGTCTGCATTTTTGAAACCACAAATACTCTCTCCTAGAAAGGAATTACAACTCTTTCATCATATCCTGATTGTCATACTTTTATGGAATTATCTGGAAAAGAGAAACACTTTTTAATACCACAGAGATGTTTACTGTATATTTTTTAGAACTAAAAGACAAACACTATCTACGTCGTCTTCTATTAAAAAACACAGTTTCCTAATCTCAGAGCTTTCAAAAACCAACAATATAAATCAGCACAAGAGGATAAATAGAAGGGAGATCCCATTTCACCAAAGGTTCCTTACCTCACAGCTTTGAAAATCTACATTATAAGTTAGCATTATGCGAGTAACATACATAGAAGAAACGTATTTTAACTAAGACCTAATGGTGTGAATATTAAAAAACGAATCATTCCGTCATCTAATCACTTTAAGTAGTGAGTATTTAGAGACAAACTGATCGATCGAGTGTCGATGATTTTGTTATATCCTATAGGTTTAGATGCTTTCAAAGACTTCAAGCTAAATAAATTTCAAAAGTCTGTTTAATGGTTGGTTTTTGGAGAGCTACGGCCATCTTTTTAGTATGATGTGGGTTTAGCAGACAGGGGCCAACAGTTTGAAGACAAATTCGAAAATTTACAAACATTACGCCAACCAAGGGTCTCGAACCAACATACCCAGGTAATCGCAGACCAGCGGTCATTGTCTACAATACGCATAGAAAGATACAGTCTTGGTTTTCTTGTCCTATAAATAATTTAAAATTCTCTGCATGTTCTAGAGGTGTACTATGATGTTTTATATATATTATATTAGAAGGTCCATAAAACTGATTGCGACAAAACGCTCTAGTTAAAATACCGCATAAGAAATTGCAGTTGATAAATTATTATCGAAGATGTCTTTGTGATTTCATGTCCCACTTTTTACCATGGATATAAATTCCCCATGAATATCATACTTTGTTCGCACTCATGCGGTACAATGAACAAGAACGTTGTCGGAATAAGCGGTCTTTTCTGGGAAGACGACCGATTGTAAGGTTACTTTACATTTAAAGAGAAAGTGTGCTTTACGGGATTGCATTTTATTCCGAGGCAGCGACAAGACGAGGTGCACGCTGCTGGTGGAACAGAACTGTTCAGGGCATTTTAAATCATGGTCATAAAGATGGCATTTCTATCTAGACATAAAGCTACCTTTAATATGGCCACAGTGTCGCATGCATTGCGTATGCAACACTGAGGGAGATTTCAATGAGGCGTGTTTTTCAAACTATTGCGTTCATTGGAGTAGGATACGTCATTGGAGTAGGAGTCATTGGGTTTATTCCAACTATGTTATAAGTTCTTTACAGCGACAAAGATCTTATGTACCAAAGATACCAACCTGCGAGTTAAAAAATTACAATACTTTTACTGTCGAGATTTGGCGACTAATGACTGTTTACCTGCATATTTATACTGCCAGTTACGTAATGTAACCTCTACCGATAGCAATGAATCTATTTTGAACACAGCATTAAAAGTCTCGAAACGGGAGCCATACACTAAATCCCCTCAAAACTTACAAGAAATTAATGAAAAAAAAGCATTAAAATATTACAAACTCAGGTATTACACTAACATATGCAATAAAAAATTATCTGAGTCACGGCGTAAAATTTTAGCAGAACAGGACGTTCATTTTCGCTATTTGTTTTACTGAGTGAATCTTTAATGATTTTTTAAGATATGGCAGTACCACATAATTACATACAAAAGGTAAATATGTAAGATTAAAAAAAAACTAATTATAATATCATTTAAATTATAATGGTATTTTGAAAATTGACAATACTACGAGGGTGAAAAAATAATCAGACATTTGCATTTAAAAAGCAGCAACGAAAAAATGAAAACAAATGCTTGCAACCACGAGCTTTAATCGTTTTAGTTAAATTTATTAAGCATTTGAGACACACAAACTAGTTTATCTTACTCTAATGTAAAGATTGGAATTAACACAAAAGAAAGCTCCTCGAACTGTATGTATAGCACCTCTCTGTGGCATAATTGAAGTCTCAGGTGCGGAAGTGTGTGAAGTGTATGTACACGGAAATTCTTTTTACCCCACCAGCATGTTTTCATTTTTCATACTTTACTAGATCGCATAAATTTAGCTCTACCGCGTCTTCCGTACACTCGACTCCTAATTTGGTTAGGGCCCTACCTATCCAGTGTCGTCCCCTCCAGGGATGTGCTATAACACGCTGCATTTGCATATGGTGATGTCGGCCGTTTATTTTGTTTCTGCCCGCACTTCCAGATCAATCTCGAACACAAGTAGCAAATTTCATCGCAAATACCTGTTTTTGCTTTTTTCTTCTTTTCCCATTTTGGCAACTAGCAATAACAAATTACCCTAAAAATAATAATAAATCGTCGGCGGAATTTTTCTTGGAATTTAGGAGTCATCTGGAAAATATTGGGTTAAATAAATACTCGAGTAATACGTTACGGAGAGGTAGGAATTTGCGCTTGCAGAACAGAAAATAAATTCCGTTTATGTCTTCTGCATTTTTGTAATTGTTTGCACTGCTTTAAAGTAAAGTTTATGCATTCAAATTTTCACGAAGAATTTTCTATCAATGCAATACATTTGTCCTCCTTCAAAAAATGCGCTTCCAATAACAGCGGACGTATAAAGGGAATTATCCTATTTTTAACACTATAACTAAATAAAAATAAGATTGGCGTTAACTTAGAAAATACCCGCATACACTTTTATTACCTCTTGTTCACACTACCAATAGGACAATGGTTCAATAATAATAATAATAAATATTTTGAAAGCGAAAAAGTTTATACATGCATAAGTGAAAACTTTTTATGCATACATTGCATGAAGCGATATTAAAAAGCGAAATGCACGTTATAGAAAATTTTGATATATTCATACTCAATGCTGGAATCATAATACTGCAAATATGGCTATAATCGAGAGTATATATATATATATATATATATATATATTAGTTTAAAAAATATAGTTTTATTAAAAATTTCGTCCAAGTAATAAACAAGATTGTTATTAAGTTAAACTCACTAAATATGTATAAAATAATAAAACATCATTAAAAAGGGACTAGTGGGGGATTTTTCCATGTTAAATGTTATTCGCATAATTATGAACTACAAAATTTAGAAATAAATAAATAACAGACCAGGAATTACACAACCAGTTTTTTTTACAGTAACAAATATAAAATACAGAGTAAAAAACTGTCAGCATGAAAAGAAAATCAATAGAATTTAAAAAAAATTAAATTTGATTTAAATACAAAATTAATTCATTTACAATTAATTTGATTTAAATACAAAAATGTTTTGCTCTTAAACTGCGTAAGATTAATGACTACATTAATATTAAACAACATACGGACACTTTCGATAAATATTGGTTTATTCATAGTAAAAAAAACAAAATCCCAAGTGACAGAGCGTTTTTAAATGTTTATTATCGATATTATTAAATTGTTCATTGAATTCCTGTTAAAAAGTTCATTGAATCTCCAATGAATCCACAGACAAAACTGGAAATTAGTTCTGGAATATGTGTTGTAAACCGTAGATTTAAGAGACTTAAGATGCGATTGTTTGTGACAGCAAATCCCAAATGTAGATAATTATCACCCTTAGGGATAACTGCATCTAATGCTTTACGACCTGGAGACGGGCTTACTTCAGCTAGTACTTCAGCTCGTCAGTAAGACATTGCCAATCTTATACATCGACGAAATTCACACAGTTTTGTTTGGATCTATTCGTTTTCTACAAACTTCATGCCAGTGCTACCGATATCACCACTTAAAACCTGAATAAACTTGACAACCATCCTAAAAAAACTATCAAGATACGTTCAATTATTTCCTTTATTCCTTTTTTTACACAAACGATTCATTTAATTTTTTTCCCCTTCAAAAATTGAGCATTTGAAAGTCCCTGTAAATGAACAGGGCAGGAGACATCTATATATTTAAGTTGCTAAGCCGACTTTTTGGGCGGTCCGTGAGAGAAAACTACTGCATCCATTTACTTCATTTTGGTCTTAAACGAAAGATTGTAATCTGTAGATGTGTCAAATTTGGTTTTTGTAACCGCAATTTCTATTAATTAGCGGTAATTTGCAATTAAAAAATTGTTTTCTGCGCATGCTCAGTGACATGCTTCAATGATAAACACGTTTATTTCGAGGAGTCTCTCTAAATCTATCTCTGCCATTTTATTTTTATGATAATTATGTTTGTGGAATATAAGATTAAACCTGATGGAAATTGTTTATTTCACGCTGTTTAATGAGCGATAATTTACATTAAAAAAAAAACTGCTTTCTGCGCATGCTCAGTGACATTTTTAAATCTGGCTTTAGATACTCACTAAGCGCGGGGCCGCTTAAACATATTAATTTGTTTCTGCGCATTATTATGATTTTCAACACTTGGAAATGACGTGTTGAGTATAATTTGTGTATTAGCGCATTTATTTACCATCTAGCCGTCATGTTTTGACGGGTACCAACTAGTTTCATTTATGTTTCGTAATGACACATTACCTAGCGGGAGAAAATAACGCACAAAATGTTGTTTACAACAACTCAAATAACTGACAAGAAAAGAAATGAAAGATAGCCTAACATGCAAATGGGACGGCCTCCCAAGAGACCGGGATCCCGGCTAGGTATGTCCTAAACGAATTAGGCATAAAAAAAAGTGGGCGAAATACAAGCCATCGCAACCTGACTAAAACATGAAAAATGAAAACAAGAAAAGGGAGAGAAAGAAGTTTGCGTGTACACAAGCTCTTCATCCGTTCGCACCTGAGATCGTGCCTCAACCTAATTATCCCAGCGAGGGAAATCCGTCGAATAAATACATGCCCTACAATGCAGAGAGGGTTATTTGTTTCAATATAAGATTGCGGAGAAAGTCGGATGGAGATTAAGTAGAGCAAAAAGGGGGACCTTGTTTCAGCAGAGTGATGAATCGTATTCTTCAGAGATTTTATTTGTGGAAGATGACGTGGGGGAAGATACCATGGAAACGGGCAGAACAGGGTACAATACAAAGGTACAATAATTAACTAAGAAATGCCAAAAAATTCAAAATTATTTCTCACACATAAAGGTGCAATAAAGAATCATCCTTCATTAAAAACTCGAGTTTTATGTGAGCATCAGATATGCGACAACAAAAAATGCCCCAAAAGAATCCAGGGTAAAAATATTACATACAACTCAGTAACTCTTGCTGTCATAAAGTAAAAATGCAAAATAAATTAAGAGAAAAATTATTTATATGTTAAAACAATAACTTTTCCCAAAATGATAGTTTAGTTTGGTTTTGGAGCACTACGGTCATTTTTTGCTAGACGAGGGCTAATTAGGCCGGGCCCTACCCCAAAAGGATAAGAATTACAATGACATTAAACTCATAAAGAGTTGTCATCATACTGTGTATTCTGGTTTATACGTGCTTACAGAATAATTCGTTCAAAAGGTTGAAAAATCGACTTAACTGTGCCTGCCACTCAGAGGAAACTCATAAACCAATTCGCCGAACGCCGGTATATAACTGCAGAACTCGCATACTCACTGCAGATATACGTGAAGTTTGATTCCCTAGAGGAGTTATACTGTAACTTCAAGTCACACGTACACGTTGATGGAGATGGAAAGTCACACATCCTTCTGAAACATAGCATATTGCAACTGCCAATCTGATTAGAAATAAATTTTCAGTAAATGCAGGTAGGTCTGAAATGTCAAAGTTGTAAATTACTCTACAGAAGACCACCATAACACAGTGATTCATAAAGACTATGGACGCATTAAATTAAATAAGTCGTCTACTGCTTATTAAAAAAAATTACTACATGATTGCACTGATGCTCGTTCAAGGATTTGATTTAAAAAGACCACCCCCAAAGAATTTCTAGGCAAACGTACCGCGCGATTGACGGCCCAAACAGACACAAACGCTTGATAGCAAATCTAACGATAAACACAAATATCAGTAAAACCATAATCATCATCTTCTTGAAAAGTAGTGGAACCACTTTATTTCTAATAATACTGAAACACTTCGGTAAAGTAAAGTAAAGTTTAAAAAAAAAAAAAAAAAGATTAAAGGGGAAAAAAATCCTCCTAAAAAATCAAATGTTATGAAAAGAAGAAAATAAAAAACTGAAAAAGTAAACAGACAGTATCTGAGACTCTTGAGTCGGCAACTTAAGACGCACTACCTCGCGTTTATAGGGGTATCATAGCTCTCCAATAAGCTTTCAAACAAAATATTGCTATGAGCAATATTTAATGTTAGTGCGAAATGAAAGATGTCATATTTTATGCTTCCCTGATCCCCATCACCGATGTTTATGAAGCAGTGGCACACGTCTAAAAAAACAAACCTTGTCACTCAGTAGACAAACTTCAAAAGACACCGTCACACCTTGTTACCATTAATACACCAAGTTGGCCGACCCAAAGTGCATCCAGGTGGTTAATAGCAAATGATAAATGGTTCCATTTTCCTTCTTGGCGAGGTATCTGTCTAGAGCAGAGAACAGAAGCATTACTTATCCGAGAGACAGGTAAAGGAGAGGATGCGTTTAAAAATACTCCTTCCTTGGCCAATGACTCGTGAAAGCGATAACGAGATGCTCGCCTCGCTTTTTTTTTTGGATTGTTTGTTTGTAATGTCACACATACGTTTATAAATAGAAAGAGGGCTTTAAACAATGAGATGGGTTGTGCAGAGAGTCCAAGGTATGCGAAAAACGTCGGTGAGGTGTCAGGCGAAGAACAAGTAGCGCGATTGTGATCTCAAAATTATGATCAGTGCTTTTGGGGATAAAACAGAGTGATTGTTATCGCCTCGACAGGAACTTCTGGCTGCAATTAATTGAACATAAATTAAGAGATGGCTTTCACCTACCCGGTTAAGAGGTCTGAATAAACCCGCGTTATTTGTTTCGCAAAATATATCGCGCTGTTAATTATTAAGGCTGCTAAGTACTAACCCCATTGGATTCGCTCACCTCAATGTTAACCTATGGAGAAAATTTGTCCACGGATTGCCGACTTGGATTCAAAGATTTTTTTTTTTTTTTAAATTGTACTCCGTCAGAGAGAAAGAAATTTTACATTTGTGTAAATTTTTCGTTTTTTTAAAAAAATGCAATTAATATTTTTAAATTTAAATTATTCAGGGAAGAATCTGGTATAGTGTGTTTTAAACGCTCACAAATTCCTTCGATGGACGAAATTTATAAAAGGAATCCTGTAGCGCTTTGCAGAAAAGTTCAGGCTATCTGACAATTCCAATTTTATTTGATTATCAGTATTTATGTACCTGTAAATAGTTGACAAAAATATATTATAAATAAAAAATTTGGGGGCAGCGCTTAACCCCCCTATAGAGAGAGAGCCATTACAATCTCTCAAAATGTCAATCCTACGGGGGGGCGGAATTCTCGAACTGTCAACTGGACTCCTCCCGCCACAAGAGTCTGCAAGAAGAGGAAAAGGGAAATACGATTTTTTTTCTTAGTACATAGCAGCCTTAAGCACAGTGTCGAGATGATACTTTATAACAACAGGAGGGTAATTTCACGCCACATTCTCTCATCCTACGCAGTAACTGTAGAAGATAACAAAAAGCGGAGCTGAAATTAGCACAGTTAGTGATCATCGGTTGTTTTCTTAACAGAAAGGAAAACCAGTTACTTCATGATAAATTATAGCATAATGACTAAATGAATGGCACTTTATTCAATAAATTTTATTGTGATGCTATTCAAAGGGGCTACATGAAGAAGTGTTTGATTCTGTTCGCACGTACAGTGGGAGACGTCTCACAGTGCAATACTGGACATGCTATTTAAAATTTGTTACTTTACAGTCGCACCCCGTTATAACGAACGTCAAAGGACCAAAGGTTTTGTTCGCTTTATCCGGTGGTTCGCTCTATCCGAACCGTTAAGAAAAATGCTACCATTCACAAAATGTATAACTCATTAGTTGCAATGTGTATTCAATAATGATGTATTGAAAAATCATAAAATCTATTAAAAATGATCATTAATGCATTAAATCGACTAAAATCGATTACATTAAACTGACACAATACTCATTAAATTACGTACAATAGGAAAACGGCGGGACCAAAATTTTCGTTCGTTATAGCTGTAAGTTCGTTATATACCGGGTTCACTATAACGGGGTTCAACTGCACTGCTTTAGATTGTCATTTCACTATTACATCAGCCCAACAGTTTAATGTGTTTCAAAAGGTTAGGGTTCTATGTTACAGTGACCATAGTGGTCCTAAGTACATTGCGTTAAGACAAATAATTAGAGTTAACTTATTAAAAATTAGCAGCACGTTAAGATAGTAATTATATAGAATAAACCCAGAGTTAAGTCTCACTGAGGAGTTACCAAGTGTGACTTAATTTAAGTTTAAGGATGGAAACTTACACTTACATTTTATGAACACCCCACGTGGCTCGGGTGCACCACGTGTAGAACTTAAAACTTAGAAATAAAATAAAAATAAAACATGACTCAGGAAATTACATTATTGACAAGTTGATTGGGGACAGCAACAGTATTCTTTATTCATTTTAAAATATTCCATCTGGATCATTCACTTAAAAAAAGGTTGGAATGATACAGAGCCTACTTCGCGAGAGCAGAAACTCGTTCCTTGAAGGTCGCCAAGCGCATGCTCACATGGACGCGAAAAGCTCTCCTACTTGGCGTGCGTCACCCCCAGTGGCGATAATTTCCTTCGATATTTTTTAGTGCAATTGAGCAAGTTATAAAGCACATGGCTTTATAACACCCTAACCGCGAGAATATTAAATATTCGAGCAGTGTTCGAGCTTCCACGGCTGAAGTTCTCCACAGTTACTTAAATGCTGCAAATAAAGTCGAGTCCGATTCAATTTCTTTTAGACGATTTCAGCAATTTGAACGTGGGTTTTAAAACGCTAACAAAAACAAAGTCTCGAATGATCCCTCAGAATGACTGGCGATGTATCATCGACCTGAGGATGCAATCACCGGTTCACAATAAGAAAGTAAAATCTCGAGGAATTTGGTGGTGTCGCAATCTGATTGTAAACTATTAACACTCAGAATACGCAATTAGCGTGTCGTGAGCAAATATAGAAATTGACTCTTATGGAAGTGCCGGAATAGGAAAAATTTGGCTTTGCAGTTGAATCTCTTACACATCAATACAAGACTAAACAGTAGAGAAATTGCCCAGTCTCTAATTTTTACATCAATATATATATATATATATATATATATATATATATATATATATATATATATATATATATATAGTGGAATCCGGTTAATTCGACCTCCGGTTAATCGGACCGAATCCTTAAGAACCGAAACAGATCCTATTGCATAAGCCTAAAAGGGCATGTTCATGTAATCGGACCAGCCGGTTATTAGGACCAAAATGATCGCGTCCCTATGTGGTCCGTTTAACCGGAATTGACTATACACACACACACACACACACACATACATATATATATATATATATATATATATATATATATGTGTGTGTGTGTGTGTGTGTGTGTGAAATTTCAATGACAAATTGCGCGTTGCAGAAATTAAATCCTTCACAGTCTCTCTTACGGACTATATTTACATTTAGAGACTTTTCTTTTGTCTCGTTCATCAGATTTCCTCTATAGTTGATTTTAAACGCAAAATCAAAATAGCCAATGCATTACTTCATGAAAATTATAAAAATATTGCCCATAAATATCTCTATCGTATAATTTTTTTTTTTATCTCGACGATGAAAGCATCGAAAGAGAAAAATTCATTTCTCCGTTAACCGAATTCCATTTCAAACACATTCCTTCTTTTATTCTTCCAGTCTTGATGTACGGGGGCAACTATGAAACAATGTGAATTGCGTTTGAGGTTGAGACAGGTGAATTCCCCGTTGGTCCATTCTTGAGAAAGCCCGGCGCAGTTTGGAGAAGGTCAAAATTATAGATGGATCCCAGAGGTGCGGTCAACCTGGAGGCTGCCCATTGTCCACCAAGGTTCTGGAAATGTTTCAGGCGGACCAAAAAAGGGAAAAAAGAGCAACATCTTTATCCCGGACACCGACTGATTGCAATTCTCGGGGGTAAAATTGTTCGACAAACAACAATTTTCAGGGGGATGTCGGGAAATGGATGTGTTGATAGCACAGAAGAGATTTCGCTTTTTTTTCCTCTAAAAAGAAATTTACGCCTTTGTCTTCTGACAATTGTTTGTAAAATATATTTGTTTTAAAGGCAAGTTTGCCTAGCGAGCGGTTACGTGGTAACTGGTTTTGTCGACAGACACTAAGATTTATAGGTTAGGAAATGGGAGATAAATTGTTTTATTTCAGACACTATATAAATTTGTATCCGCAACAAGGATGTTTTAAATTAATAGAAAAGTGGGCAGAAACTTTGTTCTTTGTAACGGCTAGCTCTCCAGGCGAATAATATATTGACACAAAGGAAAACCGTCTGAGATAAGAAAAACTACGAGCATAAATATTTTTAGATCAACGAGAATAGATCTATAATTTCACGTAATATTCTTCACATAACTTTCAAACGGTTCGCTTACTTTATTCTCCAGCTAAACTTATTACGTGTCCCAAACCAAAAATATTTATAATTTATCAATGATCGATGTAGTTATTGTGCTAAGTCAATGGAATGCCTTAACGGAATTGAATAATAAATATTTAGTAATTGAACGAAAATATTAAAATCGCAATACGTCTAAAAGGGTTCCAAGGAGGTAATATCAACAATTAAGGGGGAAAAAAAGCTTTAGTAGTTAGTGTATTTAGATAACACACAGATGCATACCTACTTGTAGGATTAACAGCTCAATCGCTGCAATGGAAACTAATTTAAGACCACCCTCTATATTATGAATCACGCGCATATAAACAAAATTTTCTCGCAAGATATCAATAAGAACATAATTTTATGTATACAATTCATCGTTAACTTGAAATAATTTACTTTTATGTATCACAATTCATCGTTTAAATTTTGAAAAGAAAAAAAAATGGTCACCAATTATTTATTGTTGATTGATTTAAATATGTTATATTATTTTTAAATGACTACCTTAGATTAACAGCAACGTTGTATTTCCTAAAATCGATAGAAACCTATACTGTATTTCCTTACCATACTAAGTAAATATATGCAATTTATATATAAGATGACATAACAACTTTTTAAATGCACTTCGAACGAAAAGCAATATATCAAAGCGAAAGCAATCATATTAAGTTACTAAGATATATGTACTCTATTACCATAAGTATTCTGTTCTAAAAAAGTTAAAGCAGAAAATTCACATTTCACAGCATACGATGACGACTGTGACTTCTATTCTTAAAATTATTGTGTGTGTGTGTGTGTGTATATATATATATATATATATATATACACATATATATACATATACACACATACATACATATATATATATATATATATATATGTGTGTGTGTGTGTGTGTGTGTGTGTGTGTGTGTGTTTGTTTGTTTGAGGAGAGTGTGCGTTTATGCACCATATCTGGAAGAAAAAAAATTAATCATAGTACATGTTTTACATTAAACTTGGAATCTACGCTCATATTTCAGTTGAATCTGACAAGGAAATTTGTAGAACTAGATAACAAAACATAAAAAATATGGTAGTGTGAAAAAAGGGTGGTTTAGAGTGTGAAAGATAACAAAGTTCCAACTATGAAAACGGACCGTAGAAAATTTTGAACAGCTGAGGTTGAAGAAACGTATCCTAAGAGTAACAAAAGAAATTGCGGCAAAGAACAGACAAAAGTACGTCCTTCGCACGAAATACCGAAATAGCAAATCGTACCCGTACAAAAGCGATAATTTATTTCCGTTTGTTTTAGCGAGATTACAACCTTATGCGTGTCACAGTTTATACACGAACAAACATCAAGTAGTGCGAAATGTATGTGATGCGGACAGGTGAATCCTCGGGTGACCCATTCAAGAAAACCGCGGCTCTATTTGGACAAGGCTGGAACTATGGATGGATCCCCGGAGAACGGCCGACCTGACTATGCCTACCTACACTCTGAAAATGACTAAACAAACTAGAAAAAGATAGGAAAAGAAATAGAAAAAAAACAAAAACAAAATTACAGCCTACATCCATCTCCCGACTCGTCGCTTGATTGCTATTCCCAAGGGTGCACTGTTCGACAAACAACGATTTTGTTACGAGATGCCTAGGAAGTGGACGTATTGAAAGAGAAGAGAGACAGAGTTAAACGATATTGTATTTTCATTTAGAAACTGCTGGATGCAAGGGTGACAGTCATTTTCGAAAAACAATGCTTTGTTTTAAAAAATCGCAGAAAGCTGAGAGTTTGCAGAAAAGAAATTATTTCTATCATGTCGGTAAGAGAATCGTTTGGCTAACTTTTTGTAGAGATGAGAACCAAAAAAATCGTTTTAAATCAAGTGGTTTCTAACGTCGTTAACATTTGATTTAAAACGATTTTTAGATTGCATAACGTAACCAATTTTTATTAGGTAACAAAATACAAATTTCTCTGTCATCAAACCTTAACTATTTTTCCCAACACGAATCAAAATTATTTAAGTTTAAACTTAAACGAATGTATGAAGTTCAGTTCCAATGACACCATTAAAATTAATAAAACACTTACTCCATTAAAGTCTCGATTTTAAATAGCAAAACATTGATTTCCTTCATATCAGTGCTTTAAAACATGTTTTGGACTCTCTAGTCAATTAAAAGATATCGAAATCTATAAGATGATGTTCACACTGATAAAACAGCGATGTCCATCTATTAGAAAAAGTAATTTCATATATCTTTTGCTCATAATAAAGAAGTGCTACTTTTTTAAAACATATTTTTTTGCACTCATTTCAGTAGTGCAAATTCGAGTTAGAACTCGAATATTTATAGAGAACAGACCTTGCAAGTTGAAAACGGCACCATGCCCAATCATCGTATCGAGGTAAAGAGAACTAAATCGATTTCACTGAGCTCTCCAGTAAAATTTAATAATTGTGACTTAGTATCTTTTACCACCGGCATATATATATATGTCATAAATTAAATATTAGGCCCTCCATTCTATCATTTAAATTCCCTTTCTTTTAAACCCAATCCCCAGTAACATTACTTTATCGCTTAAAAACCCATAGCAACAGAACTTCCCATAAAATCGAATACGTTGCATTTCTACACGTGTATACTTCTGGAGAAAGGCGTGGGTTCACATCGCGAGCCCCAGAATTTGCCTGCCCTTCAAAAATAACAGCCACATGTACCTCGCTTCTCGCGCGTAAGGTTGAAAGGTGATATTCATCTTCGCATCCGAGCATCTGACATGGATGGACGTACTTTTTATCGCTCTAATAAACGATTCTTCCCGACTGCTTCAAAATTTTAATTCCTTTCAGGCTGAGTCTAGCTCCAGCCATGTACATATGAGCTAGTTTTCCTTTTCAGGTTATATTTTAAGAACGAGATGTAATGGATATATATATATATATATATATATATATATATATATATATATATATATATATATATATATATATATATATATATATATATATATATATATATATATATATATATATATATATATATATATATATATATATAGACTCTTTCGAAACGTAACCTTCTCTAAGACAATACTCCATAAACCGTGTTGTCAGCAAAAATACAGTAATTATGAAACAAATCGAATCAACAAAGTAACATGCCACAGAATAATGAAAGATCGCCGATAAGCATTATTTAAATGTTCTCCAAAACATTTATCAGGCTAAGAGGCAGGAAAAAAAAAATGACTCGGATATACCCAGTATTAAGCTTAAGCACAGAAGGTAACGCACAAACCGTTACACCCCGAGGTTAAAACCATTCGGAGTTAACATTATATCCGTTCTCCATTACATAAACGACAGGAAATCACGGTTACGCTATTAGCTCGTTCCATCCATACCTGCATACCAAAAGAAAAACAAACAATCTCACTTCCTAAAGCGTTCAATAAACGCAAATGGGAAAGGGGACGAAAAAAAAAAATAAACCTCAGTCGATAAATCGGTCCATTACACTACACCCCATGTAGGTACAGAAGAAGAAAAAAATATCAAATAAAAAAAGGGAGGAAAGAATGCTAACGGTAAAAGAACCTTTTCAACGACGTCCGCCGGTTGAAACTTTTCCATTTCCCGAATGCAGACGTCACAATGGATAGGCCATCCGCAAGATAAGCTTTGATGGCTGCTGTACAGAACCTGGCAAAAAGCAAGAACACCCCCATACCACGCGCTATCGCAATTCTAGACCTTAATGCCACCACCGTGCACAGAGAATCGCTATCCACGAAAACGGTTTTCAATAGAGAAGACAGGAGAAATCTCTTTCGACCTTTTTTTTCTCTTCCTCCTCCTGATGACCAAATGGGCATCGGAGTTGAAATGACGCACCGAGGGGTCATCAGAGCGTCTTTTTGTGGGCCTCTGACCTACGGATCTGGACATCTAGGGTCAGTCGGGTGTTCCTTTACTTCTTTTTCCTCCATCTGTATTCTCCCGTCCGAATTAAGATGGTATCGGGTTTATGCTCCGAGAAAATCCGTTAATGGTTCGATCAGGATGTTAGGGACGTAACTGAGTAAGAAATGTGCGCGGTGGAGGGAATAAGGGAGATATGAGGCATATTTTAATGTCAGATGAATATCGCAGACTGAAGAAAAAAAATACAATCTGGAGGGATAAGAAAAAAAATAATCGTTAATGTATGTTATTTATTTTCTGCTGGTGCTATTTGTCAATTAAAAAAGTTGCTTCATGTTATGTATGAGTAGTGCTCTTGAAAGCGAAAGAGAGGTCTAAAACAAGGTGTTTCAAAAAGAATCATCCGATTTATAAAAAAAAATCGCAACTATTCCTCTTTTAATCCGTTTTGATAGAATAACGTATAGCTAGAAAGAGGGAAATCTCGAGTTTCACGCAGTTGCCGACAAGTAGCGCTGACGCTCTTCCTTCGCCCGCCATTTCAGTGTTCGTAACCATGGCGAATGCACGGCAGAAATCATTTTGGGTTCTACGCTTTGCGAAGTGTGAGTCCGTCACTACTGTTCAACGTGATTTTCGTCGACAAAACCCCGGTTCATTGAAGTTCTTACCTCTCAGAGCATTAGGCGATGGTATAAACTAGAGGTGGGGAACCTTTTTACCATTAGAGGCCACATGTAAATTAGGTAGTAATAAAGGAGGCCGCATAAGTTGATGAACCTATAAATGCGACTTTTATGAAATTATTATAATTAGATATAGTTTTAACAATTTGGTGCATTATATAGAAAAATAGCAAAAAAAAATTAAGTCCTTATTTATTTATTATTTGACATAAAAAGTTACAATATAAAATATTTTTGTATTCACATAAGGATAAAAACTTGTTATAACATTAATCATTATTTTTTTTGCAGAAAAAATAATACGTTTTAACGTACATGAAGTCAGTCACAACAATAATAGTAAGAAAATAGTTTTTGTGTAGAGATCATATAACATGTCTGGTAGTATTGCTAAGAAACTCTGAGCATTAAATTACATATAAAGTGTAGTTAAAGTATCATACAATGAAGGTAAACGAGGCTCATTTGGATAAATGTACAATTGTAGCGACTTTAGACAACAATTTCAAAATGTCAACTTTATTTTGGCCGACACTGTATATACATTCATGCAGTTCTTTATTTAATTCCATTGATTTGGAAATTGTTGTAATCTATATAATTAAATATTAACTAATACAAGTGCAAGATTTTATGAAGGCCGCAAGAGAAGAACACGGAGGCCGCACGTTCCCCACATCTGGTATAAACAATTCCAAGACACGGGCTGTCTGTGTACGCATAACAGCCGTGGAAGCGGTGTATGCAGACATGCTTGCAAAAGTTTGGGACTCATTTGCCTACTGTATAGACATATGTCGTGCATCCAAAGGTGCATATTGAGCACCTTTAATTTGGTTTGTAAAAACTTTATGTTTAGCCATGTAATATAAAATTAGTTTTAAGTTTCTAAGTTCAATATTTTTCATAATATACTCATTTCAAATCGGGTGATTGTTTTCGAAACACCCTGTAGTATCACGACCTCAGTATTGGTGCTCTTCCATTTAATGGATTCAAACGAACATAAAACACACGGAACAAGTACAATACTGTCAAATCTATAGATCTAAATAAGAATGTTACATATCAACGAGAGAGAAGTGGATATAAAAGATGAAAATCGACTCAAAGGATGAACGAACACAAAGAAGTGAGTTTCACGGAGAAATAGATAAAAATCCTTAATTGATCCCTTAATTCATAATTCTGGTATGTGTTATTTATTGACCGTCATTTCCCGATTTCATTCTTTTTAAGAGCTGTTCTTTTAACAGCGGGAAAGGTGACAGAAAATAGCGACAACACAGTATTCATCTTCAATTTTTAACACGCGTGGGTTCCTATATGTAGACAAATGTAACAGAATAAATAGACGCATAAAACAAGAACATCACGGCTCAATCTACAGCTAGAAATGACATACCCTTTCATTACATATAACTGCAAAGACAAAATTATGTCAGAGTGTGGGAAAAAAATTGAAAGGATCGAGCTTCCCTTATTACTACAAATCCCATCCTTCTACGACTCGTGTGAAAACACTCGCTATACCGTTCTTTATAAATGCATTAACTTCATTAATCATTTTCATCCTTGTCGTGCGATTGCTTACATTTTTGATGACGCCATAAAAAAAATGTTAAGGTTTAGTTCACAGAATATTAACACATTTTTTTTTTCGCCCTGTTTAATTTTAAAAATCTTAACATAAATAGCAAGAGTGTCGAATGAGATAGAGCACACATGAAATATCGATCACGGGGCGTAAAAATTCCTCTCAAACCAACGAAGTTTTTACTTAAGCTGACGAAATAAATACGTCAGTACGTATGTGAATGTGGAGCTTAAACACTTTATCTGTGTGCCGCAGGTAAAAGGTCCATTTAAAACACACACACACACACACACACACACAGGATTAACCTTCATATTTTTTTTGCACTCATTTCAGTGGTGCAAATTCGAGTTAGAACTCGAATATTTATATAGAAGAGACCTTGCAAGTTGAAAACGGCACTATGGCCAATCATTGTATCGAGGTAAAGAGCACTAAATCGATTTCATTGAGCTCTCTCCAGTAAAATTTAATAATTGTGAGTTATTGCCTTTTACCACCGGCACACACACACACACACACATATATATATATATATATATATATTATGTATACCTTACATTCCCAGCTATGCAAACTCTTAATCTGAAATTTTTTATGTTTCATGAAAATTGAAACTCTGCTTTTGGCAGAAATCATTGTTTTAACGAATGCCGTGATTTACCTAACTCATCAATCTACGAATATTTAAATGATTAAATACAACAAAACTAATTTTATTTATTATTTCTGAATTTTATTTATTTTTTTTTTAATTTATTTCAGGACTATAGTTATACTGAAAAACTTACTATAGCACCTCCATTGAATTCGGTAGTTTCTTACACATATCGATTAAAAAAACAAACAAACAACCGTACGTTGTCATTTCCTTAGAAATAGAGACTTAAAAGAGTATTCATTGGTTTCACGCAAGAAACCACACGAAGGGTAAATACAATCAAGTTTTACGAGAATTTCAACTCAATTTACTTTATCAGCTATGTTTTTACAATAGAAGCTATTCAACAGAAATGAATGTTATGAATCAATTGATCACCGGCTATGATTTGTTGCAGAACGTATGTCTTTAATACACTATGCTTTCACGAGAGTCCGAAATATTTTATGACACAACGATACCATCTACTTTTCTAGTACTGACTTCACTATGAAGATCATGTTCTCACAAATAATTTCTCTTCTGCCTGAGATGGATGAATTTGTTTCGTGATCATTCACATGATTAACTTACAAGTGTTTTCAAGATGATTATTTATAAGTACTCTATCATTTAAAGCTCATATATGACGAATCGCATTATTTTACTATGACTCAATATACGTAGTGGATAATGTCTTACACTTTATCACAGTGTTATGGGGATTTCCTCTTCGCGAAAAATTCAAAAAGACATCCCCTATATACTAACTTAATCAAAGGAAATTAATATAAAATTTTAGTTGAATTAGATCTTCCGCTATTCAACCTAAATTGATAAATTTGAAAAGAAGAACTTAAGGTCCATAGTTATCAAGAATGAAACTGGACATCAAATACTATATAGACACATTGAAGCCCACACAGTATTATTTTCGTATGGTCTGTAAAATATAAGAAGGGGTGGGGAATCTGATAAATGCAGACAGTTGAAATTAAGCAATGTCTTAGAGGAAAACTTTCCTTATTTATGTCCTAAAATATAAATAAGGAAAAGAAATGTGGCGAAAAGGCAACAATTGTTCATTATTAACAAGCTCTTCTCAATTTCATTTTCTTATAAAGGACGTATTCGCACTTCAACGCATCGACCTAAATGTATTAGAGGAAGATTTTGATGAAGACGAGCAGAATTTTGATATCTCGACTTTTGAACTTCTGGAGCGTTATTTAAGCCAAATATATATTCAAATAGACTTATTCGACAGATAAATTTTATTTTTGAATATGTATTAAAAACCAAGTTATCTAAGGGTTCAATGGGAATACTTTTAGAATTCATGTAAGTGAATCACATGAACTCATTTAAGTATATATTTCTTCTATGTTAAATGTATAAAAACATAGTTAACCACAGATGGTATTAAGAGAAAACCCACACCAATCAAATGATACACCATCAAATGGTTGGGCCTTTGAAAAATGTTTGACAATGTGTCTATATTTATTAATTCCCATGCTTGAATAAGATTCGGGACAGAATAAATTCCTAATATAACGCGGCCGATGCCATTTCACACACTCTTAATATATGCACGACCCCTCCAAATCCCCAAGCCATGCATATATATGAGCTTGCACATTTGTGCACCGATTCATAGTAGGGAAACTGGGCAACGATCGCCAATACACAACCCAATCGGATGTTATCGCGGTCAAGCGAACCAATATCCGCGATAAGAGAGGGGGCAGCGCCCCCCGGTGGGAAAGATATCTCCGATACGAATATCCCCGGTCTAAAGGGGGCTTTTGTCCACGACCAAACGTCGATAAAATAAAAATTGCGAACAAGAACGTAATATATTCATAAACCGAACGGGAATCCAAGGGAAATCGATGCTAATTTCTCCAGAATTTCCACTGGATTAATGGGAGAGGGCGGTAAAACCGAGGAATTCGGATAGGGCGTTTTTTTAATGAATGGATCTTCCCACAGAATTGGATTTTTATAGCTGGTTTTCTGGATAAGGTTATTTGAAATTGCCTACAGAAGGAGGTGTGTCTGTGAGAAAGAACCGTGTAATAGTACTTCCAAATAGGATATCAATACAGCAGCAAAACGGATATTGCAAAAATCGCGTAAGAGGAGATGTTATTTCTTTCGAAAGCAAGGATGACTACCATATATTGGAGTTGTTTTGTTTAAAACTTCTCGAAAAATTCATCCACTTTTTTTAACTGACCGTAACTGGTGGGTGTAACAACATGTGCAGAAGAAAAAAAACTGTATATATATATATATATATATATATATATATATATATAAGAATAGATCTAATATCCAGAACAACCAAAATTAACAAACGAGGAGAAAAAGAAATTATCTTTGTAATATTTGTTCACATCGAAATGACTGTAAAGAACTTAGTAATATAATACATAACGATGTTCCAGAGCCCATCCATGATGCTGGATAATATTTCTATAAGCAAATTCCACTGAGGTTTTCACTACTAGATTGAAATTATTTCTCACGAAGTAATCAAGATACAGTCCCAAAGAAAAGAATAATAAAATTATTATAAACGAACACTCGCTTTCACACTTAAATACATAGAAAAGGATGCCTAAAAATTCACCTAAAGACTACCAGTGTTGAAAGCTTTATAAAAAAGTATATACATATTAATTGTTGTTTAGATCTTGTTTATAGGCCTGCACCATGTACCATGCCTAAAAAAAGAGATGGGTATATAGTATGTTTAAAAATGTTTGACATACACTGAAACTTATCCAACCTATTAATCGCATTTTTCGATCACGTTAAAAGTTTTTTTATTATATAAAAAAAGTGACTCCCATGAACAGTGGGTATCGCGTTTACAGAACATAAAATGGAATCTACAACATACTGAATTAATTTACAAACTCCCGGTGACCAATTTACCCATAGAAATATCTATATTTTCCCAGTGCAAAGCTGTTTTCTACAGAAAACGAGGGGCAGAAATTTTCTCTCTTTCGTGTGATTTTAACCTTTAGCTTACGGGGCCCATTTTTCTGATTCCCTTTTTAGAACGGGAAATTTCATATCCCCTTTGTAAGAACATCCATTAAGGGGGTTGTATATATATATATGTGTCTGTGTGTGTGTATGTATATGTATGTATATATATGTATATGTAAATATATATATATATATATATATATATATATATATATATATATATATATAAATCAGTTAGTTCGTATAAATAGGCTATGTTCTAAAGACAATAGGATTAAGCATATTATAGACTTGAAAGCTGTGCTAACTCGTAATAATTACCCAGTAAGTCTATCCAAAAACATAATTGGTTGTTTTTGTTTTAATGAATAGTTTGTTCTGTTGCATTAATAAGTTAAACATAACAATAGGTTAAAATAAAAATAATAACTACTAAAAACAAAAATCATAAGAAAAATAAAAAATTAACTCATAGTAGTAACAATAATAAAAACTAAATAAATAAAGGAATAATAGTCTTAAAATATGGTAACCTAAGTAAGTCTGTAACTGAGTATCCACTACCTCAATGGTTGCAAGTTATATGACGTCAGTCATCATGCGGTTACAAGTTCTTAACTTCCACTCTGACTAGCGCCAGGCTTGGTGTTCTTTGGTTAAGTACTTTTATTCAAACTTAATTCATTTATTATTCAATTCTTCTGTTAATAATGGATTGTACGGTGTCTGAGTGTGTTTATTTAATAGATCATACTCATCAGAAACAATCCATTGGTTTTTAGACAGTATTGACACCGCTGATGAAGAAATGCTGTCAAAAACCTTATTCATACTTTTCTTTACATGTTGGATGTTCCTGGCTTCAAGTAGCTTTAGAGCTATTACTGGTTTTCTCTTTCATCTTATTCTTATATATATATATATATATATATATATATATATATATATATATATATATATATATTCATTCTTGGGCCCGTATTCTTGGGGTACATGCTATCCCACCCCGTGAAAAGGTTAACATCGATACAAATTTATGTGCTACGCTTTGACAGCATTTACCCATGTAGAGTATTTCCCACGAGCACATGCCCGCATAAATGACGCTAATCACTTACACCATCTTCATAAAATGAGTCATTTTTAAAGAGTCCATCCACCCTTCACATCATGGAGACCTGGACTTGATTCTGCGATGCATTGACAGCCGTGGTCCATGGCGAATCCCATCCCAGCTCTCAGACTTCTATATCGGGTGGCAGTTATTTATTACACTTTATTATCTAAGCCGAGACGAATTTACCCGAATCGTCCTTTGCTCCGGCAGTCAAAAGCTCTCTCGGAGGGTGGTGTCACGTGAACTATCTCCTGTGTGATCTGCGTGAGAACGTCGACATGGGACGCGTGGATTAATTTATTTACTGGAGCGTGATTTTTTTTTTCCCATGTCATCTGGGACATCCCATTCAAATTTGGGACCGAGCGACATCGGAAGGGACTTAGGTTGAGCGCTTTCATTAGATAATCCACCAAGAGAGAGGAAGATATCGTTAAAAAAAAAAAAGAAAAAAGAAAAAATACAAGATGGGGAAAAAAAATAATGAAAATCACAGCATGGACTTAAAGTAATTTGGCTCCATTATTTTTTACGCTCCTGAGAGCTATCTAGAAAAAATTTAGAACTGCAAGTAGTAGGCAACAAATGATAAATATTTGCTCATTTCGAAATTTTCCAATTTTAAAATATCTAATAATTTATATTTCAAAGTAACTGAAAACGACAATTTAGCATTTTAACATCTCTAGGTGATGGATAGATACGATTTAATATTAAATTAGTTCAAAAAGACGTAACAAATAGACTGCAGTCTAAAATGAGGCTTATAACTATAACAGAGAAATATGTAATTAGCAAAGATTTAATCTTTAAAATGATAAATAATTTAAAATACACTCTGAAGCCTTAGTATTACTTAGTTCGAGAATTTTGAGATTTTATTAGGTGCAAACGTACAGATATGCATTACAGATATATATATATATATATATATATATATATATATATATATATATATATATATATATATATATATATATATATATATATGTGTGTGTGTGTGTGTGTTAAGGCTGAGTCTAGCTCCAGCCATGTAAGTATGAGCTAGTTTTCCCTTTCAGGTTATAATTTAAGGACGTGGATGTAATGGGTATATTACTTACACTTACACTTACACACACACACACACACACACACACACACACACACACACATATATATATATATATATATATATATATATATATATATATATATATATATATGTGTGTATATATATATTGGCAAATTAATTAATTTTTCCAAATTAAATTTGGAAACAGTCGGGACGAATCGTTTATTAGAGCGACAAAAGTACATCCGTTCATTTCAGAAGCACGGCTCGGAAGCAATATCACCTTTCAACATTAAACGCCAGAGGGAGGTAGACATGTGACTATTATTTGTAGGGTCAGCAGATTTTGGGGCTCTCGATGCTAACCCATTCCTTAATCCGAACTTATACACGTGTAGAAATGCAAAGGTATGCGATACATGGGAAGTTCTGTGTCTAAGGGTTTTAAAGCGATAAATTCATATTACTGCGGATTGGATTTAGGAAAGGGAATTTAAATGGAGGGCATAATATTTAATACAATACACACACACACACACATATATATATATATGATACGAACACATACGCTGTCTTTCCATCAATTTATCAAATGCTTCCAAGCAGAAGAGAATTTACAAGGAATTTGCATACATTTTATGCATTAACATGAGCAGATTTTACAAACGTGCTGTTTAATGCCCAAGTAACCTTGCAATATTTCCCTAACTTCAATAAATCAACCGTGATTAAAATTGCATTTGAAATAGACGTATTAAAAAGGTAATCTGCAAATAGAAAAATTTTGCTAAGGAAAAAAAAATTTCACGGTCAGATTTCATAAAATGTTCATTCACTTACTAAACGCAATATAAAATATTTTATCGATTGAAATATCAATTAAATAAACTGGAGTGCTAAAAGGAAATGAATTATTCTAAGATAAAAAAAATAACAAAATTAAAAATAAACAGAAAGACTTAAAATAATACAAAAAAGAAAGAATTCCTTCCGAAAGAAGAAAACTGGGTAATTTTTAAGAAAATATTTTCCCTTCAATTTACGAATATTTAAAGGAACATGGATAATCTTTCCCCTTTCCCTCATACAATCAATAGAACACTTCATCTATACCTTGATTTCAAATATATGTACGAAAAAAAATTTTTTTTCGTACACGTTTTACAGTTTTTTTATAAAGCAAAAAATAAAATATATATATATTAAAATATTAAATCAGTTAAGAGAACTTTTCAAAAAATGACTGGTACTTGACACTGAAGATTTGAAGCAACAAACATAAATGTCTAAAAAAATAAATAAATAAATAAACAAGTTGCAATACTGTAACACTATCAACGAATCTTATTCACCTTTATTTCTCGCACCAGAAATTTGGAACCATTACTTTGGAGCTTCATACGTACAAAGGTCGTTTTTTCGAAGCGAGGCGGTTGGAGAAGAATCGAAATGATTTATTTTTTTTAATAGAAAAAGTGGAAATTATGATGTTGCCAAAAAAGAACAAACTATTATTACAGCATAAGGCCAAGTAAAAATAACGAAGCTAAGTAGCGAACAACTAAAATGGCAACGCAAAAAGAGAACAGAGGAGAAATAAAAAATAACAAATAAAATGAAATTTTCGAAAATGACGGTGTAAAACGGTAACTCAAACTTTTTTCCCTGTGTCCAAAAATGAACTTAAATATAGGGTTCGCTTTTATCGATAAAAGTAAAATATAAAAACAATTGCGTCTACGAAGAAGGAGGGAAAAAAAACATGCAGGAAACAATGTTCCAGAATCACACACGTAAAAACAGAGCGAGAAAAAAAAATGCTGCCATTAAAGTTAAAACTGCTTCCAGATCAAGCGATTGCTAATTTGTCTTAATTCAGCCCCGTCTGTAATTAATATCTTAGTTGGAAAGTCCTCGTGAGGGGAGGGGGGCCTTATAATGAACCGGTGGCACCAGTGGAGGCGGAGAGGGGGGGGGCGAAATTATTTTTAAGGAACGGTGTGATTTAACGATAAAACCGGGGGGGCCAGGTCACCGGAAAACTCACGCCAGGTTCGGCGCGCTCAAATAACAATAATTTAGCGGAAAGTCGGCGCTAAAATTCTTCGAGTGAAAACAAAAAGGCAAATCAATTAATCTGAGAAACAGTGCATAGAGAGAGCGCGGGGGTGCACGGGTTTTCGGGGGGCAGTCAGGCGAAACAATACCTTAATGGAAGATTGATTGTTCAACGCTCGCTGTTGTTCGTTGGAGAGGGGGATACTTGCTGTGCAGGAAAACACTGGTGCAGGGGGGAGTGGGGGGCAAGGAAATGGCACCTTTAAGGGAAAGGCTGAAATATTAACAACGGTGCACCGAAGGGGAAGAAGTTTAAACTTTGTTCAAAACGTCGTTCAATGAGTTGAGCGATTGCCCTCCCCCCCCTCCCGAGATGTATAGGTTACGTTACAACAGAAGGCGGGGGTATGATGTAATTTTGGAAAATACACCCACCCCCTCTTCTACTAAGAGCGCGCGATGATTTCTTTTTTCCCTAATATTTTTTCGCAGGGGGGAAAAAGGGAATTTTTTCGCTGTTATTGTTGTTATTATTGCCATCGCGTTCCGCGCCCCGAAGAAAAAGAATTGTTTTTCACCCGGCCATTTAATGGCGAAACTTTATTAAATTTATTTTGTAAACGGTTTTTAGTTCCGACTTGTTACCAATGATTATTCGCGGAGATCACGCGCGGGGCATGTTATTAAAAGCGATTTTTCTCGCCTTCTACGACGCCCTGATTATATCAATTAGATGCCGGAGTTGCCCATTACTCACGGCCACCTCTCAAAACATGCGACGCGCATCAATTCATAGTTGGGGATCGTTAACTTTTGGGCTTCTTTTTTTTTTCGCGCGCCAAACCCTTCCCTCCTTTTTTTGTGGAATATTTAATCATTCTAAATCTACCGAAGTTGAAGGTTCGCAATGTATCGATAAAAACAGAGATTCGAAACAGCACGTTGCAATTAGAACGATTATTTATAGCAGGGATTTTTTATTGGGCAAATTAGCAGAGCTAATTTCATCGCATAACGATAAATAATACATCTGCCACCGCGGTCGAAATTAATTTTCGGATTTTTTTTCGAGTAAAGTGTCGAGATAATAAGGTAATATTAATATTTAACAAATGTTAACTGCGTTTAAATAAAAAAAAAAAATCAATCATATATAGCACTGCATTTTGCTTTAAAGAAGAGTCATTATGCGAAACTCTCTCCGACAAGGGCAAAACGTCGCCTTTTCTTTAATATATGGACCAGAAAATGAGAAACAATTTTACGTCATAAAAAAAATCTCATTTTGAGCACGACGTCAGAACTAGGATATCACATGAATAATTAATTCGAGCATACAGTTACACGAATAATTAGCTCCCGGTACTCGCTAGAAAACTGAGCATGTTCTGATCTGATGACAGACATATTAATGATGATAACATGTACATGACTGTGTAGCGTGCGTCCATCAATCAAGTATATTGTAATTCATACAATAAATACAATGAACAGCCGTTCTTTTGTTCCGAATGGAGAGAATACAGTCAATATAGAAAAACGCATGACATATCTAGCTTTCCTAAGAGATTTTACTAGTTTCTACGCATTTCCAGATCATTCCCCTTTCCTATCTTTTTCAGTGGAGTATGTAAAAGCGGGCCTTTTCCTGTCGTGGACAACCCAGCACAATACGTTGAACTATCAACAATACAACGTATAATATATATATATATATATATATATATATATATATATATATATATATATATATATATATATATATTAATATTATACAGTCGAATCTCGATCGATCGTTTTTCCGTATGTGTCGTTCATTTTATACAGTCCCAACGATCATATTGCTTTGTTATGTTTCCGCATCTATCGTTTTCCCGCATTTATCGTTCATTTCAATCGGTCCCTTGAAAAACGATAGATCGAGATTCCACTGTATATATATATATATATATATATATATATATATATATATATATATATATATATATATATATATATATATATATAAATTGAAGCTCACGAGGCAGGGTGTCAGTTGCACATAGTTTTTTCCGCCTCAATTCCCTTTTCCGTCCATGAATATGTTGCTCTGTGCACCCATAAGGTCCACCAGAGTAAAAATAGACTACAGTAGGCAGTACTCTCATCTCCCGTCCTCGATTTTCCAATCCAGTGTCTCAAACACTTGACCATCGCAGCCATATATTAAGAATACGATTCCTCGCAAGCAGATTAACTATACCCGTTGGACGTGTAAAAGTGAATTAAGAATTGGATGCTAAATTTGAATAGCTCATAAGGAAACTCATAATAAGAAAACTAATACTATTACTACTACAACAACTAATAATAATAACAACTATTTTCCTTATGTTGTTCAGACTACAAAAAATGAAAACTCATCCATTTATTTTTCAGCGTGACATAGTTGAAAAAAAAAACTCTTCTTGGACCATTGATTTTTTTAACCAAAGGAAATATAAGATTTGACTTAAATAAGGAATAGAGCGAAAAACGTAAAAATACACACAGGAGAAAGGAAGCCTCTCTATCTATCTATCTATATATACGTATATATATACATACATACACACACAGAAAAACAAAGGTTTTACGGTCCAAAACCGATGTTTCTTTCATAAGTCTGTTATTGATTGAAAACGAAAAAAGTATAAACATTTTGATTATTTTTATTCAATTGACGCTGGATGCCACAGAGTTAAATAAAAAAAACTTTTAAATTGAAGACGGTATTAAAATTATCATTAAAATTCAACCTTCACATAATACAAAGATAAGGGTAGACACATAAAACGCAAATTGCTAATTAAATTAAATTATACATTTGTTGTAAATATACTTTCAACCTTTATATATCCATTCGTCTTAGCCTCCATTCTAATACCTACGTTTTAGAGTGGCTCCCGTGCAGAGCTTATCTTTAATGGACACGTAAACCAGAAAAGTGAACAATGTATCGATGTAATTGAATAGAATGCGCGTGTGTGTGTGTGCTATCTTCACTAATGTAATGAAAAGGATCGGGGCTTTAGCTCATTAATTATCCTGGTCCTCTCTTTTTCATTTCCTCGCCTAAAAAAAAATGAGTCGGCGAATAAACAAGATGCGACACTATAGTCTAAAAAAGGTTACAGAATGGTTAATGAATATGTCAAGTGTTTGAAAAAATGAGATGAAAAGCAGCGCCTAAAAAGTACTGTCGTAAATGGAGCATCAAAGAAACGCCCGGGCATTAGTTTATGGCACACTGAAGCACAAGTTTTAAGCTTTATTTTACAATGGCACGCGATGATGCTTCAACGGGTTTTCAAATTCGTTAGAATTGTCCATTGAAATGAACAGCTAAGTGAGAGTAAACGAGAAAAAAATGGAAGACAATTAAGGCAAAAAAAAGTAATTAGGTGAGACGGGAAACTTTGACCTAGGATTCCTTTCTCGTTGCGCTTGGCTCCATGCTAACTGGAATATAATATTTAACTTTTTGCAGTGAAAGGAAGTTAAAAAGCGTTTGCTGTTCCTCTTTTTTTCTCACATTTTTTTGATTGCCTTTGTGAAGCACTGATTATAGAAAACAAAAAGCTGCAAGGGATGATCGAAAATAATGCGTATTTCAACAGCGCATTAATGTCACTTCAAACCTTGCATTTTTTAATTACTTCGACACATTTGCATTCTATAAATTATACATGCAAATGGATGTGGACTGAACTGCAGGAGGGGAAAATGGAAGGGCTGTTTTGAAATATTAGCTAATGACATACGAAACGATAAACCAGGAATGCACTTCCTTTTCGAAATTAAGTCACAAATACATGGTGTAAAAAAGCCTATTAAACATCAATAACAGCACCATATCAGTAATCGATAAAAGCACAACTTTTTAACACTCAGCAAATAAATTTTATGAAATACCATATCGAGAACAATATCCTCCGTTTATTTTTTTGCAACACAGTATAATGGATGATATTCATAGAGCACGTTTTAAAATCAGTTTTAGTTCATTCCCCAGAAAAATTCCCTTAAACATTTCAGCGATACAGTAAACGAAACAAAGTGAATAAACATGCAAATGGTGAAAAACAAAAATGATAGAAATTACACGTGACAAAAATAAATACGTTTCACAACAATTTAGGTTTACGTATCAAAATATTTCACTGCGGTTATTCCTCATTACCATGGCACCGAAAACATAAAAAAGATTTATCAAAACATTTCTTATAAACGAAAAATAAATTAAATAAAA